>LS990921.1:15085403-15680403 GCA_900464855.2 Musa schizocarpa | reverse complement strand
ATAGTATATAATTTATTCATATATTTTATATTTTTAACAAAATACATATATTTTTTATTTAAAATAATAATAATAAACTAATCATCGTTTGAGCCACTCTCTAATTAGATGGTATGTGACTCTTCCACGTATTCCCCTAGGAATTAACTAATTTGCATTGAGTCCTTTCTTCGAATTAAGAAGTTAGATGCAAAATCATACCTTTTCGAAGCTCTCACAAAAATTTAATTGGAATTTATATTTAGTTCCGGTTATTCTCCATGCCAAATGTTTGTGTTACAAGACAAGATAGTTCTGCATCTCTTGAGAAAAAAAAAAAAAATTATATATATATATATATATATATATGAGATAAAATAAAAGTTTGGTGGACATCACCAGCAAAAACTGATGTCAGGCATGGAAAGACCACTCTTTTGAGATAAAAATATAATTTCTTTGCATATAATAACACCTAAAAAGACTTTTATTTACACAGAAAAGTGAAAGGAATAACCAATTTCAAAGTATAACATCAACCATGGAAAGGAATATAATCATATAAGAACATTATGGTTCGGGATTGTTTATCTCAAATATAAACCCCAACATATATAGCACAGAAAATTCATATATTTCTTCAGACAAAACAGGAACATCACCTTCGTATTTGGGGGCAGCCTCAATTTCACTAGGTGTCAAATCAACAAGGCCACCTTTTTACCAACATCAAATAATCTGAATGAGCATATCTTGAAAACCGACTCCACTGACCATTGAAATATGTAACCAAAAACCGACTTAGAGTTACAGTACAACAAATTTGACCAAAGGCTACTAGAGACCACACAGTGCAATATACATGATTTGTAAGAGTATTATAATGTACAAGTTCTCTCTTCTGCTTTTACCATAACAAGGACTAAAGAATTAAGACAAACCGGATGATCAGGAACAAACCAAGTGCTGCTACCTGTGATGCGCAAAAATGGTTGTCACAAAAGGGGTAATACTAAAAAGAGCTTTCCGGGAGATCAAGAGTGATTGTAGCTTAAAAAATTGTCCCATATCAGTTTCACTGCATCCTGAACCATCATCGAGAGAGAGCTAGTCTCCATGCTCTCCTCCTGCAAAGACAATCTGAATGTCACACAATGTAGGTCAAAATCACTGTGCACCTAACCTACAAGGAACTAAAATTTTGAGGACGAAATGTCTTGTGATACTTAATCATCACTCTTAACTCATGGTGGTAAGAGAAGAGGTTTCCTACAGTTAATTGACATGGATTGCAAAATCAGTTTCCTAGTCCATAAAATTAATCAGCTAAAACATTCATGGGATGGAACCAATTGATGTTGCCAGCTATGAAAAATTAAGTGTTGTATTCTAATAAGCGGGTCATTACAAAAATGCTGCTCTTGTAAGGATTAAAAAGAACTGACAAATGAGACTGGAAAGAGGCAAGGGAAATAAGCACCACCACTTATCTAGGTATGAAGAAAGAAGCATTATTTTGAACTATTAAAACAAAAATAACAAAACTGCCTATCAATAATTATAGAAATTTAGAAAATTGCAACAAAAGAAGGATATTTTATATCTAACAGTCAAAAGGATTAGGAACAAACTATCAACTGTTCAGATATCCCAGTCAGCTTCAGTGACACTTCATTGGAAACTTCCCCAACTGATGTCCTGTGATCAAATCGATCAGCAAATCTGAACTTAAGCCTTATATTCTGACTTCTAAAAACTTTGTATTTGGTGTGCCAAACTCCAACAATGTTGAATTTTTCATCAATAGCTTCCTTCCCAAGAGGCCATCTCAAGCCTCCTTTCACATCTTGGTCTATAACCGCATCAGATATTAGCCTGTTTATGCCTTTTTTTTCTTCATCCTGAAACAACACATTTTATCGTATCAGTAAAAGCAAATGTCAATTGACTGTAACTGAAAATTGAAACTTACATTTAGAGTTTTCAAGATCCTTTTAGTGTACAGCATAAGTCTCACATCGAGATCCTTAGGAAGGCATGATATATCTACCACGAGGTGCCTCACTTGGTTTAGCTCAATCTAAAAATTTGAAAAGCAGAACTGTTAGTTTCAATGATGACATTTAATTCTTTAATCTTCATATAAAAAAAATAAAAGTCCAATGGATGAGGTTCCAACAATCTGGCATATAGGTCAATGTATATAGCCGTATCACTACATGCAAAATGACTATGTTCACTATTCAAATCTTATACTCAAGGCTTCCACCAAAAAACGACGAGGGCATAGATTTCATGTCCATATTATTAATGTAAATATTCAAGAAAACAACAAACATTGTCGATTAAACAGTGTCCAAATGCGCAATGACAACATGTCGGAAGGAAATATACACTAATTTCAGCTCTGGAACCTGAACATGATTAACATCCTAGACTGACCTGGTAATAGGGATTAAAAGTAGGGTCTGTTATTATCATCCCTCAAAAATTTTCAATGGGAACTAGATCCTCTCAGAGGAGACATCACCCAAGGGACTTGAGGGGAAACATTCCAATCCTTACATCCCTGAATAGACTTGGTTGGAATGACCATAACAAGAGGTCTTGAAAGTCCTTCTGCCTATTCAGTCGATCAAACGATGGTACTAAAATAAAAGTTACTTGACAGTCCTTTAATCTTTCATTTCTTAAAATCTCAAGTTCAATGAAGCAAGATCCACAAAAAGCCTTTAATTAAAAGCCTTTGAATTGCTACTGGAATGCAATTTAGTTAAGAAGATTGACTTGACCAGAAACTAAGCTGAAGCCCAACCATCTTAGGTGTTCCTTACCCTCCACTCTGCAGCCTCTTTCCCTAGTAAACCTATTAAAGAGGATTGAAAGCATATTCCATTGACTTATCAATGGAAGCTCATAATACAACAAATATGGTACAGTCACAGCATAACATATGAATGATAAGAATTAGATTCTTATATTTACCCTAGAATTGACAGAGAAGAAAAAAGGACCTGTAGATGAAATCAAATACGGAAGAAATGGGTTTTCAGTTTGAAGGAATGAAATAATTGTTGAATTTCGGATTTTGATGATGAAATCAATTGATAAAGTTATAATATAATGTGCTTTTAAGTGACACATGACTAGCTTCAATCAGAGAAAGACAAATCGATTAAAGCAGTGGAATCAAAGGTTGGGCCGGAGTGAATATGTCAAAAGATTGGACGTCGGGCTGAAAGATCGGTCGACATGCCGGCAAAAGGTCTTCGTGTCATGAGTTCAGGTATCAGACCGAAGGATCGGACGTTGCACCAAAGAGATCGGATGTTGTGGAAGGTGAACAAGCCGATTGGGCAATACGTCGAAGGGGAGGACGATATGCCAAAGGATCGGACGAAGCACCGGAGAAACCAATGACATGCCGGACAACAAAGGATTCATGCTTTGTAATAATTTGTCTAGATCGAAGTAGTTTAAAGGCTAATTGAGTTGGTTTCGGGTGTAACCATGCCAACTCAATTAGGGGCTAACTAGGCTTGAGTTAAGGCTGTTTTGGGCCAAGTGGAAGGCCCATTCAGTGACCCTTAGCTGGCCCATGCGGTGGCACCGCTTGAGGCTCGGCCTCCCAAGATGTTTGGGCGGTGGTACCGCCCAGTGTAAGTACCGCCCGTAACTTACAAATCTTTTTCTTCTGATCCTGTAGTTGATCATAAAATTCTAAATTCCTTATTGATAGGTCAATTCTTCTAAGATCAGTATTTGTTGGAGGATCTATATTAGTAATAAGGTCGATCTATACGAGTGGAGTTCGCCGGTGTATTTGTTCCTTAAAGCAAGAGTGTCAGTCTAGCAGGCGGCGGTACCGCCACCACCGCCGGTACCCGGAAAACCCGGGATGAGACCGTTTTGACTCCAAATACCTCAATCTTTCCTGCTTAACATAACAAGAAAAAGAGAACAAAAACTTGGGGTTTAGAGTGTGAAAACTCTGTGAGAAAGTTGAGTCCCTCCTCCTTGAGCTTAGAGGTTGTTCTAAGAGAGGTGTGTAAGGATACCTTGTAAAAGAGGGGTGTAAAGGTTCTCTCTTGAGCCTGTAAAAAGGAGAAAGAGTTGTATGGGTAGTTGATCTTCGCCCATTGGAAAGAAGATCGGTGGTGAAAGTCGATGGCCTCAAGTGAAGAAGAATCAGGAGTGGACGTAGGTCACAACGACCGAACAACTATAAATCTAGTTTGCATTTACCTTATGTTTTTCATTTACATTGCAAACTGATTTCTTACTCTCACTACGCTTTCGTACGTTTTTAAGTTAAACATCTTTCCGACATGATTTCACCGAACGAAGTTTTCAAATCTACATGATTTTACAAAAGCACTAATACGTGATTTTATGAAAGCACTAATCCACGTGATCCTAAAGTAACAACGATACAAGAAGCAAAGGACCTAAATAACTTTCCGCTTGAAGAACTTATCGAGTCTTTAATGACCTATTAAATTACATGTATAGTACATGATGAACTTGAAAACAACCTTCCAAAGAATAGGAAGGACATGACACTTAGAACCAAAGAAGGCCACTTGGGTGAAAACTCAAGTGACGATGATGATGATGATGACTTGGCACTTCTTATAAGAAAGTTTAAAGAATTCTTAAAAAGGAACAAAACAAAACAAGACACTAAGAACAAAAGTGAACTTAAAAAGGACCAAATAATTTGCTATGAATGCAAGAAGCCGGGACACTTCAAAAATGAATATCCCCAAATGAAGAAGAAGCTACCAAAGAAAAAGAAAACACTCAAAGCAACTTAGGATGACTCATGTGCAACCGAAGACGAGGAGCCTACCAATAAAGAAGAAGTTGCAAATTACGCATTAATGGCATTTGGCAACGAGGTATGTAACTCAAACGAATCTTCTTTATCTTACGATAAATTATTCAATGTCTTTAATGATTTGTTTGATGATTTTAAATTAGTTAGTAAAAAGTATAAATTATTAAAAAAAAGAGCATGCTTCTCTTATTAGTGAATTTGATAAATTAAAAAATGAGCATGATGATAATATGTTAGCTCCTTGCACTAAGTGTAAAGAGATAGATTCACTTAAGAAAGAAAATGTTTTACTACAAGAAATATTAAAAAAATTTAAAATATGTAATAAATCTCTAAACATGATCATTGCTAATAAGGGTCATGTTCATAGAAAGGAATGAATTGGCTTTGTGAGTAACACTCAACAAAAGCCAACTATCTTTGTTAAAAGATCTACATTACATGTCTCACCAAGAGATAAATGTAATTTTTGTGAAAAATGTGGACATTATGCCTATAGATATTCTTTTAAAAAATATAGTCCACACATATTAGTTTGGGTTCCTAAAGGAACCTTAAATAACTCAACGATAATAGTTAAAATAGGTAGATCTATTAATGAGGGACCCAAAGTCAAATGGGTACCTATAACAAACTCACCTTTCTTGTAGAAATATCTATAATCGAAAGCTAGGAGCAAAAATGATCTTTTGATGGTGGATGCTCAAGGCATATAACTAGAGATCCAACACACTTCACAAAGCTCACTAGCCGAAACAAAATGATTTTGATTGAATATGCTTTATGTTTAATAAAATCAAGCTTAATGAGTTTATATTTTAAAATTATGCATGATTTTTGTGATTTATAGCTTATTGATCTTGATGATTTTTTGTGATGATTTTTTTTTTTTTTTAATCAATGATGCATGGATTTGGCATGGAAAACAAGGGCATACTTGTATAAAATCAATCACTTAAATTGAAATAAAAAAAAAATAATGCATTATTCTTGAACATGTCTCTATCCCTAAAAGTTTATCGAAACTTTCAAAAAGAGATTAATGAATCTATTTATGTTATTTTTTATGAATCTATGAAAGTGATTTTGATGATTTGATTATTTAAATTTAAATGAGTGTTATCCAAATCTCTCATTTGATACTTTGAAATTTTTTTATCAAGATCGTTTATTTGATCTCCTATGTTTCTTTACTAAAAAGAAGTTCTATCTATATTATGATCTTAAATTCTCGAAATTATAATTAGAGATTTTTTAAAATCATGATCTTGACAACTTGAGATTTCTTATGCATAAATTGAGATATTTTATTATTTGTTCTCCTATGATTCTTTTTGCATTTTACAAAAAATGAGTTTTATCCAAATCATGATCTTGATTCCTTGATAATTATAACTTGAGAATTTTATGAATCAAGATTGTTTACTATGATTCTTCTTTTCGCTAATTGATTTATCCAAATGAATCATAATTTTTTCTCTTAATTTTTCAATATTTGATTCACAAGTTGAAAGTTGTCTTATTACTCTCTTGTATTCATGAAGTGTATATCTCATCGCCAAATTAATTTTTCTTATTATCCTTTATGTGATGATTTAAAAATTAATGTAAAGGGAAATGAATTGTACCATTATATTATTCCCCTCCTTTTAACAATGACAAAAGGGGAGAAAGAATTGCTAGCTCAAAAAAAGCAAACCTTGCTAGCTTGCTCATCTTAAAAGAGAAACAAAGATTGCTAGTATGCACATTACAAAAGGAAAAAAAATTACTAGCTTACAATCTCAAGCAAAAGTACTATCTTGCCTATATAAAGAAGCAAAACTTGTAAACTTGCACATTGCAAAAGAAAACAAGAATTGCTAGCTTACACATTTCAACAAGAAGCAAAGAATTGCTAGCTTGCACATCTTAAAAGAGAAGCAAGAATTGCTAGCTTGTACATCTCAAAAGAGAAGCAAGAATTGTCAGCTTGCACATCTCAAGATAAGCAAAATTGCTAAACTTGCACATCTCTAAAACTTGTTAATTTGTTGTCTTACATTCTTATTCAAAAACTTGCTAGTTACATTTTTCTTCTTTTTGTTGATGACAAGGGAAGAGAAGTTATGATGATTTTATGATGCATACAATACTCATGATTTTATAATACATGCAATGATGTGAAAGTCAATGGTTATCATTTTCTGAAATGATATCTTATTACAATATGGCATATTGATAAGGAGAGTTTAGTTTAAAACTCCGTCATCAATTAGTTGTCATTATCAAAAAGGGGGAGATTGTTAAATCTCAGATTTTGATGATGAAATCAATTGATAAAGTTATGATCTAATGTACGTAGGACTAGCTTCAATCAAGGAAAGACAAATCGATTAAAGCAGTGGAATCAGAGGTTGGGTTGGAGTGAACATTTCAGGAGATTGAATGTCGGGCCAAAGGATCAGTTGACGTGCCAACAAAAGATCTTCGTGCCATGAGTTCGAGCATCGAGCCGAAGGATCGGACATTACGCCAAGGAGATCAGATGTTGCGAAAGGTCAACATGTCGATTAGACAATACACCAAAGGGGAGGACGATGCGCCCAAAGATCGGACGAAGCGCCGGATAAACAAATGACATATCAAACAACAAAGGATCAATGCTTTGTAATAATTTGTCTAGATTGAAGTAGTTTAAAGGACTAATTGAGTTGGTTTCGGGTGTAACCATGCCAACTCAATTAGGGGCCAACTGGGCCTGAGTTAGGGTTGTATTGGGCTAAGTGGAAGGCTCATTCAATGACCCTTAGCTGGCTCAAGCGGTGGCACCGCCTGAGGCTCGGCCTCCCAGGTTGTTTGGGCGATGGTACTGCCAGAGCCCAATCTCCGAGGCCTTGTCAAGTAGTGGTACCGCCTAGTGTCAGACTAACATGCGATGGTACTGTCAGTTGTCAATCTGGCAAACGGTGGTACCGTCCAATACTGGCGATGGTATCGCCAGTACCTCGAAAACCCGGGATAAGACCATTTTGGTTCCAAATTTGTATCCATTTTGGGTCTATAAATATCTCAATCTTTCCTGCTTGACACAGCAAGAAAAAGAGAACGAAAACTTAAGGTTTAGAGTGTGAAAACTCTGTGAGAAAGTTGAGTCCCTCCTCCTTGAGCTTAGAGGTTGTTCTAAGGAACGTGTGTGAGGGATATCTTATAAAAGAGGGGTGTAAAGGTTCTCTCCTGAGCTTATCAAAAGGAGAGAGTTCTAAGGGTAGTTGATCTTCGCCCATTGGAAAAAAGATCGGTAGTAAAAACCGAAGGCCTCGAATGAAGAGGAATCGAGAGTGGACGTAGGTCACGACGACCGAACCACTATAAATCTGGTTTATATTTACTTTATGCTTATCATTTTCATTGCAAACTGATTTCTTACTCTCACTACGCTTTCGTACGTTTTTAAGTTAAATATCTTTCCGATACGATTTTATCGAACAAATTTTTCAAATCTACGTGATTTTTAGTACCGATTTCGATCCTAACAATAATAAACTTGGTTCCAAATCAGGATCACCTAAAATAAATAAAACATTGGTGCAAATAGTTATAAGCACACATTAATCTTCTTTTGTTTCCAACTGTTCATCCATTAACTTTTGGAAAAGTTTATAAGAATAAGCCCCACTAGAAGATATTCAAGGCTTCAAATTACACAATTTATATAAAAAAGATAGTCAAGAGAAATAGATAATAGGATAGCAATTCACTATATAACATAGTAATCCATCATATATTACTAGATTAGCTTCGTGTATAGTGAATATGGATATTCTTCTGATGTGATACGAGTTGTCAAATTTAAAGATTCAAAAGTAACGAACAATGTCTTCAAAATGATGCAAGGTCCATGTTCCTTTAAATACTAACAAACTCAACATAATGCTTGACACTTTGTAACAACTAATGAAATTATCAATTAGTATAAAGGAAATATTCCAATATGAAACTTCTGTATATAAATATATATACGGGAAAACCAACAAAGATTGCCATGACATAATATTAATCACCTAGTGCAAATGGTTGAAGAAGCATGACTAAAAAATGGGGAGCACAAGTGCTGGATGATTCTGTAAGTCCACAATAATAAGAATCGTTACCTTACGAATCTCAAGGCCTCCACCTTCGACAACTGTACACTTGCATGAAATAGTAGAGCCAGGCTGACTCTTGTCAATCACCTAAAGTAGAGAAAAAAAATGTTAATATTTTAGAAGAAAAAGGACACAAATTCTTAAACATTGTGTGGAAAAAAAATATCATGGCAGACTTCCCTTTAAACTATCAACAAATATGGTGCAGCAACTTGTATGCCACATCTATACCTTCACATGGTAACGTTCTTTCTCAGAATCAAAATCAAATCCAAGCTTCAGTAAATCTCGTCGCTGCAGTTCTTCAACATGCTCATTAGGTAGATTTGTGTAAAATGATTTATGTACTTGACCTCTAATATCTGCTTCAGCAATTGCAGCTTTCTTCAGGGAGTCGAGGCAACTTGAAGATTCCCTGTGTTAAAAAAGGAAGGATGAACTTTGGCTGCTACACATAATTGATTGTTATAATAACTTAGAAAAGCACATGATGGATAATATAATTTGTTTAAAAAGCAAAATAATGCAGAAAATACATTATCTGAAAGAAAAGGGTGTGAATTCTTCGACGGGAAATCAAACTTGTATCAGCACGGCGATATATGTCAGTACCAGAAAAGAGGGGGCAAAAAAAGAAAGTACTGCTATACCGTTGGCTAGTTCCAATCAGATTGAAATATAGTTGACTAGTTCCAACCAGATTGAAATGATCAGAAACACACACTTCTGAAAGGTGCACGATCGAAGGAAAATTAACCAAAAAAAAAAAAGATTGCATGTACTCAAACACGTCGCTTCTGGACCTGCCATGAAGAGAGAGAGTACCCATGGAAAAAAACTTGGCCAACCCTCGCCACGAATGACAGCTTAATCTCCTCATTCTCCGAAGCCAGGTCGCCCCTCGCACTGGTGGCGGTAACCAACAGATCGGGCTCGATCCTCTCGGCGATCTCCGCCCACGGCGGCGGATCCTCCCCGGAGGGCACGGGCAGAGGATCCCCGCCGACGGCGAGCACCAAAGGCTTCGAGCCACTCTTCCGCTCCACTATCTCGCAGGGGAAGGGCTCCAAGCGGAGGCTGGCGTGGTTGAGGCGGCCGCCGATGGTCCACCAGCGGGAGATGGATCGTGAGGCATAGACGATCTGGCCGCGGCCATGGTTGGAGTCGGTCCTCCCGGTCCGGCGGTGGGAGGAGGAGCCGCTCAGTGTCAGGGACTGGTCGAAGTGGCGGGAGAGAGAAGGAGGCAGCGGGGTGGGCTTGTTGGCGGTGCCGGAGTGGCGCTTATGGGGAGGTACGTACGCCATATCTCATAAACCTATCGACCGAGAGCCGGAATGAGAGCGTGGAAACGACGCGGCTCTCCTTGTACGGGAAAAAGGCGTGTGCGGAAGACGAGCCATCTGCGCGCAGAAGCCAATATAATTGTTATTGATATATTAGTTTAATTATTTTTAAAGTATAATTTTTTTAAATTTAAAAATAAAAAAAAAACCCTGTTTTTATTTTTTTTTATTTTTTTCCGGTAGAACGTCACAACATTAGTTTGAGCAATTTATATAAAAGAAATTATTAATGGACTTTTATCAGATGAGGCTCAATATTTGATTTTATCAGGAGTATTCTTTTTTTAAAATTTCATCAAATCATTTCTAATAAAATTATAAAAATATAAGGATTTTCTTCTGATTAAACTTGATTTAGGTTTTTTATAGTTTAATTGATTTTTTCAATATGAATCTTATTTAAGTGATCCAATTAAAATTCAATTAAACTCTAGCTCTCAAATTCGGCTCAATATTTGATTTTATCAGGAGTATTCTTTTTTCAAAATTTCATCAAATCATTTCTAATAAAATTATAAAAATATAAGGATTTTCTTCTGATTAAACTTGATTTAGGTTTTTTATAGTTTAATTGATTTTTTCAATATGAATCTTATTTAAGTGATCCAATTAAAATTCAATTAAACTCTAGCTCTCAAATTCGGCTCAATATTTGATTTTATCAGGAGTATTCTTTTTTCAAAATTTCATCAAATCATTTCTAATAAAATTATAAAAATATAAGGATTTTCTTCTGATTAAACTTGATTTAGGTTTTTTATAGTTTAATTGATTTTTTCAATATGAATCTTATTTAAGTGATCCAATTAAAATTCAATTAAACTCTAGCTCTCAAATTCGGCTCAATATTTGATTTTATTAGGAGTATTCTTTTTTTTAAATTTCATCAAATCATTTCTAATAAAATTATAAAAATATAAGGATTTTCTTCTGATTAAACTTGATTTAGGTTTTTTATAGTTTAATTAATTTTTTCAAGATGAATCTTATTTAAGTGATCCAATTAAAATTCAATTAAACTCTGGCTCTCAAATTCGGCTCAATTGAGCCCAAAATTAACCTTTCCAAATCACCCTCCACCTTCGCTCCTCCCACTTTACCACCTCTTTTGCTCTGTCTCCTCTCAATCCACCTCTACAATATTCTCATGCTTCTACTTCATTGTCTGTCTTCCTTTTATCCTCCTCGTCCACCTCGGCCTCTCACTCTCTCTGTCTCATCTCTTTCCTCTTTTTCTAGTTTATCTATCTCATAGTTTATCTAGAAATTTCATTACACTTGATTTATACTCATTCACAAAATATTCTGAAAAATATATTAATTTTTATAAAAAAATATCCTAGATTTATCATAAAACTAGAAAACTTGAGTAATCTTAAAAAATATATTATTTTTTATACAAAAATTATCTTAAATTCAACATATAATTTTAAAAACACAAGTGATCCTTTAAAATATATTAAATTTTATATAAAATTATTCTAAATTACTTAGAAAAGTTATTACACTCGAGTTACATTCATTCACAAACTGAATGTTTTCTAGTTCCTTATGACCTATAGTTATACTTGAAATTGAATTAAGATATACTCAATCATCTAACCTATTTTAAAATTAATATTTTTTTAATTTCTAGATGATTCGAGGATAATTAATTATCAAAACTCTGATAATTCTAATAAAATTATACTAATTTTATTTTCATAATAAATTTAAATAAAAATTTATATATATTCTATAAATAAGTATAACTCGAGTGTAACTCAATTATAATTTGAGTGTAACATAAGTATAATAGAAATTTACTAGGTAAATTATGATGAGGAGATAATAGAAGACGACGGGAGGGAAATAGTAACGGAGGAGAAAAGAGAGGGAGGAGGAGGAGGAAGAAGGGTAAGAGGTGATGAAGAAGGTGGTGGACGATGAGAAAGTCAAAGGAGAGGTAGAGTCCCCATAGTGGGAGGCGGAGGTAGAGTAAGAGATAGAATGGGAAAAGGAAACCAAGGATGAAAGGAAGGAGGCAGTAAAGAGAGAGGAGGAGGCAAAGGTAGAGCGAGAGACGAAGATAAAAGTGACAAACAGAGTGCGAGGAGAAAGCTATGGGGGAGAGGGAGAAGAAAAACACTAATGTCGGGAGGAAGGACGCAACGGAGTGGGAGAAAGAGGATGCAGTGGAGGAGGAGGTAGAGTGAGAGACAGAGTGGGAGGGGAAGGAATCTAAAGAAGAGATGAAGGAGGCGGTGGAGGTGAAATGGGCGAGGAGGCGGTGACAAAGGTAGAGTGGGAAGAGAAGGTTAGGGAGAAGGATTTATTAGTTTAAACTAGTTTATTGTCCTAAATTGATTTTAAAATTAAGGGTAAAATTAGTATTTATGAAAAAAAGGGGTGTCATTTGATAAAAAATAGTGAGCGCATGGTGCTATTTGATAAATTGCCCTATTAGCTTTTGCATCATAGGTTACAATTTACAATCCATTATTGTTATTTACAATCTAACTTTGAATATTTCTAAATTATCTTTTTATAAATATATATATATATATATATATATATATATATATATATATATATATATATATATATATATATATATATATATATATATATATATATATATATATATATATATATACCCTCAATTTATAACTTAATTATAATAAAATCTATTCACTCCTTACAAACAATTCTCTTTCTTCTTTTTTTTTTTCCTTCTTCTCTCTCTCCTCTTAATCGTCGAAGGTGATATAAAATGATTAAAAAAAAAGATTAGATGATACAATAGGGCAAACTAAAGATCAAAGAGAAGTTAAGAAATAAAGTTTCTTTTGACAATTGTTAGAAGATATCATTTTCCGAGCATTTGCAAATCACCTACTGTGGTGCATGGGTGATGGGAAGAGATGACGTTAGTAAGGTGCACGGCCGTGAGAAAGAAAAAAAGAAAAAGAAAAAGATGGGAGTAAAAATAAAATTAGAGGGACTATAAATAGTAAAATATTATTTTATTTATTTCCTAAGAGATTATGAATAGTAAAAAGGGGACTCTAAATAATAATCTTCTTTATAATGCCTTGTTTTTTTAAATGATAAAAATGTCCACTCTTTTGCTTTTTTTAACCTTTGGGTTCAGTTTTAATCTCATTCAATTGAACTAGTTTAATCAACTTAAAACTTAGAATGGTCTACGATAAATAATATCTAAAATCAAATAAAAATATATATTCATATTATAAAAAAAATATAAGATTTATTTTAAATTAAATAGAATTAATTTATTTTTTTTTAAGTAACTTTTGACTATTGAAATTTGATCTTTTAATGGCTCAAAAATAGAAAATTGATCAATTAGGACTCCATATGACATTTCCAAGAGTACATGAAATTTGTGGTCGTAACACTTTGTAATTTTGGCTTTAATTAGTCAAAAATTTAAAAAATTCAACTTTTTAATTGTCAAATTAACCAAAAATAGATATTTTAATGGTAAAAAAAAAGGTCAACTAAGGATTCATTATATATTTTCAAAGTTTCATGAACATTTTGACCTAAAAAATTTGTAATTTCGGTTTAAATTGACCAAAAAATGAAAAATAGAAAGTTTCATCTTGTCAAAAAATAAATTAATTGTTAATAGATCGATAAAAAAAATTAGGCTTCATTAGATATTTCCAATATTTCATAAAAAATTAGATAAAATAGATCTGAGTTACAGTGTAATTTCCAAATTCTTTTCTTTGAAACTTCAAAAAAAAATCTTCTTTAATAATTAATATTCAAGTAGTTTCTAGTCTAAAGTGATTGTCAATTTAAAGTTAAACTTGATGAAATTAGAAAAATAACATATATTTAATCTTTTAATGGCTGAAACTAGTTATAAAAATCTATTTAAAATGCTTAGAAATGAAAGAAAAAAAATCGTTAGTATTTTTAATCATTTCCAGGGTTTTTTGAAAAAGTAATTTTTAGATTTTATTAAGATATAAAATTAATAGTATTATAATTTTTACTTCATTTTTTATAATATAATTTTTATTTTATTTTTCGTAATTTATTTGTTTTATAATATTTTATTTATCATTTTAAGGTCAATTTTATATAATTATTTATTTATTTTCGCTAATATATATATATATATATATATATATATATATATATATTAGTAATTTTTAATTTTTTGATATTATTTATTTTGAATTGATCCAAGTTTTGGGTTGATTGAAACAGGTCAGGTCAATCGAGTAAGTTCCAAAAAAAGAAGGAAATAAGAAAAAAAAATTAAAAGAGTTGTTGACGACGATTTGTCCGACTAAGAAAAAAAAAAGGTGGTGCTATGTAGGAAAAAACCAACGTATTTGAGCTACGTGGAAAATTTGCGAAAAAGGACTTTTCAGAAACATGGGGAAGTCTAATAAGGTGGGCGAGGGAGTGATGGAGAGAGAAACTACATCGCTTTCTTGTTTTAAATTAGATCGAGGGACTTTAAAAAAAGGGTTCTTTTGCATTTAGCTCAAGAATATTGTAGATTAATCTCTAGCATTTTTTTAATTGCACACACATACTAAAGTCTTAAAATACATGAGAAGAATAGTAAGAGTAAAAATATTCTCTAGCTCTAAACATCTAACTTTAAAATTATAATCTTAGAAACATACAATCTAAAGAACTTCAATCCAATTCAATGATAGTAAATTCATCTATCTTTATGAATCAATTTAATTCTCCTCCAACACGATACATGACTAAAATGATGCCAAGATAAAATAGAATTCCAAATCCTGCTTTAGATTAAACCTGACTTGCAAGTACAATATATGACAAATCCGACTTTACAAAGTAGAAGTTTAATCGCACATACATATGCTTATAGAAAATCAAATATTTACATAAAGATAGATGGACAGCACATCTGGTTTAGTTTGATTATGCCGTAGATGGACTGTAAGAGTGCGAGGGTGAAGACTCCAGACTAAATATGAACCATCCATTCTTTTCATAAATCTTTGTACAAGAGAAGCTCTGACAAGAATGACAACCTCCAGTAACATTTTGAAGAACAAGGACAGCATCACAATGAGTTCCAAGGTACAAGTCCACACACGTCACCAACGAATCTCGTTCCCAAATATGCTTCTGAACTGAAATCAAGTCAAATGATTTATGATTCTTGAAAAAAAATAACATTATATTAGTTGATTTAAAGAATTAAAAACTTTACAAGAAAAATGGTAACACCCTCGATTAGTCTCACGAGAAATGAGCCAGATTAAAATTGACTTATAAGAATATGATAAATATATTATTATTAATTTCAACTTAAATATTTTGGTTGGTATATGGCTTTAAAATTTCAAAATATAAATAACAGTACATATTTGTAATATTATTTTGTTTATAGATGGATAGGAGGGAGTCCGAGTTAAGAATTCTAATAATTAATTATATTATTAATTTATTTATTGATTTGATTTTTAGGAAGTAAATAGTTTACATTTTATTTTCGTGTATGAATTATAAGAAATGAATATTATATTTTTCTTTGGATATGAAAGGAAAATAAAATAAAATTAAAAATAAGAATTAAATTATTACTTACCTTTTAGGAAGATCTCATCTTCTCTTATATAAAGGGGACTACTTCTCCCTTATTCATCACCCTACCTCATTCTTCGTCGAGGAGATTATTATAATTTTATAATACATAATGATGTTTTAATTTCGAAATTTCATGATTAGTAATTAATAATAATTGATTTGTATTGTTAGAATAATTATTTGATTTATATTGATCTCGTAAGCTTAAGTAAATTTTAATATTGATGTAATTATTAAAATTCTTATTTTTGAATTAGCATAATAGTTCTAATTTGTTTAATTAGATATATCTATGTTTTAAGAATTATGTGTTAAATTCTATAATGTAATTAGTTTTAAATTTAAGATCATGAATTTAAATTTTTAATTAATAGATTTAAGTTATTTTTTAATAATTTTAAATATTAAAATTTAATTTGATAAGAAAAGTCTAATTGGGGTCCAGCTTGAGTCAAGTTGATCTATCATATTGGATCGACTCAGCCCATGTGGTCATGTACAACTCTGCTCATGTGATCATGTACAACCTAGCCCGTGTGACTAGGTATACAACCCAACTACGTGGCCAAGCATGAACCAGCTCATGTGGCTAAGTACGACCCAATCCATGTGGCCAAGCATGAGCCAACTCATATGGCTATGAACGACCCAATCCATGTTGTCAGATACGACTCTAACTCATGTCTCTAGGTACGACCAACTTACGAGCTAAGCATGACCTATTTCAGTGGTAAGGCTCAGCCCAACTTATAAGTGAGGCTTAGCTTAGTCCATTTAGTTAAGCCTGTCCAGCGATTGGCATTAGACACATCGTTGCTCCTCTATCTAGCCCATTGTACCTCAACTCAATCTATTACTTGGAACATGTATATGCAGCACATGTGACCCATCCAAGACTCTGGTGGGCTGGTTCGGTCTAGACTAGCACTATACGACATAGTCTAATTTCTTTTCCCTTTATTAGTTTGAGCTCGTTAATTGACTAAATCAGACAGGTTTGATGGATTAAAATCTGTTTAGGGTGATTCCAAACTAACTTGACTAGTTCAAACCTATTTGACTTAATCGAGATCAATCAAATCTAAATTAGACTAGTCTAGGGTGATTTTAGATTGGTTATATAAGGATTTGAGGTTAGTTCGATTAGGTCATAATCAAATTGAGTTTGGTTTAAGTCAATTGAGATATTCCAATTATAGTTTTGGTTGATTGAGGACCATTGAGAGATTGATATTTTATATATTTATTATTTAATAAATTTAAAGGATTTATCTGGAGATATCATTTGAAAATCCTCAAGAGGATTTTCCTTAAGGGGAGATCTTGGCTGTTGTTGAGGTTGTTATCGCGGGAGATCTTAGCTATTGTTGAGATTGTTATCACGAAAGATCTTGACTGTTATCATGCCCACGCAAGACGATGCTTCTGTCAAGGATGCCGATCTGATGTGATAAAATTGATGTTTGACAACTTGTTCTCGCACAAAGTGAAAGTCAATGGCGATGTGTTTCATACATGAATGGAATACCGGATTGGCGCATAGATAAGTGGCTCCGACATTGTCACAATATATTGTAGGAGTAGAGTTGATGTTGATGCCAAGTTCCTTGAGGAGATTCATGACCCAATTGAGTTCTACAACAGTAATGGTAATGGCACGGTATTCAGCTTCAATTGTAGACAATGCAACTGTCTTTTGCTTCTTGGAACTCCAACTGATTGGATTAGGTCCAAGGAAGAGAATATAGCCTGATGTGGATGTTCTATCATCAAAATTCCCTGCCCAATCAGCATTAACAAAGGCATGGAGATGAAGGGGGGAGTATTTGCAAAAAAAGAGGCCATGATTGATAGTCCCGTGAAGATATCGCAATATTCGTTTGACTGCAGACCAATGCATAGTAAATGGTCGATGCATGAATTGGGATAATTTATTGATCGCAAATGAGATATCTAGACGGGTAAGAGATAAGTATTGTAAGGAGCCAAGGACTTGACGGTATTGAGTTGGGTCTGTAGCAAGGCTTCCATCACATAGTTTGAGCGACTTGCTAGTAGACAGAGGTGTTGTAATAGATCTTGAATATACTTTCATTGTGATAGAAAGAGCCCGGAAGATGTGTATGTTGCTTCCACTCCCAAAAAATAGCTCAAGGTTCCTAGATCTTTAAGGAAGAATCGATCTGCTAAATACTTGAGGAATGCCTTGATTTACATAGGATTGTTGCATGTGACAATAATATCATCCACATATACTAGAATATATAATATATTGCCACTTTGGTGACAAAGAAATAAGGAGGTATCAGACTTAGAGTTGATGAAGCCAATTGATGCAAAAAATGAGCCAAGTTCGGTGTACCAAGCTCTTGGAGTCTGACGAAGTCCATAAATAACTTTTTGTAGTTTACAAACATGCTTTGGATATTGAGGGTGGATGAAGCCAGGAGGCTACTGCATGAAAACATCGTCAGTTATGGTCCCCTATAAAAGAACATTATTAACGTCGAGTTGACGTAAATGCCAACATTTTGAGATGGCCAAACTCAGAATAAGTCGGATTGTTGTGGGTTTAACAACAGGGCTGAATGTCTCTGTAAAGTCAACACCAGGTCATTGATGAAACCCTTTGGCCACTTGACACGCTTTATATCTGGCTACGGACCCATCTGGGTTCCACTTAATTCAAAAGACCCACTTACACCCGATGATGTTTTGTGTGAGATGAGAGGGTACAAGGGTCCATATAAAATTATGGAGGAGTGCATCGTATTCTTCACACATGGCTTTATGCTAGTATGGAGATTTTTGGGCTTGAGTAATTGTGATAGGTTCAGTGGTCTCTGACAAAGATGTTGTGATGGTATGTAGGTCAAGGATTTGTCGTGGTTTAAAGACACCACTTTTGGAGCATGTTGTCATAGGATGCCTAGGGGCTATAAAGGGTGTTGTAGGTATGGGCGGTGGAGGGGCACAAATTAGGATAAGCTGAGAGAGTTCAGTGTCATTGGTCCCAAAAGAGGATAAAGGTAGTGAATGTGATTCCAGGGAATACCTTCAGTCATAGGGGAACCTTGTGAAGAAGGAAGAGGCACAATGGAGGGGGTGAGGAGCTGTTGCACCGGGAGACGGAGAGAGCGTGGATCCTGAGGAGAAGGACTGGATGATATTATGGGACTTGGTTGACAGGATTAATGGCGTACTCCAGTGATGTATATGTGATAGAGTAGGTCGCATAGTAGGAGACTCAAGGTTGTGAAACAGAAAAGTGGTCTCTATAAAAATAACATGACGTGACGTAAAGACTTTTCAAGATTGGGGTTCACAGAAAAGCATTATGGTCAAGGGAGTATCCAATGAAAACGCAAGGTTTAGATTTTGATGTTAACTTATGTGAGGCATAGGGACGGAGCCATGGATAATATAAACTTCCAAACACTTTGAGTTTTTGAAGGTTTAGGGATTTGTGAAATAATTTTTCAAATGGTGACTCGTACTCAAGGACAGGAGTGAGCATATGATTAATGAGATAGACGACAGCTTAAAATGTTGCAGTCCAAAAAGTTGGTGGCATAGAGGCTTGGTGTAGGAGTGTGAGACCAGTTTCAACTATATGTCGATGTTTGCGTTCAGCAGAGCCGACGAGTTGAGGAGTGTGTGAAGGTGACTTGGTGTTGTATATCACAAGCAGATAGGCAGGATATGAGGGCTTGATATTCACCGCCACTATCGGAGTAAATAATTTTAATTTTAGACCGAAATAAGTTCTCGACCAATCTTCGAAAGTTGGTAAAGACTGTTGAAACTTCATATTTATAGTGAAGAGGGTATAACTATGTGTATTTGGTGAAATAGTCTACGAAAATAACATAAAATCTGAATGTGTCAAAGGAAGTGATTGGAGCGGGGCCCCAAACATTAGTGTAAATAACCTCAAGGGGTTTAAAGCAAGATATGAAGGATTTTCCAAAGGGAAGTCTATGACTTTTATTACTTAAACAAGCATCATAATGAGTTATAATGTTATTGGTTGTAAGCGTAGGAAGAGAATAACGGGAAAGCAATTTTTGCTGAATAAAAGTCGAGGGATGACCAAGACGACGATGCCACACATTAGTTGGAGTTGCGACCGAAGAGTAGGTAGTGGGTTGGGTGATTTGCGGAACGGACGACCACTCGTAAATGTTGTTTTTACTCCGTCCTCGGACTAAGGGTGCCCCCGTGCTCAAATCCTTGACAAGAAAGGAGTTAGGAAAGAATTCAATTGAGGTATGATTTTGTTTGTAGAATTGAGAAACAGAAATGAGATTTCGTTTGATGTGGGGTGCACACAAAACATCATCTAGCATAAACGAAGTGCTATATGAATTAAGCATTGTGGAACCAGTATGAGTAATGGGGAGTCCGTTACCGTCACCAATGATGATGTCTTCGTTTCCGCCATAGTCATTGTGGATGGACAAGTTTTATAAATCAGAGGTGATGTGATAAGATGCACCAGAGTCCATAATCCAATTTTGATGACCAGTAGTCGGAATAACTATAAGATTTGCGCTAGGCCAATACGACGGAGGAGGAAGTCTGGGTCGAGTTCTACAGACTTTTGCAGAGTGGCTAACTTTGTCACATAGTTGGCAGACAACTCTTTGTTAATTTGTATGATCAGGACGCCAGGGTTGAGGATAATTGAAGTAGCCACCTTGATGGTTGTAATTGAAATGTTATGGAGGGGAGGTTTGTTTGGAGCCCACAAGTGTAGGCATGCTGGCCAAACCTTTGTTGATAGATTTGTTATACCAGTTGCTCTTCTTCTTAAATTTTTGACTAACTTGAGCTGTGATGGATGGTCCTGACAACTTGTCCTCACGCTTAAGATATATCTCATAGTCAGTCAACTTGTCATAGAGTTCTTCAAATGACACTGGTGAATCACGTGCGCATATTACTACTACCAATTCCTTGTACTCGTCTCTTAGGAAATTGAGGATATGGACAGTAACTTCTTCATCACTGAGGGAATGACCTATCAAGGCCAAGTTATCGATGATAATCCTTATGTTATGTAGATAATCAGTAACAGTACTTCCCTCTTGTTTTATCGTCATGAGACTGGATAGGAGACTAAGCATGCAAGTGCGGGAACGATTGGCTAGGGTGGTTTGCAACTTGCACTAAGCTTCAGCAATAGTGTCACGTGAAGAAATGAGTGGGGCGAGGGATCCAGCGATCGATGCTTGAATAGCTTGAAGGATGAGACGATCCTGGCGTAACCATAATTTGTGGTCTGGATTTGGTACTGGACTGGGTGTGCCTGGGATGTTGAGCATCGTCGATGGACAACAAAGAGAGCCATCGACATAGCCTAGAAAATCAAAGCCAAATAGTATATTAGAGAATTAAGCACGCTAGGATGTGTAGTTACCACCTTTGGATAATTTGAAGGGGATGAGGGTTGTTGCATTTATGGAGATAAGGCCAGTATGTGGGAAAGTACTATGGTTCCCTACAGGAACAGTAACTTGGGAGAAGAAGCAGAGGACAACAACTTGGGAGAAGAGCATATCACTGCTGCTACGACAGAGAGGGCTAGTGCGGCTGCGAGGGCTACTACGACAAGGACGGCGGCAGCGGCACTTCTCACTCGAGCGAGATGCGGGAACGAGGAGGAGAGGTCGTTGGCCGGGAAGCAGTTGCGAGGCTGCATCGGCTCTACTTCTGCAGGAAGAGGCAGAGGAAGGGCGACGTGGTGGCCCTTGTTCAACTTCGAAGGAGGCCGATGCAATGATCCTGGAGGACGTCCGTGGAAAACGTTGCACTACTTTGAGATGGAGTCGCGGTCCACGAGGCAGTAGGAGCCGAGATTTGGTGGAGTCCGACAGGGAGACGGGTCTACTTCGAGATGTTTAGAAGTGGCCTTCACGGCGAGAGCTCTGATACCATGATAGAAATGAAATAGAAAGAAGAAGATTGTATTGATTGAAACTGATAACAGTCAAGATCTCCCGTGATAACAACCTCAACAACAGCCAAGATCTCCCCAACTACGTGATGAGATATCATAAATCTGTTATGGAAAATCCTCCTCTGTTGAAGAAAATTCTCCAATATATATAAATATGGAGTATTGTGTATTGTTTCAAACAATACAATATTCTTCTTTCTATTTTATTTATATCATGGTATCAGAGATCTCGCTATGAAGGCCACTTCTAAACATCTCGAAGTAGACCTGTCTCCCCGTCGGACTCCACTGAATCTCGGCTCCTTCTCCTACTGCCTCGTGGACCGTGACTCCATCTCAAAGTAGTGCAGCGTTTTCCATGAACGTCCTCTAGGATTGTTGCGTCGACCTCCTTCAAAGCTGAACAAGGGCCACCACACCGCCCTTCCTCTACCTCTTCCTGCAGCAGTAGAGCCGACGCAACCTCGCAATTGCTCCCTGGCCAGCGACCTCTCCTCCTCGTTCCCATATCTCGCTCGAGCGAGAAGTGTCGCTGCCGCCGTCCTTGCTGCAGCAACCCTTGCAGCCACAACAACCCTCTTTGCCGTGGCAACTGCAACAACAATAATATGCTCTTCTCCCAAGCTGTTGTCCTCTATTTCTTTGCCTCGACAAGCAGCATCCAAAACCATTTCCAAGTTCCCAACTATAGAACTGTTGCACAAAGACTACAGCACTACTGCACAGAGATCTACAGCTTTACACAATATTGATCATTGTCAATATTGATCAACAACCCACAACCCATTTGCCACCAACACCTCTTCCTCCCGGATCATTGTCTCGCTGCAGACTTCTAGTTGCTCCCACATATTGGTAAATGTCCTCCATATGTCCTCATCATCTATCTCTGATGCTCCCATTACTGTTCCTGCAGGGAACCATAGTACTTTCCCACATACAAGCCTTATCTCCATAAATACAGCAATCCTCATCCCCTTCAAATTATCCAAAGGTGGCAACTACGCATCATGGCGTACTCAATTCTCTAATCTACTATTTGGCTATGATCTTCTAGCTATGTCGATGGCTCTCTTCGTTGTCCACCAACGATGCTCAACATCCCAAGCGCACCCAATCTAGTACCAAATCCAGACCACAAATTATAGTTACGCCAGGATCGTCTCATCCTTCAAGCTATTCAAGCCTCGGTCGTTGGATCTCTCGCCCCACTCATTTCTTCACGTGACACTATTGTCGAAGCTTGGTGCAAGTTGCAAACCACCATAGCCAATCGTTCCCGTACTCGCATGCTTAGTCTCATGTCCAGTCTCATGACAATAAAACAAGAGAGAAGTACTGTTACTGATTATCTACATAACATAAGGATTATCATTGATAACTTGGCCTTGATAGGTCATTCCCTCAGTGATGAAGAAGTTACTGTCCATATCCTCAACGGCCTAGGAGACGAGTACAAGGAATTAGCAGCAGTAATACGTGCACGTAATTCACCAATATCATTTGAAGAACTCTATGACAAGTTGACTAACTATGAAATATATCTCAAGTGTGAGCACAAGTTGCCATGACCATCCATCACAGCTCAAGTCAGTCAAAATTCTAAGAAGAAGAGCAACCGGTATAACAAATCTATCAACAAAGGTTTGGCCAGCATGCCTACACTTGTGGGCTCCAAACAAACCTCCCCTCCTCAACATTTCAATTACAACCATCAAGGCGGCTACTTCAATTATCCTCAACCCTAGCGTCCTGATCACATAAACAAAGAGTTGTTTGCCAACTATGTGACAAAGTTGGCCACTCTGCAAAAGTCTGTAGAACTCGACCCAGACTTCCTCCTCAGTCGCATTGGCCTCGCGTAAATCTTACAACTGCTCCGACTACTGGTCATCAAAATTGGATTGTGGACTTTGGCGCATCTCATCACATCACCTCTGATTTACAAAACTTGTCCATCCACAACGACTATAGCAGAAACAAAGACATCATAATTGGTGACGGTAACGGACTCCCCATTACTCATACTGGTTCCACAATTCTTAATTCACATAACACTTCGTTTACGCTAGATGATATTTTGTGTGCACCCCACATCAAACGAAACCTCATTTCTGTTTCTCAATTCTGCAAACAGAATCATACCTCAATTGAATTCTTTTCTAACTCCTTTTTCGTTAAGGATTTGAGCACGGGGGCACCCTTGGTCCGCGGCCAGAGTAAAGACAACATTTATGAGTGGTCGTCCATTCCACAAATCACCCATGCCTACTCTTCGGTCGTAGCTCCAACTGATGTATGGCATCGTCGTCTTGGTCATCCCTCAACTTTTGTTCAGCAAAAATTGCTTTCCCGTTATTCTCTTTCTATGCTTACAATCAATAACATCATAACTCATTATGATGCTTGTTTAAGTAATAAAAGTCATAGACTTCCCTTTAGAAAATCCTCCATATCTTGCTCTAAACCCCTTGAGGTTATTTACACTGATGTTTGGGGCCCCGCTCCAATCACTTCCTTTAACAAATTCAGATTTTATGTTATTTTCGTAGACTATTTCACCAAATACATATAGTTATACCCTCTTCACCATAAATCTGAAGTTTCAACAGTCTTTACCAACTTTCGAAGATTGGTCGAGAACTTTTTTCAGTCTAAAATTAAAACTGTTTACTCCGATGGTGGCAGTGAATATCAAGCCCTCACATCCTTCCTATCTGCTTGTGGTATACAACAGCTCAAGTCACCTCCACACACTCCTCAACTCTTCGGCTCTGCTGAACGCAAACATTAACATATAGTTAAAACTGATCTCACACTCCTACACCAAGTCTCTATGCCACCAACTTTTTGGACTGCAGCATTTCAAACTGTCGTCTACCTCATTAATCGTATGCTCACTCCTATCCTTGAGTACGAGTCACCATTTAAAAAATTATTTCACAAATCCCCAAACATTCAAAAACTCAAAGTGTTTGGATGTTTATGTTATCCGTGGCTCCATCCCTATGCCTCACATAAGCTAACATCAAAATCTAAACCTTACGTTTTTATTGGATACTCCCTTGACCATAATGCTTTTCGATGCTTATTGCCAGTCGTACGAAATCCAATTGAAGTTCAGCTCGGTCGCACACCCCCAAACCAATGGCTAGACCGAAGTGATAAATCAAGCAATTCTTGAAGGCCTCAAGAGGAGAATCTTGGGCGTGCATGGGGCCTGGGTGGACGAGCTCCCCAGCGTCCTGTGGGCAATGCGAACAACTCCCAAAACCGCTTCGAGGGAGTCTCCGTTCAGCTTGGCGTTCGGGACCGAGGCAGTCCTTCCGCCCGAGATGGTATTCCCTATCTTACGCACCTCCAACTATGAGCGAGGGCACTCTGAGGAGGGACTACGTGCTAACCTGGATCTCCTTGAGGAGAGAAGAGCCAGGGCACACCTGCGCGCCCTAGCATACAAGAAGGCAACTGCTCGGATATACAACCGAAGGGTCCGTCCGCGGCCGATCCAAGTCAGAGACCTCGTCCTCCGAAGAGCAGAAGTAAGCAACCCGACCCGAGCAAGGGGAAAACTTGCACCCAACTGGGAAGGCCCCTATCGAGTCTACGACATGGTATGAGAAGGAACCTACCGACTCAAAACTATGGAGGGAAATCCCCTGCTGAGAACATGGAATGCCACGAACCTGAAGAAATTCTACCCTTAAGGGGGGGTTGGTCGGGGCGCAAGAAAGATGTGGGAGCCCGCACATCCATGGTCAAGGAGAAGAGCAAGCTAGAATTCTAAAATGAAAGTGCATCTCAATTATAAAGGAGGTATATATAGCGGTCGGGCGACATGGCCCCAAGCCTGACCAAACAAAGAAAAGGAAGGAAAACAAAACTCAAAAGGTGAGGGGGTGCACCCCCTAGCTCGAGGGAGGAGTCGTCAGCCCGTCATCGAAGGGAACGTTCGCCGGCATGTCGACGTCTTGGTCCACCGGGTTGTCAACAAACGGGTCTGACTCTAGGTCCAGGTCTGGGTACTTCGCCCGAAAACGAGCACAGGCCACCCGATACCAGTACTCGTACATGACCCGGCCCGACCTCACCAGGCCACGCTCGAACCTGACGGACGCTTTGTACCTAGTGACCGCCTTCTCGACCCTTCTAGGCAATCCCAACCGCTCCTCCTCGAGTGCCTTCTCGGCAGCCTGGATCGTCGCCTTGGTGGCCACAACGTCCTGGGAGAGGGTCAGTAGCTCGTCATCCAACGAACAGATGTGTGACCGACTTTCTTCTAGCTCAGTCTTCAAACGAGCCACCTCCTCCTCCAATGTTGTGGCGCGCTCTTCGGTCGTGGCAACTGCCTCCGGACCCCCCTTGGCTCGCAACTCCAAGTTCACCTTTCGGAGGGCGTTGTCGAGCTCCATCTGACACCCAATCGCCTGCCCAGCTTCAAGGACCCGGTCGATCAGCGTCATTCCATAGTGCAAGCTCTTCATGAGAATCATTGTCAGCATCCACAAGGGAAAGAATCGGCAAGAAGGAGAGGCCATCACTTACCCAGACGAGCGACTTGGCCGCCCACTCTACCAGCACCTCCGAGTCGGAGCAGTATAGGTCTTTGGCCAGCGAGGGGTGCAGCGCCCCTCGGATGAACTCCTGGGCGGTTTCCCCATCACCCCAGGGGTAGCTATCAGCCTTCAGAGTCGACCACCGGGCAGCGTAGGGGGCTCCCGGCTCCCCGGCCGAAAGATCAGCCATAAGCTGGGTTTGGAACTGCCCACCCTCGGGCCAGGAGAAGATGTGGCACAGTTCCCGCACCGGCAAGGGGCATGTCAGCCCCCTCTTGGAAGAGTTGCTATCGGATGACCCGACCGACCCCTTCCCCTTCTTACTCGCCGAGCCCTCCCCCTGGGCAGGGACCCCGGGCGATGCTAGGGAGGCGCTCGAGCGAGTGGCTCGACTTGTCGACGTCTTTCAAACCACCGTCTTCATTTTCTTGGGAGGGTGCTCCGATGCTGGCGATGCCAGCGCTCTCTTCAGCATACCCTCCAGCGGGACAATCCCGCCTCCGGAGCCCTCCCTGTCTCGAGACGGGGCCTTGACGGCCTTGGTGTTGGTCATCTTCTTCATTGATCATAGGTCCACTATTTTTGCAAGAATAGATAGCGGTCAGACGGCATGGGATGAACGAATGAGCCATTATATATGAATGGCCATACCCCGGTGGCGGGGCTCAGCTCAGCTCCAACCATCCCCACTCCTCGATCATCTCTTTTATTACTCAAGAAGAGGACAAGATACCCCTTAGACGATCCACCATCGCTGTGTCACCAGCAGAGAGCGACGGGAGGGCGTTATCGATGGACCGAATAGCCCACCCGGTGCAAAAGCCCCACTCTTAATCACAACTGATGAAGCAGAAGCGCCTCTTCCAACCTTTGTTGTTGGAGGGCACACCGCTAATCTTGAAACCGCTGTGGGCGATCAAGTAATATCCGCCTGGTCCTCTCCCCAGGCGAAAGCAAGCCAGAAACAGAGACCGAGACGGTACAATCCTAGCCCCCCGACACTCCCAGATGAAAGCCACCAGGCAGCGCTAGGAGTTGGGCGACACTTGGGATGGGAAAATCCCCCAGAAGCGAAGGCAATCCCTAATGACGGGGTGCACTAGAAACCGTAGACCGGCTTCAAACGCCCCTATAGTCAGCTCGAACCCGTCGGGGAACCGGTCATACGGCCATTGCCCCGGATGAGGGGCGTGCAGGCCGTAGCACTCTGGGATGCGGTAGCGATCCCGGAGCACTCTCAACAAGTCCTCGGTCACCACTGAGTCCACATCATGCCAAGACTTGAGGGCCTCAAGCTCGGCTAAACCCCTCGAGGCCTTGGTAGAGGCGCTACACAAGGACACGCTCACTACCTCATCCCGAGAGCTTGCAGGAGGAGAGGAGGAAGGCGAGGGAGGAGTGGGAGAAGGGGACGAAAACGAAGACAAAGACGAAAATAAAGATAAAGACGAAGACGGAGTCGGAGACATCCCGACCTCGGAGTCGTAGGAAAGAAGCCCGGTTGCCGGGGCGAGGGATTGAAGCAAAGAAGACGACGGAGTTGCGAGGAGTGAACCGAGGCACAAAACGAAAGGCTGATCGCAAGAGTGATGATAACCGCCCTGGATGGGGATTATAAAATGGGCGCGACCCACGACGAGGCGACGATTAGGGCTTCCCGAGGAGAGCAACAGTCGCGACATTTAAGACCCGTCACAACCCCTCGGATCCGCCAGATTCGCCCGCCTCGGACTCCCCGCCAGAGGCATCCCATCACCCGAGAAACCCCGCTGAGTGCCGTTCAAAATGAAGTCTTCGGCCAGGCCCCATGATGCTCTGCTTGGCCCGCCACGTGGCAAGACGATGTCCAGGTATGGCTCACCACCCCAAGCTCGATCCTTCCTCGGGTCGCTCCAGATCGCTCATGACTGGCGACCCGTCAGCACCCTAAGCTCGATCCTTCCCTGGGTCGCTCCAGATTGCTCCCGACTGGTGACCCGTCAGCACCCGTGCTCGATTCCTACCCGGGACGCTCTAGATCGCTCCCGACTGATGACCCATCAGCACCCATGCTCGATTCCTGCCCGGGATGCTCCAGATCGCTCCCGACTGGTGACCCGTCAACACCCATGCTCGATTCCTACCCGGGATGCTCCAGATTGCTCCCGACTGGCGACCTGTCAGCACCCCAAGCTCGATCCTTCTCTGGGTCGCTCCAGATCGCTCCCGACCGGTGACCCATCAGCACCCAAGCTCGATCCTTCCCTGGGTCGCAAGATCGCTCTCGATTGGGGACCCGTCAGCAACCCATGCTCAATTCCTGCCCGGGTCGCTCCCGACTGGTGACCCGCTAGACTCAATTCGAAGTCGAGCTCACAAACTCGGTCCCCAGACTTAATTCGGAGCCGTGCTCACAAACTCGGTCCCAATACTCAATTCGGAGTCGAGCTCACAAACTCGGTCCCCAGACTCAATTCGGAGCCGAGCTCACAAACTCGGTCCCCAGATTCAATTCGGAGCTGAGCTCACAAACTCGATTCCTAGACTCAATTCGGAGCTGAGCTCACAAACTCAGTCCCCAGACTCAATTCGGAGTCGAGCTCACAAACTCGATCCCTAGACTCAATTCGGAGCCGAGCTCACAAACTTGGTCCCTAGATTAAATTCGGAGCCGAGCTCACAAATTCGATCCCCATACTAGAATCGGAGTCGAACTTATCCGGTCCCCAGGACCGATTCAGAGCCAAATCTACCCACTCGGCCCCCATATCCGGCTCCCGTCCAAAGCGTGCTAAATTGATCTTGGTTTGCGACCCGCTAGCATCAAAACGCGAGCCCGGACATAATCGCTCAGCCCACGGGCTCGACTCCAACGACCAAGCCACACCTTGCGGCTAATTTAACGCCTAAGTCGCATCCCGCTATCCAAGTCGCCCCGCGACGACCTCAACGCTTCGATTTCACTTCGTCAAGCCCCTATGGTTCAATTAGTAGGGTCGGTCCTGCCCGCATCATGGGGTCCTACCCCCCTAATCACCCCCGACGAGTCAATCCACCTCTCCCAAGGAGACGCCTAGTACAATCACGTCCCTCAGCCCCAGGCATGCCTCCCGGTCCGTTGGGGATCCGTCGGCATGCCCCGAAGGGGGGGGAGAAGTGATAGGGCATATTTTGGCCCTAGATGAATCACCAGTGATAGGACATATTTTGGCCCTAGATGAATCACCAGCAATATCACACGTCGTCAACCACCAACGCAACCCCACACGCCGTCAAAACCACGGGGTGCACGTCATGTCAAGTTCGGTACCAATATATTGTGCGACTTGACCACCCCAAGAGCTCGCGGCAGTGCCGTCTACTCTTGGGGCAGCTCCATCTGACGCCACTCAAGCACCCCCAAAGACGCTATCTCGTCAAAGAAGTCATCCCACAGCCATGAAAGTCAGCGGCCACGTCGAACCGAGGCGCAACCAACCCTCGCACACAGGTATAAATACTCCCATCCGATGCCCGGCCGAGAGAGGGAAAAAAGGAGAAAAAACATAAGAGGGTGAACCGAACTGACTTGCTCGTCGGAGGAACCAAAGTCGGGAAGCTCCCGATGAAGGCTGTTTTGCAGGGAGGTGGTCACCCCCGAGTGGCGGGCGTCTTCACCCTGAAGTCGTCATCTGGTGCGCAGAAGAGGGTGGTCTGTCGTTTCGGATCCCAACCAACGCCAGTCTACGCCTCCCATCCCAAGGGCGTGCTCACGTCGTGAAGAAAGGTTGCCAACCACCCCGAGGACGAGAGGACACATCCCGCCACAAATGACACTCAAGTTGGCAGGTCTTGGAGCACCAACCCCCAGCCACTCGCGAGGACTCAGCCAACCCTATCGGTCCAACCCTCGCCCCAGATGCTCAAGAGGCATAGCCACCTCATCATCATACTCATTCCACCAGAAGTTTTCGACGTCGGCCCGTGGACCAAACCGTGCTGACTCACCGGCCACAGTACTTTTATTCACTAACAACACTTTTATATATTCTTGATGGAACTTTGGATTATTTCCGGAGCTATTCTATGTGACACTCTAAAACGTCAATTCCAGTATTTGCATTTGATCCACTTTCGCCCTTTGAAGACTCGGTTATCATAGTAATCTTCCTCGTATAAACATTTGCAACAAGTAAAAAACGTGTCCAATGATTATAAGAGAAGAACATTGAGAAGACAAAATAAAGTGTTTATCAATCCTAGTGAAGTTACTTGTGATTCCAGAAATATCTGTGACAACTCCAAAGTTCAAAGATAGAGATATTGCTTATATTATGGACAAGCATGATGGACAACTTTATCTAAGCTAATTCCATTCAGAAGTAGTAATATGCAATTTGCTTAAACTCATTTTTACCACAAGTGGACCGAGATATGTAACATTTACCAGTCATTTTGAATGGATAATAATATCTGATTTCCTGATTCTGGAAGAAGCTTCGACATTGTTGCAGCATAACAAAATACCATAAAAGAAATGACGCCAAAGAATATAGACAGACCCATCCGAAGCACAAAATTGATCATGAAATAGTTGGCTGCTACATTGATCTAAAAAAACCTTCAATTGTTTTTATTCGCTAACCTGAAAAAAAAAAAACCCAAACTTTTTCGAGACCGGTGATGACAACATATAGAAGTCAGATCTAAAAATCTGACATTATACTACAAAACAAGAATCCTCCTCTTTCTCGATTAAAGATGATAAAAACATTATACTACAAACTAATGTATTCAAGAATCTCGCAGCAAAACCTTAGAACAAAGAACAATGGAAGAACAGACGAAAACCCAAAGAAAAAAGAACAATTTGAAACCAAAAACATGCGGTGACGAAACCCTACAATCGATCCAAAGCGCAAGAATCCAGAAACCAGAGAGATCAATTGTTAAGAATGGCATGAACAGGCGGAACGGAAAGGGGGAGACGAATACCTGTTTAGCGAGGCCGAAGCACTTGGATCGCTTGCTCTTTCTTTCTTTCAACCTCGAGAACCAGAGTGAGTCGTGTGCGGGGCGAGAGCGGTGCCTTCCTTCTCACATAGCTTGGGGTAGCGTTTCCCCAACCCGACTGCGGCGTGCTGTCTCATTGATCGTCTCGATTAATACAACATGATTGATCGAGACCGTAAAATTATACAGATATCGTATGAGATAAAGAGAAGCATAGTATACAACCTTGTTTCGAAATCAGGCTTTTCCAACTGGTGATCGTAAACCGAGATAGGTTGAAGAAGCTATTGGCGGCGCTGAAGTGGCGTTTGTGGGGCGGGGGAGATGTGCGCTCCATATCGTGATCGTGATCATAAGCCGCGGTACTTGAAGTGCCGAATCGGGTCAACTTTTGAGGGTAAGAGGGAATGCAGAAGAAAAGGGCATATCTGAGCTCTTACGAGTACGATATCATCCTCGATTCACATAATCATTTTCTCACAGCCACCTAATGTGACTAAATTCTAAGACGACTATACACTAATTTAATTATTTATATAAATTTATCAGAGAATACCATTCCATTAGAATAGAATATTGAGGAATTCAATATAGTGGAAATTTGAGGAATTCAACCGTAATAGAATATACTACTTAGGACAGAATTAAGCAAAAACTGAAAAATAATAATAATAATAATAATAATAATAATAGAATGATATCCATCAAATGCTGCCACCACATGTCTAGTAACCATAAACCACATCACAAGTCATCAAATTCAGGAGGTTTATACAGAAAATGGCATACAATTCAAATCAAAGAAAAATAATCAATTACTATCAAACCACAAATTCAAGTATACAATGACACAACTCCACAACTCCTCAAGAATACTTCCAAAATACTTCCAAAATAGCAATGCTTTAGAATGCACGAGTGCAATTCTAGTTCCTCGGATTTTTAATCTAATCAAAGAAAATTGCAACAACTATTAATCTGTCATCTATATCAATCTTATTTCTGGATTCCTTTTAATATCCACAAATTGTTTTGACGGTTTATATATGTTGAATCTCGTATTTTGATGATGAAACAATTGATATGTTTTTATATTTTAATATGCATTTTGAGTGATGCAGGATGCTTCGATCGATCATTAAAGTAGAAAGAATCATATTGTGCTAGGAAAAAACATGTCAGAAGATTGGACGTCGGGCAGCAGGAATGGTTAACGTATCGACAGAAGGCTTCGGACCGTGGATTCAAGCATCGGGCCAAGAAGAGCGGATATTGCGCCAAGGATATCGAAGTTGTGGAGTCAACTAGTCGATTGGGCAATAGGCCACAAGAGAGGACGATGCGTCGAAGAATCGAACGAAGCGTCGAGAGACCAATGACATGTCGGACAACTTGATTAATGCTTAGTATTAATTGTTTAGATCGAAGTATGTTTTTACATATGCAGGATTAACTACAATAGCAAGACATGAAACAAAATGAAGTCCTGAAGTTAAGGACGTGATCACGTTGGGAGTTTGAGAGTTCATCGGAAGTCCAGATGTTCGTCGGAAGTTCTGACGGAACCAGCCGAGAAGTCGCAAAGCTTGCCAAAGAAGCTCATCGGAACTCGCCAAAAAGATCATCGTGAAGTCCACGAGCTTGCTAAGAGTCTGCCGGAACATTGTCGAGAGATCGTCGAAAGTTCACCGGAAGATCACTGGAAGCTCGTCGAAAGATAGACATAGGGACTTGTTTAGCTTAGTAAATATCTTAGGATTTCGTAGTTAGCATGTAATTGGGCTTGGATTTGAGCCAACCCAATTAGGGGCCAGCTAGGCCCATGTAAGAACTGTGTTGGGCCTAATAAGAAGCCCAAATAGTGCCCCAAGGAGTCTCACCGTCATGGCACAGACCTCGAGACTATGTAAGGTCGTGGTACCGCTAGTCTGAGCGATTGTACCGCCCCTAGCAAGGTGCCAGGCGATGGTACCGCCCAACACTGCCCCCCAAGTAGTGGTGTCACCAGACCTGGGCGGTGGTACCGCCCAGGACAGTATCAGCATCGACTGACACTGGGCGATGGTACTGCCCAATGCAGGCGGTGGTACCTCCCGTGCTCGGGAAACCCGAGATGGGAAAGTTTTAGGCTCCAAATTTGAATCAACTTGTAGCCTATAAATACCCCTCTCATCACTGGTTAAAACACACAAGCACAAAGAGTTTAAAAAGAAAGAAACGCTGCTAAAATCTTATATGATCTCCTCTCCCTCTTCTAAGTTAGACTAGTTTGAGAAAGGAGTAAGTGAGTGCTTGTAAGGGTTGTCTCCTAAGCCCATCAAAAGGAGAAAAGCTGTAAAATGGTGCTTGAAGGAAGACCTCTAGTGGATGTCGGTGACCTTGTCGGAGGAGGAAGCCAAAAGTGGATATAGGTCAAGATTAATCGAACCACTCTAAAACTCTGGTTTATATTTACTTCCTACCATTTACATACTGCAAACCTCTTTAATAGCTTACTGCCTTCAATATGTTTATGTACGCTTTCAAAGTATTACCTTTATTTATCATACGAAGTTGTTTAAACCGACGTTATTTTACCGCTACACTAATTCACCCCCCCAGCATAATGCAGGCAAATTTGAGCTGTGTGTTAAGATATAACAATATCAAAATAGAGCCTAAGCATAATACAGGCAAATCTGAGCTGTGTTAAGATATAACAATATCAAAATAGAGCCTAAGCATAATATAGGCAAATCTGAGCTGTGTGTTAAGATATAACATGGATAGTAGTGTCAAGTTTGAAAAATATCATACTACATGGAAGCGTATAACATATTTCTTCTCGTTACAAAAGCACACCAAGGTGTATATCATTTATTACTAATGTTTAAACAACACATAAAATAGTCACATAAGGTCCAGAAAGGACAGAAGAAAAAAAAAACTAGACCTCAGTTCAGCAGCCCTTAGTTATGTCACCAAGATCAAACAATTTGATCAGTCACTAAATCTTAAGGATTTAATAGTGAAGCCTTCAGTGCTCCACAACATTAACTAGTAAACAATATAATCTAGTAAATTTTGCATGTAGTACTACCAAATTCATCTTAACTTAAAATGACTAAAGGAAATCAGTATTTTGGATAAAACTATAAGCAATAGAAACGACGAATATCGTGAAAAGTATGCCTTCTAAAACTTACAAAAAGAAAAAACTTCAGGCCTTTATCTTCACAAAATATGATAGCGGAGGCCAAATGTACCTCCTTAATGCTGTAAAAATTCTAAGGAAATAATTAATTGCTTACCACCTTGCAATTCTAACGGTGTGTTTGTGTTGGGACATGAAGGGCAAAAACTCAAATTCTCTTCACCGTGCAAGGCCTTTAGTCCGACATCAGCAGTTGAAGCGTTTCTTCCTCCCTTCTTTATTCTCTTATCCACATTTTCTATGCTGCTAAGCAGGATGATTGGCCTAAACTCATTCACGTGCACTTAATTTGGGTTGGAGAATTTGATCTAATATTTTATTTTTTATATTTTTATTATATTATAAAATTATCTTTTTATCCTTGCCACAGTAGTTAGCTTTGTGCAGGTACTACCCTTATTTTTATGGCATGGTAGTCGACTATGCAAAGGTACTACCCACCTGTTGTTTCGTCCTCTATCAAGAATGATTATCGTGCACTCACAATAACTTCGTTTAACGAACTGTTCGTCGCTTTTGCATGCTTGTACATATACATGACAGCTTGTTTTACCTTGGTTTTATGTGTTTTTGCTTGTAAAAATATATATTCGAATAAGTTGTAACGCTGCAGTGCAACCGCTCACTATGCTGGGTCGAACTACCCCAAAATGACTCTGTTTTCGCGTGCCATAGCTTTTTTTCTGCAAGCCATAGTAACATACCAAAACGTCAGCTATCTCAGCACCCCGAAACCCCCCGGGTGGCATAGGACTGGATGGGGCTTCAGTATATTGTCGGGTGTTAAAAAATCTTCACAACTTTGCACGTTAACTTGACGGGAACTTGCCTTCATGCCCGGGACCTGGTGAGCAGTTGTTTATAGACTTACAACTATTTGTTCTACCTTATAAAGTCTTTGTTTTCCTCCTTCCCCTCTTTTCTCTTCTGCATGCGAGGTGTTCGCTAAATTGCTTGTAAAACTTTCCATTTCCGTTAGACGTCTGCTCATTTTTAAACTAATCAACTTTCTCTATTACAGGTCCTTCGGGACCAGAGTGAGGTTATAAATTGGTTGACCCTTTGCAGACACATATCGCAAGAGCGCGTCATGACTTAGGCAATCCCAGCTAAGTCTGAGAAGTTGGTGTGAGGGTGCTTCGTGACTTAAGCAACTCAAGCTAAGTTCGCGTCTTTGCCGTAAGGGTGCCTCACGACTTAGGCAATTCCAGTTAAGTCCATGACATTGTGGTATCGGAGCGAGCAAGCAATTCGAGCAAGTAGCGAAGAAACTTCGTAATCTCACCATGGCAAAGCATATGGCGAATCAAGCAAGACGGGGCAAGCCAAACCCTTGCCCCAAGCAGTTGCAGGTGGGCTGCAAGTGCATACTCGCTCTCATGTTGTTGGAGTCACTCAGAAGGAGCGCGATAGCGAACATGATGAGCGAGAAGTTGGCTACTCTTCGTAAGCAGAAGAGGCACAATCTAGAGCGCCAACCAGGAAAAAGAGCCATAAGGAGAGACTCACAACGGTATAAACCCACTTGGATGTTCTTGAAGCGAGTTTGGAGGAACTTTACTATGGCCAACGAAGGCTTCTTGGGGTAGAGAGCTCGCAAGAAGAAGTTGAATCCCGGATCGAGAAGGTTGAGGCCCTAGTCAACCGACTACCAGACAACACCAAAGACTCCGTGCAACATCTGTACGAAGTCATGGTGGAACTCACTTCCAAGGTGATCATGCTCATAAGGGCACTGAATGCAATAGGAAGCAACACTCGCGTTGTGCCGCCACAAAACTTGAGAGCACCCGAGCCGCATTGTTATAGGGGTGCCAGAGATGCTAAAGAGCTTGAGAATTTTTTGTTCAACATGGAACAATACTTTCGAGCTACGAGGCCTGATTATGAAGAAATCAAAGTTCTGATAGCAACCATGTATTTGAATAGGGATGTAAAACTTTGGTGGAAAACCTGTTGGAAGGAGATCCAATAAGGTCAGTGTCGGGTGGACACATGGGAGGATTTGAAGTGGGAGTTGAGAACTCAGTTCCTACTTGAGAACACAAAGTTCATCACAAGGAGGAAACTGAGACAATTCCGCCAAAGCACTTCCATTCGAGACTACGTGAAGCAATTTTCTGCACTAATACCGGACATACAGGACATGTCCAAGAAGGATAAGCTATTCAGCTTCCTTGATGGTTTGAAGCTATGGGCTTAATAAGAACTGCATCAAAGGAGTGTCACTGATGTGATCGGGGCAATTGCGACCGTAGAAAGGCTCATTGACTTTGTTTCCTCGGAGGACTCGAGAAAAAGGAAATAATCTTCAGGAAACCACCCTCTAAAATATTCTCGAGGGAAGGAGCCTGAGGGTGAACAAAGGAAGAAGAGTTCCCACAAAGGGCTAAGCTCAAAAGGCAAGGCCCCAAAACCTAGCGGATGCTTCTTGTGTGGAGGGCTGCACATGGTGAGAGAGTGCCCATAGAAACAAGCACTCAATGCCTTAACAACTTTTCTATCCATCCCCCCAAATCGGACAAGGGCAAGGCTATCGCTCTTAGTTTGAGTAGTTCAGAATTCAGTAGCGACGATGAGGAGTCGCAAGGACCCCGAATGGGAGCAATACGTTTGTTGAATGCTATGCGGGGTCAAGTGGGGGAGAACATGAAGACAAAGCCACAAAAAGCATGAAGCAGTGAGCTAATGTATGTAGACATTAAGCTCAATGGTCAAATGACCCGTGCAATGGTGGACACGGGTGCTACTCACAACTTTGTTGCCGACCGAGAAGTAAAGCGACTTGGGCTGATCTTGGAGAAGAACCCAAGTCGAATGAAAGCGGTGAATTCGGAGGCCAAGTGAATCTCCAGGTTGACAAAGGGAGTTCCATCAAGATCGGAACATAGAGCGGGAGCATAAACATGATGGCGGTGCCATTGGACGACTTCCAAGTGATTCTTGGAATGGAGTTCATGCACGTTACGAAGTTGGTGCCAATATCGTTCATAAACTCCCTATGTATGATGGGAGATGGTGACCCCTATGTGGTTCCCGTCTCTCGGAGATGAACCAGGGAAACCCAACATATATCATCATTATAATTAAAGAAGGGGTACGAAAAGATGAATTAACATTCGTGGCTGCTATGAAGCTAGAGCTACTCGATGATGAGGTCATTCATGAACCTGTATGATAGCTAACGTTCTGAAGGAGTTCACAAATGTTATGCCACCCAAGTTGTCGAAGACTCTGCCGCAACGCAAAGGCGTTGATCATCATATCGAGCTGGAGCCAAGAGTGAAGCCTCCAGCAAGACCACCATACTGCATGCCCCCTCCAGAGTTGGCAGAACTCAAAAAACAGTTAGATGAACTACTAAGTGGTGGTCTTATCCATAGTACCAAAGCACCATTCGGAGCTCCAGTTCTCTTTCAAAAGAAACAAGATGGGATCCTCTGATTATTCATCGATTATCGAGCTACCAACAAAGTGACGGTGAAGAATAAGTATCTCATCTCACTTATCGCGAACTTGTTCGACCAATTGGGCAAAGTCAAGTATTTCTCCAAACTTGACCTCTGGTCGGGGGACTGGCAGGTGCGCATTACTGAAGACGATGAAGTGAAGACTACCTGCGTGACCAGGTATGGAGCGTTTGAGTTCTTGGTGATGCCTTTCGGCTTAACCAATGCTTTGGACACGTTCTGCACTCTTATGAACTAACTATTCAAAGAGTATTTTGATAAGTTTGTAGTTGTCTACTTGGACGATATCGTCGTCTATAGCCAAATGCTCGAGGAGCACATCGAGCACCTTCGGATAATTTTCAAGGTTCTCAGGGAGAACACTTTATTCGGGTAATGACTCTATTCAGATGGACAACTCCAAAGAAGGTGCTAGAGCTGAGATCCTTCCTTGGTTTCGTCAATTACTATCGGCGCTTTATAGCGGGGTATTCGAAGCGTGCAACTCCATTGATGGAGTTGCTAAAGAAGAAGCAGCCTTGGAGGTGGTCTGATAAATGTGAAGTTGCATTCCATAAGATCTTAAGGCTACTATGTTAGAAGAATCGGTGCTCAAATTTTCAAACTATGGAGAGCCCTTCGAAGTCCATATAGATACTTCAGACTTCGTTATTGGAAGAGTACTCATGTAGGAGGGTCACCCAGTGGCCTACGAGAGTCGCAAGCTCAACGAGATCGAGCAACGGTATCTGATGCATGAGAAAGAGATGACAACAATAGTCCACTGTTTACGAGTTTGACAGCACAACCTTCTTGGATTGCGATTTGTGCTGAGGATAGACAATATCACTTTGAGCTATTTCCAAACTCAAAAGAAACTCTCCCCAAAGTAAGCACGATAGTAGGACTTCCTAGCTGAGTTTGATATGGCAATTAAGTACAAGCCCGGAAAAGCAAATGTCATGGCCGATGCATTGAGTCAGAAAGTGGAGCGAGTGAATGCCATACAGTTGGAGGGCAGAGGCCAAGCAAGTAAGCTACACTCCAACTTCCTTTCCAGGATCAGGGATGGACTGTATAGTGATCCCCATGCGGTAACCCTGATGCAACTCATCAAAGAAGGTAAGACACGATGATTTTGGGTCCAGAAGGGACTTGTTTACACAAAAGGGAATATTGTTTATGTTCCTTGAGTGGACAATTTAAAGCATGAACTCTTAAGAGAGTGTCACGATTCCCTTTGGGCTGGATATCCAGGTATTCACAGAACCTTGGCTCTCATGGAGAGGGCCTTCTACTGGCCAAAGATGGGGACTGATGTGGAGGAATATATTCGAATGTGCTTCACTTGCCAACAAGACAAGGTGGAGTAATAGAAGCCGATGGGACTTTTGGAGTTGTTGCCTATACCAGAAAGGTCGTGGGAGAGCATTTTCATGGACTTCATATCAAGCTTGCCGGCAGTAGTAGGACTCGGATCAATACTCATGGTGGTTGATCGATTTTCAAAGTATGCAACTTTCATTCCTACACCCCTATATTGTTCAATAAAGGAGGAGGCCAAGCTGATGATGAAGAATGTGGTGAAGTTATTGGGGAGTCCTGCACAATATCATCAGTGATCGAGACGCTCGGTTCCTGGGATGATTTTGGACCAAGCTATTCAAATTGTTGGGGTCTAAGTTATACTTCTCCATAAGCCTCCACCCCCAGACGGATGGTCATACTGAAAGGATAAACTCGCTCCTTGAGCAATATCTTCAGCAATACGTGAGTGCAAACCAATGAGATTAGGTGAAGTTGTTGGACATAGCCCAATTCTCCTACAATTTGTAACTGAGCTCTGTGTCCAATAAGAGTCCCTTCGAGATCATTACAGGACAACAACTGTCAACTCCTCGCACCTTAGCTATTGAATATACTGGGAGTAGTTCGTCAGCATAACACTTTAGAAAAGAATGACATCGAAATGCAGATATTGTGCGGGCTTACTTGGAGAAGGCGACCAAAAATATGAAGAAGTGGGCAGACTTGGGAATACTACCGCAGGAGTTTAAAGTCGGTGATTTGGTGTTGGTAAAGCTCCATCCAGCTGTTGAATCTCGGATTTTAATGATGAAACTAATTGATTGTATTTAGATGTTTAACTGCATTTTGAGTGATGCAGGTCTACTCGATCAGAATTAGACAGTTAACGCAGGAGGAATTGACGTTGCGCCGGAGGAGATCACGTCAGGATATTGGACGGCAGAAGGCTTCGAACGTCGGGCATCGGGCCAAGAAGAGCGGAATTGCGCCAAGGATATCGGGGTTGCGGAGGTCAACCGTCGATTGGGCAACAAGCCGCAAGAGAGGACGATGTGCTAAAGAATCAGATGAAACACCAACCAATGACGGCAAATGTGAATGTCAATTAGCGTTGTAATAACCGGCTCAGATCGAAGTAGAGTTTTGGTTTTGCATGTGCAGGATTAACTACGATAACGATGAAGGCATAAAGTGAAACAAAGTGTGGAGTCAAGAATGAAGGATTCGTTGGGAGTTCAAGAGTTCGATGGAAGTCGAAGGATCATCGGAACGCCGCCGAACTAGCCGAGAATGAGTAGGGAGCTTGTCAAGGGTTTTTTTGGAAGCTGTAGGAAGGTTCGTGGGAAGTTCGCAGAGTTTGCCGAGAGAGATCTGGAGCTTGTCGAAGAAGCTCATTGGAACTCGCCAAGATCAAATCGTGAAGTTTAAGAGCTTGTCGGAGTCAGTAGAATGGTTTTAGAGTTTATCTAAGACCGCCAAAGTTCGCCAAAGCTCATGGGAAGAAGTCTTGACTTATGGACTTTGTAATAGCTTATATAATGTCTTTAAAATTCGTAGTTAGCATGTTAATTAGGTTAGGATTAGGTATTAATCCTATAACCCAAGTATGGGCCTATAACACTCAGAGGCTGAAAACACTATAAAGGCTGGGGTGAAAAAACATCAGAAAGTGTCGAACATCAGTAGGCGGTGGCACTGCTGCTGGGCTGGGGTGGCACCGCCCAGCACCCGAAAGTGCTTGGGCGGTGACACTTTCTCTTGGGCGGTGTCACCGCCCAGCACCCGAAGGCCTGGGTGGCATCATGGCTATTGGTGGGTGGCATCGCCAAAGATCGGGAACCCAAAGAGAATTTGAATTTTGGAGCCCAAATTTTGGAGCCCAAATTTGAATCCTCTTGAGGCCTATAAATACCCCTCAAATCTCAGCTGAGAACACAACTTTTTTGAGCAGCAAGAGTTTGAGAGAAAGGTCTTAGAAAAGTGTTAGCTTGTCTTCTTTTCAATTTGCTAGTGTTCACCTCATCTCTTCTAAAAATCTGTAAGAGAGTGAACCGCTTGTAAAGAGTTGTAAGAGGGTATTTACCCTTCCATTTCAAGAGACTTGCTAGTGGAAGGTGGGAGCCTCATCAAGAGGGGCCTGCAAGTGGAGTAGGTCATTTGTAGAACCACTCTAAAATCGGCGTAATCCTTGGTTTGCATTTCATTATTGCTATTTACATTATTGCAAACCTTCTTTATATGCTTTAGTTCCTTATTACTTTTGCTGCAAGATATTTAAGAATACGCTTTCAAGATTAAGCTTGTCAAGTTTCGCTCTTATCATACGAAAAGATTTTTTTTTAAAAAACCGAAGTTTTAATCCGCTGCACTAATTCACCCCCCCCTCTTAGTGTCGCTCGATCCTAACAATTGGTATCAGAGTCCGATATTTTTCATTTTGGATTTACACCGAGAGAAATGGCTCTTCATGGCTTTCAAGAGGGCTTATTTTTTTTTTCATCCAACCGTTGTTTAACGGATTGGACTACACTTATTGGAAAACTCGAATGAGAGTTTTCTTGATTTCTATGAATTTGGATATATGGAATATTGTTGAAAATGGTTTTCAACTTCCCTAAAACCGATGAACGAATGGTCGGATTTGGAGAAGAAGTATTTTTTTTTAAACGCAAAGGCTATGAATGCCTTATTTTGCGCTTTTAGACAAAAAATGAGTTCAATCGGATTTCTACGTCTTGTAAAAAAACAGCTTTTGATATTTGTTAACACTTGAAATCACACACGAGGGAACTAGTAGAGTCAAAGACTCGAAAGTTAACATTTTAATGCATGATTTCGAGCTTTTTTTCAAATGAAGTCGAAATGAAACCATTGTTGACATGTACAACCGCTTTTTCTGGATGTCGTCAATGGTTTACAAACTCTTGGCAAATGTTTCTCGAATTTTGAACTTGTTAGTAAAGTTTTACGATCACTTTCTAAAGTTTGGGAATCAAAAGTTACGGCAATACAAGAAATAAAAGATTTAAATATTTTTCCACTTGAAGAACTTATCGCTCATTGATGACATATGAAATGGTGCATAATGCACATGATGAACACAATGAACACTTGAACCACCTTCCAAAGAATAGGAAGGATTTGGAACTCCGGACAAATAAATACCACTTGAGCGATGACTCAAGTGATGAGGACAATGATGAACTTGAACTTTGAACACTAACTCTTAATAAGTTCATTAAAAAAAAATCTAAAATGAACAATGAACTTGAACGGAGAAAGAGGCCAAAGAAAAGGAAGGCACCCAAGGATGAATCAAGAACTTCCAAAGATGAAACGCTTAATTGGGCTTTGATGGGGCTTCACTACAAGGTAATGTGACTCAACTCTCTTGAATTATTTTGAAATTACTTGAAGTTTTTCATGAGTGCTTAATTTAGATAGTAGGAATAGGAAATAAAAAAAAAAATTTATTTCAAAAAAATTATATCATGTTTTTTTTTTTTAGCATCTTTGAAAAAAACTAAAAATTTGATCAATGAAAAGTATATTGCTAAGGTTTCATGCATGTTATGTTTTGAAATATTGAATGATGTATGCAACATTATGGATTATAGTTATATGATATGTGATAATGCTTAGGATTAATCCATGCATGTGTATTTTGATGATTTTATGTCATGCATGAGTTTTTGAAGTAAATGTTGATTTGATACTCTCATTTTGGATTAACACATGTTTTTGGTTTAATCATTTTTTATGACGAATTAAGATGACATAGTGCATGTACATCTATGTATGAATTTCTTGATAGTCTTTTGATGATAGATGTGATATCATGATGTTTTATTTTTGATGTGTTTGGGCTTTGACGACTTTATGACTTAAACTTATGTTTTGACTTTAAATGATGATACAATGTTTTCACAAAAAAAAGACTTGAACACTCTCACATGAAATCAATTGTATGAAATGGAAATGAATTTTCTATTCTATTGAGATTAATGAATTTATTTTACTAATCTTATGAATCTCATGAAAATAAACATGATGAATATTTTATAAATGAGTTGTCTTATAAGATTTTGCCTTTACATCTTGAACTTTAATGCTTATATTGATTTGGTATATAAAGACTAAGGCATGCTCATAAGAAGCAAATCACATGAATAGAAATTTATAAAAAATGAAATGTAATCCTTTATCTTATTGATTTCTACCTAAGAGACCAATAAAACTATCTATGCCATTTTGAATCTCTTGAAAGAAATGTTGAGATTTTGATGATTTGGATGATTTGAATTTGAATGAGTTTTATTCAAAATCATGATCTTGATTCCGTGATATTTACAAATTAAGATTTATTATGAATCAAGATTTTTTTCATTAATCGATCTCCTAAGATTTTTTTTTCTTGATTATTTAAGAGGAGATTTTTCAAAACAAAATGTGTCTTCTATTATTATCTTTTCATGATATGATTTTTATACAATTCCTTGTATTCATGAAATGTTTATCGCATCACCCAATTACTTTCTTCTTGATATTCCTTATGTGGTGATTAAAATTATGCATGAAATACTCTTGATATTATTTTGATGTATACAAATGAAAAGTTATAATCATGAATGATCGGATGAAATTTGACAAGTTAATATCTTCATGATTTGAAATATTTATACTTTGAAATTATGCATACAATTGCTTTGTATTGTGATGATATATGCATCATGAATACTTTATTATCATACATGAAAATAGTGATAAACATTTTGAAAATAAATATTTGTATCATGTTAGATAATTTTACATCATGTGCATGATGAGTTATAGTGATGATTGAAACAATGATTGAAATGATATGAATGATGATTTGGAATCATGCATATAATGATGAGTTAATATGTTTTGAATATATGATGATTTGGTATTATGCATGTAATAATGATATACTCATAATGATGAAATACTTATGACAAAATTATTATTTTGATATTCATGACTTGAATCTTCCTTTCTTTTTTACCAATGACAACGGAGAGAGAGTTACTAATGTGCTATCTTGAATTGATGTAAAGGGTCATCTCAAACAAAAAATTAGCTACCTTGCACAAGTCAAGAAAATGCAAAAACTTCCTTACTTTCTTGCACATCTAAAGAGAAGATGCAAATGTAACACTTGCCAAATTGTTTGCTTGCCTCATGTAAAACATTGTCTCTTGTTAGGTTGACATTTTGCTAAGGAAAAAAAAAATTGACACTTCTCAAAAAGAGAAGAAAGTGCTTGCTTTTCTTGAACATCTTTAATTTGTTAGCTAGCATAATGTACAATTTGCTATCTTAAACATTACAAAGAAATGCTATCATGCACATCAAAAAAGAAAAGCAAATATGCTAACTTGCAAATCTTTAAATTTGCTAGCTTATATGTAGTAAAACTTGCATATCGTAAAAGTTGTTAGCTCATAGAGAAGCAAAAGAATTGCTATCTCGAAAGAAGTAAAAAAATTGTAAAACTTAGAAAACTTACAACAAAATTGCTTTTGCCATGCTTTGTATAAAAAATATGTTGATATCCTTAAAAAAAGCAAGCATCAAGAATGAATTTTTTTAGTGTATCGCAGAATGTATCACATGTATCACAAATTAATTTTTTTTTAGACTATTATCATATCATGATGTATCGCGATAATGATATCATGATTTGTGATTGTTTCATGTGATCCTTAGTGAATTTTCACATTGGTATCCTTCGTGAAATGATTTCATTACATTATTGTCTTGTATGCATCATGTGATGATTGAAATATTGATTGATGCAAAGTTAATGTAAAAGTCTAAATCATTGGTTCCTCTCCTTCTTTTTGACATTGATAAAGGGGGAGAAAGTTATTGCTAGCTTGCCTATCTTGAGTAGCAAAGATTACTAACTTGCTTATTTCAAGAAGCAAAAGTTGTCTTCTTGAACATCACTATCTTGCCTATCTCAAGAAGCAAGACTTGCAACCTACACATTACAATAGGAAGCAAGAATCGATAGCTTACACACTCCAACAAGAAAGCTATCTTGTATTTGCTTTTTGAAATTTTTTGCTAGCTTCTATGTTGCAAAACTTGCTCTTTTTTTCAAACACTTTGCTAGCTTGCACTTTGTAAAGGAAGCGAAAATAGCACTTCTCAAAAAGAGAAGAAAGAACTTACTATCTTGAAACATCACAAAAGTTTGCTACCTCAAGCATGATATAAAATTTGCTATATCAAACATCATAAATATTGTTACTTGCAAAGAAAAGCAAAGTGTAATCTTGCACAAAAATTCAAGTGTTGAATTGCCATGCTTTTGTGCCTATATGTTGTGATGAAAATCTAGCTTCATGTTGTAAAAAACTTGCATATCTTTTTTAAAAACAGCTAGAGCTACTTCTCCTTTTTTTTGTTGATGACATAGGGGAGAAGTATATTGATGACTTCATGCATTGAATTAAATATTTTATATATTTGCATGATGGTTTAAATATTTTTTCATAACATGTGATGAATGTCACTTGGATTTGGGATAATCCAAGTGTTCTATCAATGGCATATTGATAGGGGAGTTTGGTTAAACTCCGGGGAGTTTAGGTTAACTCGTTAGTCATCAATTAGTTGTCATCATCAAAAAGGGGAGATTGTTGAATCTCGGATTTTGATGATGAAACTAATTGATTGTGTTTAGATGTTTAACTGCATTTTGAGTGATGCAGGTCTACTCGATCAGAATTAGACAGTTAACAGCAGGAGGAATTGACGACGCCGGAGGAGATCACGTCGGGATATTGGACGCGAAGGCTTGAACGTCGGGCATCGGGCCAAGAAGAGCGGAATTGCGCCAAGGATATCGGGGTTGCGGAGGTCAACCGCCGATTGGGCAACAAGCCGCAAGAGAGGACGATGTGCTAAAAAGAATCGACCAAGCGCCAACCAATGACGTGCGGCAAATGTAATGTCAATTAGCGTTATAATAACTGTCTAGATCAGAGTAGAGTTTTGGTTTGCATGTGCAGGATTAACTACGATAACGATGAAGGCATAAAGTGAAACAAAGTGTGGAGTCAAGAATGAAGGATTCGTTGGGAGTTCAAGAGTTCGGACGGAAGTCCCAAGGATCATCGGGAACGCCGCCGGAACCAGCCGAGAATGAGTAGGGAGCTTGCCGAAGGGTTTTTTGGAAGCTCACCGGAAGGTTCGTGGGAAGTTCGCAGAGTTTGCCGAGAGAGATCGGAGCTTGCCGAAGAAGCTCATTGGAACTCGCCAAGATCAAATCGTGAAGTTTAAGAGCTTGCCGGGAGTCCGTAGAATGGTTTCCGAGAGTTTATCGGAAGACCGCCGAAAGTTCGCCGGAAGCTCGCCGGAAGAAGTCTTGACTTATGGACTTTGTAATAGCTTATATAATGTCTTTAAAATTGTAGTTAGCATGTTAATTAGGGTTAGGATTAGGTATTAATCCTATAACCCAAGTATGGGCCTATAACATCAGAGGCTGAAAACACTATAGGCGGTGGGTTGAAAACACCGTAGGCTCGAAAACATGTAGGCGGTGGCACCGCCGGGCTGAGGTGGTGGCACCGCCCAGCACCCGAAAAGTGGGCGGTGACACCTCTTGGGCAGTGGTGGCACCGCCAGCACCCCGAAAGGCCGGGCGGTGGCACCGCTTGGGCGGTGGCATCGCCAAAGATCGGGAACCCAAAGAGAATTTGAATTTTGGAGCCCAAATTTTGGAGCCCAAATTTGAATCCTCTTGAGGCCTATAAATACCCCTCAAATCTCAGCTGAGAACACAACTTTTTTGAGCAGCAAGAGTTTGAGAGAAAGGTCTTAGAAAAGTGTTAGCTTGTCTTCTTTTCAATTTGCTAGTGTTCACCTCATCTCTTTCTAAAAATCAGAAGAGAGTGAACCGCTTGTAAAGAGTTGTAAGAGGGTATTTACCCTTCCATTTCAAGAGACTTGCTAGTGGAAGGTGGGAGCCTCATCAAGAGGGGCCTCGCAAGTGGAGTAGGTCATTTGACCGAACCACTCTAAAATCGGCGTGATCCTTGGTTTGCATTTCATTATTGCTATTTACATTATTGCAAACCTTCTTATATGCTTTAGTTCCTTATTACTTTTGCTGCGCATATTTAAGAATACGCTTTCAAGATTAAGCTTGTCAAGTTCCGCTCTTATCATACGAAAGATTTTTTAAAAAACCGAAGTTTTAATCCGCTGCACTAATTCACCCCCCCCTCTTAGTGCTGCTCCGATCCTAACACCAGCATCACTCCAATTCTTTAGGAACAAAATACATAAAGGATTGGTGCGTAAGTATGAAGTGCCCTTCCCAATTATCAATAGGGTAGGCAACGTCTCCTACAAGTTGTACTTGTCGGCATGACTCAAAATTCATAAGGTTTTTCATGCTAGTAACTTAAAAGCCTACCACTCAGATCCGCAAGATACTTTCCAAAGTGTTCCAACTCGACTGCCCCCCACTAAAGTCTCCTACGAAAAGCAAGTTAAAATCATTTTAGTGGATCGCAAGATAAAGCTACCCTATGGAACTGAGCAGACTGAGTACTTGGTGAAGTGGTGAAAGCTTCCTCGAACTGAAGCTAGTTGGGAACTTGAAGATGCCCTACGACATTAAGAAATAGTCATCAACAACTACCAACAAGCGTCGACGAGGGCGTCGACAGTTTAAGTGGGAGAGAATGTCACGAACGATCGTCAGGTACTCACAACTTCCTTCAATGAACCATTCGTTGCTTTTGTATGCTTATATAGAGATAGCCTGTTTTGCCTTGGTTTTGTGTGCTTTTGCTTATAAAAAATGTATGTTTAAATAGGTTGCAATGCTGCGGTGTGACCACTCACCGCGCCGGGCCGAACTGCCCCAAAATGACTCTGTTTTCGCGTGCCATTGCTTATTTTCTGCAAGTCACTATAGTACACCAAAACATCAGCCATCTCAGCACTCTAGAACCCCCCAAGTGGCACAAGAATGGATGGGACTTCTGTATATTATCGAGCATTAAAAAATCTTCATAAGTTCGCATGTTAACTTGACGGGAACTTGCCTTCGCACCCGGGACCCGGTGAGTAGTTGTTTGTGGATTTACAACTGTTCGTTCTACCTTCTAAAGCCTTTGTTTTCCTTCTTCCCCTCTTTTCTCTCATGCAAGGTGCTCGTTGAATTGCTTGTAAAGCTTCCCCTTTCCGCGAGACGTCGGGACTTGTTTGTCGCTTGAATTTTAACTAATCAATTTTCTCTTTTATAGGTCCTTCAGGATCTGAGTGAGGTTACAAATTGGCTGACCCTTTACATACGCTTATTGCAAGAGTGTATCGTGACTTAGGCAATCCCAACTAAGTCCGAAATGTTGATGCGAGAGTGCTTCGTAATTTAGGCAACTCAACCTAAGTTCGTATCTTTGCCGCAAGAGTGTCTCACAGCTTAGGTAATTTCAGCTAAGTTCATAGAAACTCACTACAGATTGACACGTGATTCTTATCGGATGGGTTTGGCTATAAATAAGCCACTTCCTAGCCAATATTAGCATTGGGAAAAAAATCTGAAAAACATAGAGGAAGAGAGAAAAAAATTTTCACTTTCCATTTGGTTCTTTTGATTTCTCTTTCACTAATGGTGTCAAACATCTTCCGATTCTTCATCATCGTGCTTATCTTATGATGTCAACTTCCACATTCATGTTTTCTATTTTCTTCTATTGTTTAATCTTGAATGTAGTGCACAATTAATCCTGAATGTAGTAGTGCCTAAGCTTAAAGCAGCAATTTTGTGTGCTCGCAAGAGAGAGATAGATCTATAATAAGGAAGATAGTAGAACAACCCTGAAATGAGATACAACATATTGTGAAACGAGTATATCATTCGCTCTCATCAAACATCATATGGAATAGTTAGAAAATTATGGAAAGGACAAACACAGATCAGAGATTAACTATTGAAGTCATTAACATATTTCTGAAGACGACAACAGCGGTTCACATATCTCCTTGAAGGAGTCGAACTACTCAGTGTACCATGTCCGTATGATAAACATTTGCAGAATTTTGCTCACCACAGGCACAAATACAAAAGGAGCCAAGTAGCCATGCTCCAAACAACAAAAAGAAGGTAAAAAAAGGGAACATGTTTAAACTTTAAACCACCCAAAATCTAAGCACACATGATAGACCTAAGAACAAGCTAGAAGAAGACAAGGAAAAAAGGTGTTGTTTCTAAATTTGCCAAAAATTATAGAAGCTAAATGATTCTAAATGATGTTTGGGTGATTAGTTCAATAGTTTCATATACTAATTTAAATGACCAATATTTCTGCAGATGTTATGCTATCAACAACCACAGTCATCTTTCTGGTTTTCTTTTATTCATATCGAATGTGCTTGCTAATCTAAATGATTCTAAAGGATGTTTGGATGGATAGGAATATAATTTCTCGTATTTTAATCTAGTTGATGAAAATTACTGCATATATTGTGTTGTCACCTACCGCAATCATGTTTCTGGCTTTCCTTATTAAAATCCACCAATTGTTTTCTTTTTTACGATAAATGAAAATAGTGCCTACCATGAGGACAATGGTATCAACTTAAAATAAGATATCTACATAAAGTGCACATTTGGATGCTCTCAATTAAGAAATCTATCATGAAGAGGATAGCTATAATAAGAAAAAAGAAGGTTAATCCAACTATCTACTACCACAAGAACATAGTCTACCTTGTCCGTTTCATAAGTAGCATACACTGAGTTAAAGAAAAACAAGGTTAAAAGAACAAATATGTTTAAACCATGATAATAACATGCATAGGCCTACAATAATTATATATATATATAAAAAAAAAGGGTCCCTTCTAACAACTCTTGCAGCCTGAACCTGTGATTCACAAGTGCATAGAAGTTTTACCGTTTAACGTTACCTTCATAGGGTTTTATACAATAAGCTGCTTGTGCCAAACTTGCATAAATTATTTATATGGAATTGGCGTTGGTACATATAAATTATTTATATGGGTTTGCAAGCTTCATTGTTCATTTTGAAATGTCATCAGATCAACAAATCCAGATGTTGCCTGTTCTGTACAACAAATATAAAAAACAAAAAGGTGAAGCAGAGAATGACCAGTAGAAAAAATAACATAAAGCTAAACAACTAAATGAGAATAAGAATCCAAACTTATGACATTTTCCAACGTCACATATCTTCAATTTTCCATGACCGCTCAGGAGGATGTTTTCAGTCTTGAAATCTCTATGAAACATCTGGAAGTCATGGAGATGCTTAACACCTAGCAAGAACTGATACATGAGAAGCTTTATCTCACTCTCAAAAAGAGTCTTTCTCCTCGACTCCATGCAATCGAGAGTTCACGCTCGACATATTCCATGACCAAGAATATAGTATCATATCTACGATTGCATCGGACCATATCCTTGAGCTCTATGATGGACAGGCGGTGACACCGCATCAGACAATTGATCTCTATCTTCCATGGATCATTTTTTTCTCTGTTCCATCCATCATTTTTCCCGATTTGGTCAGATTCAGTATCCTTAGAGCCATGATTTCTCTAGTCTTCTTATCTTTGGACAACCCCATAAGAGCCTTCTCCAATCTTATTAAGTTTGTCAAATTCATCTATGGCTCGACCACTTTGATGGGTGCAGTAGTGTTGGGTGTGAAACGGCATATTTTGAGCCCCGAATATGTCACAGCTGACACCATATGCCAAGTCAGAATCACACGCTAAGTCAGAACTATACCAAAAAGCTGTTCCACCTGTCCCGTCCCGAGAGTTTGGGGCGGTGTCGTTTGACGCTGCTTCGCACGCCCCGAGATGGCGGCCGATCAAAGGTGTCGTCCCATCCCTCGAGGGTCAGCGGCCATGCCGAATCGACATGCTACCAACCCTCATGCAATAGTATAAAGCCCCAAGCCGGCCTCCGGCTAGGAGGAGGAGGAAAAACAATCGATCCCATTATTGACTTGCTCGTCGGAGGGGCTAAAGCCGGGGATCACCCGACGAGGGCCCTTTTTTGTAGGCGAATAACCACCCGTGAGCGGTGAGCATCTCGACCCAGGGGACAATGCTAACCAGCACTCCTTCCCAAGGGCACGACTGCCCCATCATCCAGCTCATTCTACAGAAAGCTCCCAACATTGACTCGCGGACCTTGTCGTGTCGACTCATCAGCCACGGTATATTTGTTCACTAACATTTTGGCGCTAGAATGAGGGCCATGTCGCAGGAGAGATCCTGTCCTCAACGCTAGACCGCTACTGGTGCCTGTTCAATGACCAGGGATTGTCACCCCTCGGACTCACCATAGGACTCTCGACCATGACACCCGAGGCGTTCCTTGGCCTGACTAAGCAAGTGCAGGCCATTGTCACGGACTTAGCTAGTTTGCCTAAGTCGTAAGGCACCCTTGCGTGTCCATCCGTAAAGGTCAGCCTCCCAAAAGCCTCCCATGATCACTTAGGACCCACAAAAGAGAAAATGGGTTAGAGAAAACATCTCGCTCGGGATTCACAAGCAAACATTTCCGAAAACACTTCATAAACAATGCAAATTGCAAACAAACTTTACAAGCTCTGAACAGTTACACAACAAAGGGTCAAAATGGTTCATTACAGATCGAATATCTCTCACAAGTGTCTATTTGACACGACCTTTATTTACAAGCTGAAGAAGGCCACCAAACCCAACTAAAATGGGGCTGTTAAGCCTTCGATCTTTTCTCTACATGCTGTGCAAAGCATAAACATACCAAAAGACACGGACATACATAAGCATTACATCAAACATCTTGTTTAGATGTTTGTTCATGACATCATGGCGGGCATGATGCAGATGCTTGCTCCACTCATTGTTGGGAAATCATGGGGGCGACATCATATGCGCAGCGGAAGAACAAGAAAACAAAAATCCCCGATTCCCAAAAAGATGTTCGTCGTCGTGCGAAGATTGGTGCGCAAAAATCCGCAAAACATAAAACTGCGTATAGAGATTGTGTTACCTAGGGAGATCGTATATCCCTGTTTCCTTGCAGATCCTTAGGAGAGGGTGAATGAGGTCAAGCGTCCTCCTCTCTAGCGGTGATCCACATGCCAGGGTTGTGACGACCCTCCTCAAAACTCCGGGCCTCTCGAGGTGGAGAGGGAGAGGAGAATAGGAGAGGCAAGCAAAGACTCTAGCCTATGAGGGCTGTGAATCCCTCCTATTTATAGAGATCGTGTCAAACCCTAATGGGTCCTTCCCTAGTGGGTATTTGATCCGCATCCAATAAGACAAGGGCTCCATGGGATATCTCATATCAGAACCTCTACTCATCGCAATGCCTACCATATGTGTGTGACCCTCTAGGCCCAATATCGAAGCTAGCCGTGAGTCATACCTATCGAACTCCTTCTAACTCGGTGAATTATTATCTCTGTAATAATTCACTCACTTCATCGACTACGGACGTATTATGCCACTACGCCAGTAGTCCCCGTGACGATAGGGAATCCAATCCATTGGACCTGTCTATCTATCCTCGATTACCATGTACCTATAGTCCCTCATCCATCTAATATCCCGAGAGACCAGATATCGAGCATGGTGTTGTCGGATTCCATACGGTTTCTACTCGAAGTCTCGCTTCTAATCGGATTCTCCAGGATAACTCTTTCTCTCAACCCGAATGACCCCGGCGTGGATTTGTCCGAGCAAGAACACATGGGATATTCCTCTCATGATGCCGAGAGTGGATGATCCTCTATCGACACTCAATAGCCCTCGTAAGGTCGACTACCACTCCCAATGACCACCAGTACTAGATGCGGGACAGCCAAACCTATAAGTCGGTATCAAAGAGTGGAGCACTCATATAGGACATCCTTTGTGTCTCAAGTCTAAGGACCAGATACACCACTAGGACTACGGAATCATTTTGCCCCGACAATAAGGCATCATCAACCATCCAAAGATTCCGTAAGCGGATCAATCAGTGAACTCATTCTCCATGAGCACTTGTATCACTGTATCCCTAGTGTCCCTACACACGAGCAGCTATGAGACCATTTTGCATCCATCATATGGACGGTATATAAGACACCAGTCTATCCGGTTATCACGATGTCCCTCTCGAGTAACCTATGAGGGATTATTTAGGATATGTGTTTAAAGGTGAATCGATCTCATTATCGTGATGATCTCATCACGATCCGATTCCTATTGCACAAATCCAAGAACATCACAATATATATATGCATTTATGCAATAGTTATAAAGTGATATACGCCAAAATATAATAAATAAAAAAAGATTCTGTATCTAGTCACACGCGCCATCACTCACGTGATTGGCTTTGTTGGGCACCTATGACTAGCAATCTCCCACTTGACCTAAAGCCAATCACCTATGTGTCCGATCCCCCATCGACTTCGTGACGCTCTAAGACAAAATGAGACAACGGCTTTGTCGGTGGATCTGCAATGTTATCTTCGGATGGAACTCTTTTCCACTGCTACATCTCCTCGGGTTCGATCTCTCTTATAAGCGGAACCTCCTCGAACACTTCCGATGAGACCCGGGTTCCCTTATTTGAGTAATCACCCCATAGTTGTCGCAATATAAGGAAGTCGACTTGTCGCTATCTCAGATCGACTCCCAAATCTGTGATGAACTTCTTCACCCGGACTCCCTCCTTTCTTTGCATCGATGCAGCAATGTACCTCGCCTCGTGGTCGAAGTCACAGTGGTATCTTGTTTGGAACTCTTCCAAAGACACCGCTCCTCCATTCAAGGTGTACACATACCCCGAATTGACTTGCTATCATCGACATCGACTGAAAACTTGAGTCGGTGTAGCCTTCAACCTTAAAGCTATTACCTCCATATACTAGTAAAAGATCCTTAGTCCTTCTCAAGTACTTAAGGATACACTTTTATGCTTTCCAAAGTGCTCCAAGCACGGATCCTCCTCGATACCGCCAGGACACTCGTGAGAGCGCGCTTATATCAGGCCTAGTACATAGCATGACATACATGATAGACCCTATTGAGGCATAAGGTATCATATCCATGTTAGTCCTTTCTTTCGGAGTCTTTGGGGACATACCAGAAAGCGATATCCCATGTCTCATCTCCAGATGAGACCTCTCTTGGAATTTTTTCATGCCAAACCTTTTGACAATAGTTTCTATATACCTGGACTGGGACAAGCCAAGCATCCTCTTGGATCTATCTCTATAGATTCTAATCCCAAGATATAAGATGCTTCCCCTAAGTCCTTCATGGAGAAGTGTCTAGATAACCAAGCCTTTATTTGTGGATAGCATTCCTATGTCATTCCCAATGATGAGGATGTCATCCACATATAACACCAAAAAAAAGGTGATAGAAGCTCCCACTTACCTTTACGTATACACAAGGCTCATCTTCGTTCTTATCTAAGTCATAAGATCGATTGCCTCATCAAATCTTATGTTCCAACTTGAAGCTTGCTTTTAGTCCATAAATGGATCTAAGCAACCTACACACCTTATCTCGGGGGGCAGTTCTTGGACACGAATCCCTCAGGTTGCATCATATACACCTCCTCCTCGAGGTTCGGTTGAGGAATGCGGTTTTCACATCCATCGCCAGATCTCATAATCATAGTGTACTGCAATAGCCAATAGAATTCGATGGATTTTAGCATTGCTCTGGTGAGAAAGTTTCGTCAGTAGTCAACACCTTGCCTTTGACGATACCCCTTAGCCACTAGCCTTGCTTTATAGGTCTCTACCTTTCCATCTACTCCGATCTTTTCTTAAAGATCCACTTGCAAACCGATGGGTACAATACCTTCAAGCATCAACTAGGTTCCAAACCTTATTGGAGTACATAGAATCCATCTCGAAATTCATGGCTTCTTTCCACTTCCGGAGTCTATACTCATAATAGCCTCCTCAGAGGTCGAGGATCAATATCCTCTACATCCTCTGCTCTAATATGTCCCACATATCTGGGAGGAGGATGGGATACTCTATCGGACTGCGTGTAAAGTTGATACTTGTGTATTAGGTACCGAACGGACTCTGTCGTAGAGTGGTGCTTGAGCTTGGTTTCTCCAACCTCGCTCAATTCTATCATTCTCCCACTGTCTCCGTCAAGAATGTGTTCCTTCTCAAGGAACACTGCTCTCGTAGCTACAAAGACCTTTTGGTCCTCGAGATGATAGAAATAATACCTACAAGTTTCCTTGGGGTATCCCACAAATTTGCATCGCCTCGTCCTTGATTCTAACTTATCGGGGTTATGTCTTCTAACATGGGTAGGGCAGCCCCGAGATCTTAACAACCTTAAGATCGGGCTTCTTCCCTTTCCATATCTCATATGGTGTAGACACTACCGACTTAGTTGGAACTCATTCGAGAAGGTAAGTCTGGGTTTCTAGGGCATATCCCCCGAATGAGATGGGTAGGTCAGTGTTGAAACTCATCATGGACCGCACCATATCTAATAATGTACGATTTCTCCTTTCGGAGACACCATTGAGCTGAGGTGTATAAGGAGGTGTCCATTGGGATAATATCCCATGGTCCTTGAGGAACCGAGTAAACTCGTACTTAAGAATTCACCTCCTCGATCGATCGAAGAGTTTTGATACTCTTTTCCATCACGGTTCTCCACCTCATTCTTATACTCTCTGAATTTCTCAAAGGCCTCGGACTTGTACTTCATTAAGTACACATATCCATACCTTGAGAAATCATTAGTAAATGTAATGAAGTAGGAGTGACCTCCAATGGCATGAGTTGACATGGGTCCACATACATCACTATGTATGAGTTCCAACAACTCATTGGCTCTCTCTCCAGTTCTACTAAATGGAGATTTGGTCAGTTTTCCACGAATGCAAGGCTCACAAGTTGTATATGACACATAGTCGAATGGATCTAGATATCCATCATTTAGCAACTTTTGAATCCTTCTTTCATGGATGTGACCTAGCCTACAATGCCACAGGTATGCACTGTTCAACTCATCTCGTTTCCTTTTAGACATATTTACATTCATGATATGTGGAGTGGTGTCTAACATAAATAAACCATTATGCAATGTTCCTTTCGTGATGATCTTATCATCTAATAATATCGAACAACCATTGTTCTCAAAAACAAATTTATATCCACTAACTGTTAAACATGAAATGGAGATAATGTTTTTGATAATAGAAGGAACAAAATAACATGCATCTAATGTAATAAAAGCTCCACTAGGAAGATGTAGGGAGACCTCGCCAATAGCTAATACAGTAACTTTTGCTCCATTACCCATCTTGAGGTCCATCTGCGCCTCTCAGTAGTCTCCTAGGCCTTGCCGTAAACACAACGAATTACATATATGATAAGCACTACCGGTATCCAATACCCATGTGTTATCATAAGAGTCGACAAATGGAGATCGATCATGAATGTACTGAAGCTTCATCAAGCTTTTTTTTTCGCTTTTCTTTCTGCAAGGTACTCTTTGCAGTTTCTCTTCCAATGCCCATCTTTACCACAGTGGAAGCACTGGCCTTTGTCCTTTTTTGGGTCTTTCTTAGCAACCTTTGCTTTACCTTTGTTTGCCCTTGCCCTTTCCCTTCTTAAGGGACCTTTTCGCTTTCCTTTTCTTTCTAGTCTCACCGGTTTAAAGAACTGGCTTCTCTTTCTTAATAGTACTCTCGCCTCCTCAACATATTAAGGAGCTCTGGGGAGAGTCACCTCAAGCTTGTTCATATTAAAATTCATTATGAAAAGGAATCGGTAGGATCAAGCACAATGTCCACACACAAGTTATCCTCTAGGACCATTCCTAGACTGTGAGTTTCTCTATCCACTCAATCATCTTTAGGACATGGTTCTGAACGGTGTCCCCTCGGTCATCCTAGCGGAAAAGGCTCTTGGATATCTCATATCGTTGAGTCCTTCCCTGTTCCTCAAACAATTACGGACATGTAGGAGAATGGATCGGCATCCGTCTTTTTTCATGTTGTCTCGTAACTCTCGAGTCATAGAGCCCAACATATAGCACTCGAGCAAGAGTGGAGTCATCAATGTACTTCACGTGGCGGCGATCTCATCCTCCTTGCCCCTTCTTCTAGGCGTAGGCATCATTGTATCAAGGACGTATAACGATTTTCTCCTTTGTGAGAACAATTCTCTCAAGTTACTGGAGCCAATCCAGTATAATTTGGACCGAGAAGGCGGTTGACATCAAGTATACCACGTAAGGGATTTGAAACGACATTTTCTGAAAATAAAGATGTAGCAGAAATAAATAACATGCAGATTTTGCAAGAAATAAACTATCAAGATATGGACTTCTATCTTAATATGCTCCCCACTATTTTACTAACGAGTCACGCGACACCCTCAAGCCGCGTGAAACGGAAGTCTCCAAAGACTTCTAGTGGGGATCGAGGATCAATCGACATCTTAGTGTAACCTCGAGGGACTCGACCAATCACACTAAGCCCAAAAAAGGTAGGCAACTCTTGCCGATCACAACTCCTTGTGATTCCGTCCCCTGTTCGGCCTCCGAATCACCATGGCCTCGAGGGACTCGACCAACCATGATGCTTTCGGTTAAGTCAACACCTTCCGTTACAAAGATGAGTCCGATTTGATGATATACCCTCGAGGGACTCGACCAAGCATACCATGCCCTCCGGTCACGGTGGGTGACATCTCTATGTCGTAAGCAAGATAGCGAATCGCGATATAGGTGAGTCTCGAGGGACTCGACCAACTCAACCTACACGGGGAATCGGTTCCTTCTCATAACGATGGAAGGCCACGTGGGTCAATCTAATTGCCTCACGTTTACCGAATTTAATATTATCGAGAGATGTTTCTATAATTTGGTCTCCTAATATGACATGTCACACATATACATATTTAATATATATCTACATCGCATGCAAATATATATACATATCTAGTATGTGTATAAGCAATCACATCGGATGATCATAGACCACAACCTAATATGATTAGGCCCGGAGCCGATGAGGCCTAATCACTCACATCAAGATCTATGTGTGCAACGGTGCATCTCCATGCCCTATGATCGTCCATCTCGCCCTCGTCGGTTTGCCCATTGACATCTTGATGCATCTCCATGCATCACGATCGTCAAATCTCTGGTGGGTCCCGCTTATCGATCCACGCTCCCGCCAAGCGCCTCCTCATGTGATTACAACTTAATCATAGGCACGTGGGCCCGACAATAAACGAGAAATATAATGGAGGTTATGAGACCTCAATAATAATAATCATAAGTACACACATCACACGGTCCATGATCATCCGTCCACACATCATACATCACATGTATAAATAATCATCATCATGTAGGACTACTAGATAATAATAAAAAAAAATAATAATCAACTAAACCTTTTAATTAATTAATATTTTTTCTGAAATCAGGGGACATGTAGGGAATTTCTCAATTCCTAAGGGTATTTTCATAATTTGGACAAAAGACGTAAACTGGAATTTCTTAAATTCACGGGGGCAAAACTGTCCTTTGCCCAAAACCCTAATTCCCCTCTATCATTGCTGTGCCGCCACCTGGCTGGCGGCTGCCTGGCAGGGCGAGGGAGGGCGTTCTTCGACTGGAAGCGCGACGGGCACGCCATTGGGCCGCTGGGGGGTGGCGCCAGGCGCCGCCCTCCGGCGATTCTGCCATGGCGGGCCATGCGAAGCGGTAGGGCGGTCCTCATTGGGCGGCTCGCCGCTGCGGGTTTTTGCCATGGGAACCGCTGACCAGGCGCCCTGCTGCCTCATGGTGCCTCGAATTATTGTTGCCTTGGCGGCTGGCGGCAGGCGGGCGCCGGCGGCGGCGGAAAGCGCCGCCCTGGGCCTCGCTGCCTCGGGCTGCCTGCCCCGCCGACCGCCAAACCTGCTGCAAGCAGACCGCCGATCGGCTGCTGCAAAGCATTATGCGATGCGCGTTGCGTGGTGGTGCGGTCATGGTCATTTCGCCGCAGTGGTGGCAGCACATCGATCGAGGGGCAGCAATTGCGCCCTTCCTCGCTTTTAGCGCCAACGATTTTGACGTCAATATTCTTCCTAAACACAATACACGCAGTTCAAAACCAATCATTCGCACGAACAACCGGCTCGATACCACCGTTGGGAAATCATGGGGGGCGATATCATACGCTTGTGGAAGAACAAGAAAACAAAAATCCCGATTCAAAAAAAAAGATGTTCGTCGTCAGGCGAAGATTGGTGCAAAAAATCCAAAAAAATAAAACTGCATATAGAGATTGTGTTACCTAGGGGAGATCAGATATCCCTGTTTCCTTGCAGATCCTTAGGAGAGGGTGAAGGAGGTCAAGCGCCCTCCTCTCTAGCGGTGATCCACACGGCCAGGTTGCGACGACCCTCCTCAAAACTCCAGGACTCTAAGGTGGAGAGGGAGAGGAGAATAGGAGAGGCAAGCAAAGACTCTAGCCTATGAGGCTGTGAATCCCTCCTATTTATAGAGATCCCGTGTCAAACCCTAATGGGTTCTTCCCTAGTGGGTATTGGATCTACATCCAATAAGACAAGGGCTCCGTCGGATATCTCATATCCGAACCTCTACTCGTCGTAATGCCTACCATATGTGTGTGACCCTCTAGGCCCAATATCGAATGGCCGTGAGTCATACCTGTCGAACTCCTTCTAACTCGGTGAATTATTATCTCTGTAATAATTCACTGACTCATCGACTCTGGGGACGTACTAGGCCACTACGCCAGTAGTCCCCTGGACGATATAGGGGAATCCAATCCATTGGACCGCTTCTATCCTCGTTACCATGTACCTATAGTCCCTCATCCATCTAATATCCTGAGATCGTGATATCGAGCATGGTATTGTCGGACCCATACGGTTTTACCGAAGTCTCGCTTTAATCAGATTCTCCAGGAGAACTCTTTCTCTCAACCCGAATGACCCCGCCAGGGGATTTGTCCGAGCAAGAACACATGGGATATTCCTCTCATGACGCCGAGAGTGGATGATCCTCTATCGACACTCAATAGCCCTCGTAAGGTCGACTACCACTCCCCAATGACCAAACTGTACTAGATCCGGGACAGCCAAACCTATAAGTCCGGTATCAAAGAGTGGAGCACTCATACAGACATCCTTGGTGTCTCAAGTCTAAGGGACCGATACACTATTAGGACTACGGAATCGCCATCCGACAATAAGGCATCATCAACCATCCGGCATTCCGTAAGCGGATCAATCGGTGAACTCATTCTCCATGAGCACTGCATCAGTATCCCTAGTGTCCCTACATGAGCAGCTATGAGACCACCGCATCCATCATATGGACGGGTATAAAGACACACGGGCCTATCCGGTTATCACGATGTCCCTCTCGAAAACCTATGGGGATTATTTAAGATATGTGTTTAAAGGTGAATCGATCTCATTATCGTGATCTCATCACGATCCGATTCCCATTGCACAAATCCAAGGACATCACAATATATATATGCATTTATGCAATAGTTATAAAGTGATATACGCCAAAATATAATAAGCAAAAAGATTCTGTATCTAGTCACACGTGTCATCACTCACGTGATTGGCTTGCTGGGCACCTATGAATAGCACTCATTCCTTAAATCGTGCGACTAGCGACTCCCTCGACTGACCTAACCCAATAGAGGCCGAGCGGGGAGCATATCAGGACCGGATAAGCCCGAGAGCAAGCGACGGACCCAAGAGGTCCGCTCGGGCAGAACATACCCATGTTAGGAACGAGTCGGCACTAAGGGGGGGTGGGGTGGTGAATTAGTACAGCGGTAAAAATGATGGTTTAAGAAATTTCATTTCATACGATAAAATCAATTTCGGAAATGCTTAACTTTGAAAGCAATAAGAAGGAGGCTTGTAGTTAAAGTAAAGTGCATAAAGGAAATGCAAGCCAGATTTTTATAGTAGTTCGATCATCGTGACCTATATCCACTCCGTTGATTCCTCTTCCGTTGAGACCACTGGCATCCACTATCGATCTTCCTTTAATAGGCGAAGATCAACCTCCTTCTTACACCCCTCTTCTTCTTTTACCGGGTTTAGGAGACAGCCCTTACAAGCACACGCACTCCTCTCTAAACAAAATTCTAAAGTTAGATCTAAAGGAGGGATTTCTCAAGAGATTTCTACAGTGTTGCTTCACTTTTAAACTCTCTGTTATTATATTTGTTAACCACGGATGAGAGGGTATTTATAGGCTTCAAGTTGATTCAAACTTGGAGCCTAAAAAGGTCTCATCTAAGGTTTCCTAGGTATTAGTGGTACCACCCCCGTACGATATGATACTAGGTGATACCACCGTCGAATAGGGGTGGTACCACCATTGGCAGCATTGCTGTCGGTGGTACCATCGCCCAAGAATCTTAGGGTGCTGTTCCCCAGTGCCACCACTGGCCAAGGTTTCAATACCCTGGTTGGGTATTGAGTCTGACCCAAACCAGTCTAACTTGGGCCTAGTTGGCCCCTAATAGAGTTGATGAGATTATCTCCCAATCCCAACTCCAATTATGTGCTAACTATGATTCCTAAGATATAATCTAAGCAAGATAAGTCTGATTTCTTCCGGCGAGCTTCCAGCGAACTTCCAATGATCTCTTGGCAATGTTCCGACGGACTCCCGGCAAGCTCCTGGACTTCACAATGATCTTCTTAGCGAGTTTCAATGAGCTTCTTTAGTAAGCTCCTGGACTTCTCGATTAGTTCCCGTAGAACTTTCGACGAACGTCCGGACTTTCGTCGAACTCTCGAACTCCCAACGAAATCATGTTCTTTTCTCCGGGACTTCATTTTGCTTTATGCCTTACTATCGTAGTTAATCTTGCACACACAAAAATACACTTCGATCTAGACAATTATTACTAAGCATGAATCATGTTATCAGACATGTCATTGGTCTATCGACACTTCGTCCGATTCTTCGGCACATCGTCCTCTCTTGCGGCCTATTACCCAATCGGCCAGTTGACCTCTGTAACTCCGATATCCTTGGCGCAATATCCACTTTTTTTGGCCCGAAGCCTTCTGTCGATACGTCGACCGATCCTCCGGCCCAACATGATTTTTCCTACTTTAATTGTCTCATCCCGATCGAAAAATTCTGCATCACTCAAAATGAAGATTAAATCATAAACACTTATCAATTGGTTTCATCATCAAAATTTGAGATTCAACAATCTCTCCCTTTTTTATGATGACAACCAATTGATAACGGAGTTAACCTTAACTCTCGGAGTTTAAACAAACTCCCCCTATCAATATGCCATATTGATATAACCTTGAATTCAAGCTGAATTCAAGTCATTGTAAATTTCATCATGAATATTTGTAATACGTCATCATGCATAACATGATCATACTTCTTCCCCTTTATCATCAACAAAAAGGAGAAGTTCCAACTATCAAGTGTTTAAGATATAAGTTTAAATCATTGCATAAAAAATATCAAGTTTTATCATCATGCAATTTGTGAGCTAGAAAATTTAGCAAGTGTTACATCATGCAAGCTATCAAGATTTAGATATACAAGGTAGTAAGATAGCAAGTTTACAACATACAAGCTAGCAAAAATTTCGAAAGCAAATGCAAGATAGCGATGTTCAAGATAGCAAGCTCTTTCTTCTTTTTGAGAAGTGTCATTTTTGCTTTTTTGCAAAGTGCAAGCTAGCAATATTTTACAACATTTTAAAATATGCAAGCTAGCAATTTTGAGATATTCAAGAAAGAAACTCTTGCTATAAGTTTTGCTAGATGTGCAAGTTAACATTTTTTACTTCTTGAGATAGGCAAGATAGCACTTTTTGGTGATGTTTAAGATAGCAAGTTATACATCATGCAAGCTAGTGAATCTTACAACATTTTAGAATATGCATAATTATCAAATCATCATAAATTTTAATGATGTACAAAATTACAAATTTTGCAAGTTTATATTTGTGCATCTTGAGATTTGCAAGATAGCACTTTTTGCTTCTCTTTTGAGATAAACAAGCTAGCAAATTTGCTTCTTTTGCAATATGCAAGTTTCTAAATTTTTCATCTTGAGCTAGTAATTTTTCTCCCCCTTTGTCATTGTAAAAAAGAAGGGAAGAATACAATGTTGTAATTATTTTCCCTTTATAACAATTTTCAAAACAAAGGTAAAGTATCAATCCTTTTTCAATATATTTGTGCATCATAATAGTTTCAAATTAAAATATGCATAATTTTAAAATCTTACATTTCATCCTTACTATATGCATGATACTAACAATATATCAATCATCATATCATACAAGATACTCAAGCATTCATAATACATCAATTTAGCAATAATTCATAGCATTTTAAATTATGATGGTATCTAAATATCAAATTACATTGTATCCTATCATGCATGATCATAACTTCTCATTTGTATTTCATGCATATTTTTATTTCATCACATTCATTTCATCTCATCAAGAAAAATTAATTGGGTGATGAATACAAGAAATTGCATAAAAATTATATCATAAAAGATAAGATCATGTGAATACCAAAAGGCATGATTTCTTTTGAAAAACCTCCTCTTAAATAATCAAAAAAAAATCTTAGGAGATCAAATAATAAAATATATTCAAAAGAAATTTTAAGTCATAGATTTTGAAAAAGATATTCTCTTTAGTAAATCGTAAAAGAAATTTAGGAGAAAAAGATTTCAATTCATACATATAAAATCTTGACTTATGCAAAAGAAATCTCAATTTATAAATCTTAAAAAATCAAGATAAAACTCATTCATATTCAAATCATTAAATCAAAATTATTTTCAAGAGATTCATAAAAAAAACATAGGTAGATTCATTAATCTCTCCTTATTGAAAAATCGATAAAGTAGAAAATTTTTTTAAGGAGAAACCTTTCTTCTTTTTAGTGATTCAATTCATAAGATTTCATAGATGCATACCTTTTTCATTTTTGCCAAATAAAAATATGCATTAACGTTTAGGATCGAAAAGTAAATTTCGTCATAAAAAACATCAAGACCAAAAAAGTATAATATATTAAACATAAGGCTTCTTTAAATAAGATATTTGATTTATCATTTTAATTCCAATGATAATATATTTGTCTTTTTTATGTGTTTCATTTTAAGTGATTGATTTCATATAAGCATACTCAAGTTTTTCATATGAAAACCATACATCAACATTTAAAACGGAAAGATAAAAAATCATCAAGATCAAAAAGTGTAACACATAATTCCAAAACATATGATTTCAAATCATTATTTCAAGTACTCATGCAATAAAATCATCAAAAATGATGCAAATATTTATTTTCAAAATATTCATCATGATAAGACATACAAGCCAAAGAAAACAAAAAGTATATTCATCAATCATGATTTCATTTAGCATAAAGTATTTTCAAACAAAATCAAAAATCAATACGAAAACCATCGAGAAATACATTATTTCTTCTTGAAAAACATACATAGGATTATCATTAGATTTAAATCTAACATTTTTTTCCTTTAACATAAAACTTATAATTTTTATTATCATTTTTAAAATTACTAGCATTATAAGCATAATCATATTTTATTTTTGTATTTTTCATTACATCATCAAACATGCAAATTTCAAGAAAAATAATTAAACTAAATTAAAAATAACTCATTAAAAGCATCATGTAATTTTGAAATAAGTTCAATGAGTTTCATTTGAGTTGTTAACCTCATTGTAGAAAGTCGTTAAGGCATAGTTTGTCACCTCGCCTTTATTGATTTTCTCCTCGTCTTCGGAGGAGCTCGATTCATCCCAAAGTTCTTTTCTCTTCTTGCGTTCATAGCAAATAGTTGCGTTCTTTTTGTTCTTTAATTTTTATTTCACTAACTTTATAAATTTCATGAGTAGTTCAAGTTCACCATCACTTGAGCTTATGCTCGAGTGGTCTTCATATGTTCTAAGTGTCAAATCCTTCTTGTTATTTGGAAGGTTGTTCTTGAGTTCTTCACTTGCATTGCATGTCATTTCATAGGTCATTAGAGGCCCGATGAGTTTTTCGATCAAAAAAGTATTCAAATTTTTTTATTCTTGTATAGCAGTTATTTTTTAATCCCAAGTTTTAGAAAATGAGCGTAAAACTTTATTCACAAGTTTAATTTTTAAATTTTTAATTTTGCTAGTGCCTTCATCTATGAATTTCGAGAGTGCGTCATCTGTCAAAAGCTATTTCGAATATAGAAACATGATTAAACTCGGTTTTGTCTAAAGTGCAAAATAGAGTGTTCATAGCTCTAGCATTTAAAGAAAATGTCTTCTTCTCCGAATCATTCCAATTGTTCATTGGAAGAGAAGACCTTCAAAAATTATTTTTAATAATATTCCATAAATCAAGGTTTAAGGAAAGCAAGAAAACTCTCATACGAGTTTTTCAATAAGTGTAGTTCGTCCCATTGAACAAGGGAGGACGAATGAGAGAGTGACCTTCTTGAAAGCCAAAAAGAGTCATTTCTCTTGGGTGTTAAACCAAATGAGAAATACGAGGCTCTGATACCAACTGTTAGGAACGAGTTGGCATTAAGAGGGGGGGGGGGGGGGGGGGTGAAATTAGTACAGCGGTAAAAACGTTGGTTTAAGAAATTTCGTTTTGTATGATAAAATCGATTTAAAAAATGCTTAACTTTGAAAGCAATAAGAAGGAGGCTTGCAGTTAAAGTAAAGTGCACAAAGGAAATGCAAACCAGATTTTTATAGTGGTTCGGTCGTCGTGACCTACATCCACTTCGCTGATTCCTCTTCCGTCGAGGCCACCAGCATCCACTATCGATCTTTCTTTATTAGGCAAAGATCAACCTCCTTCTTACACCCCTCTTCTCCTTTTATCGGGTTTAGGAGACAACCCTTACAAGCACAAACACTCCTCTCTAAATAGAATTCTAAAGTTAGATCTAGAGGAGGGATTTCTCAAGAGATTTCTACAGCATTTCTTCACTTTTAAACTCTTTGTGCTTATGTTTGTTAACCAGGGATGAGAGGGTATTTATACGCTTCAAGTTGATTCAAACTTGGAGCCTAAAAAGGTCTCCTCCCAGGTTTCCTGGGTACTGGCGGTACCACCACCGTTCCTGAGCGGTACTACTGCCGTAGGATCTGGTACTGGGTGGTACCAACGTCGAACAAGGACGGTACCATCGCTGGCAGCATTGCTACCGGTAGTACCACCGCCCAGAATCCTGGGGTGTTGTTCCCCAAGTGGTGCCACCGTCGACCAGGGTTTCAGCACACTGGTTGGGCCTTGAATCTAGCCCAAACCAATCCAACTTCGAGCTCAGTTGGCCCCTAATAGAGATGATGGGATTACCTCCTAATCCCAACTCCAATTATGTGCTAACTACGATTCTTAAGACATAATCTAAGCAAGATAAGTCTAATTTCTTCTTGCGAGCTTCCGACGATCTTTCGACAAACTTCCGATTATCTCTCGGCAATGTTTTGACGGACTCCCAGCAAGCTGCTGGACTTCACGATGATCTTCTTGGTGAGTTTCGACGAGCTTCTTTGGCAAGCTCCTGGACTTCTCAATTGGTTCCCGTAGAACTTCTGACGAACATTCAGACTTCCGTCAAACTCTCGAACTCCCAATGAAATCGCGTTCTTTTCTCTAGGACTTCATTTTGCTTTATGCCTTGCTATCGTAGTTAATCCTGCACACACAAATATACACTTCGATCTAGACAATTATTACTAAGCATGAATCATGTTGTCCGACATGTCATTGGTCCATCGACGCTTCATCTGATTCTTCGGCGCATCGTCCTCTATTGCGGCCTATTGCCCAATCGACAAGTTGACCTCCGCAACTTCGATATCCTTGATGCATTATCCACTCTTCTTGGCCCAATGCTCGAATCCATGGCCCGAAGCCTTCTATCGATACGTCGACAGATCCTCCGGCCTAACATGATTCTTCCTGCTTTAATTGTCTCATCCTGATCGAAGCATCTTGCGTCACTCAAAACGCAAATTAAATCATAAACACTTATCAATTGGTTTCATCATCAAAATCTGAGATTCAATAACCCGCACCTTGCTGAGTCACACTACCCCACTTCGAGCCTGACACCATATCATCTGACTCGGCAGACGACTCGCTCAGGGCCCAGCTGTCCCGGGTCAACCAATGTTTGGACGAGTTCCAACGCGAGTTCTAAAAATCGCGGAGCGAGTCCAGCGAAGGCGGCTCAGGCGGGTCTCCTTTCACTCAAGAAGTACATGACAAGCCGGTACCTCTCAACTTCAGGCTACCGACATTGGAGACATATGACGACGGCTCCGATCCCGCGAAGCACATCTCCGCATTTCGGGCTCATATGGCCCTCTATGGCACCTTCGATGTATTGATGTGTCATGCATTTCCGACCACCCTGAGGGGACCGGCACGAGCGTGGTTCAGCTAGCTACGCCAATCCTTAGTTTCATCCTTCGACCAGCTCGCCAGGGAGTTCGAGCAGAACTTCCTCGCCAGCGTGTGACCTAGGCCTTCCATGGCCACCCTGCTCACGTTATCTCAGTGCGAAGATGAGTCGCTCTCTCAATTCGTGGCACGTTTCGCCACTGAGATCCGGGGATTCCCAGATGCTCCCCTCTCTAATCATGCAGGCATTTCTGATGGGTTTGAAGCCTTCGAGATTCTTTTGGTTGTTGATCGAGAAGCAGCCAATAACCGTCTCTGAAATGCTCCAACGCGCTAACCAGTATGTCGTCGCCGAAGCGTTGGTGGCGGGGAAGCGCATGGAAGGCAAGAGGCCAAGGGCAGAACAATCTCGGGGAACAACCTCAACAGCCCTGATGCCACCCCGTCGAGAGCTCGACCGACAAGAGCTACTGCTCCCAAGGCCCCTGCCTCTCCCCCTGAATATGTCCCGCACCGAGATCTTTCTCCAAATTAGGGAAAAGGGTCTCTTGCGACAACCCCATCCCCTGAGGGCCACTCATAAAGATCGGTCCAAATATTGCAGGTTCCACCGGGACTATGGCCATGACACGGAGGACTACCATGACCTCTAGAATCAGATCGAGGCACTGATCCGGAGAGGTCACCTCGAACACTACCTCAAGGAACCACGGGAAGCGACTCCACGCCCCAGGGGACCCGTTGAAAGACAAATCGACATCATCTCCGGAGGATCAGTAGCCGGCGATGACAGCTCTACGATGAGGAAGGCCTACGCTCGCGGCAAGGTCGAGAAACATCCCCGGCCTGAGCTCAAGCCAGAAATCACTTTCGGGGCCAGCGAAGTTGAGCACTCCCACCATGATGATGCTCTGGTGATCTCCATCCGGATCGCCAACTCTCGAGTCAAAAGAGTGATGGTCAACACCGGGAGTTCCGCCGACGTCCTTTACTTCGACGCCTTCAAGAAGCTCAGTTTGACCGAAGGAGACCTCACCCCCATGGCGTCAGCACTCATCGGGTTTACGAAGGATTCCATCTCCCCGCTCGGGACCACGATCCTCCTTGTCACCATTAGGGAGGAACCGAGAGCAAAGACAATAATGACCTCGAGGGATGAGATGGTACTGTACGGTCGTTGTCCCGGGACGCGCATGACGACGTCATATGACTCCATCCCCAGCCTCCGAGACGGGATATGCCAAACAGTGTCTCGGTACGGATTCTGACTTAGCGTGTGGGGGTGCTCCGATTGCTGACCTGCCAAAATATATCTTATCATTACTTATCGTCTGTTTATTCTCTCTCTTAGTGATGAGTTAACTGTAATGACGTGGATTAGTCCGTTATAAATCCACAACTGATTTCTGGCAGTGGAGTACAGCGTAGTGTACTAAAAAAACATACTTTAAATTGTCTAACTGATTGTTCTAGAGTTAGTTATATGGTCAGAATCCTAAGGCTCGACCGTCTCCCACGTCATCGCGTATGACTTGTGGGAAATAGCTACCCGTAAGACCGTCTCCCACGTCTTCCACGTTCCGCGCCACTCCACCGTAAGCTGCTCTCTTATCCGATTCCCCTTCACTCATTTCTCTCTGCTATTCGTCTCTCAAATTGATCCTCCCGCCATAAACCAAATCCCTCGACGTCTCTGAGAAGAACTATTCGGATCCCTAACCATTGCAGATTTCCCCTTTTTTTCGCAGGTTCGTACCGATATGAGAACACCCGCTCCGATCTTTCGCAGAGTAATATTAAACCTTTTCCCTCTTCTTTTAATGCTTCGTTCGCTTTGCACCATTAGAGTTCCTTTTCGCTGTGTGCTTTGACGATTTATAGGTTTTTGGTGTCGCTACTTGTAAGAATCAAAGATCGAGTATACTAGGGCTGTGATTTTAATCATCTAAGGGTTGCATGGTTCCTTGGCGCATCGATTCGGGTTCTTTGTTTTGGTTGGGTTTCGGGGTGGTGATGTACCGGAAGGTCCGTCATTCGGGACCTTGAGCATGATGGGATTCTTGCTTCCTATCATTGTTTGTTTCTTGGCCTTTTGCATAATGCATATAGGTTCCGTAGTTAATATTTGAATCTCTAAGTGATACTTATATCCATTAAAAGTTGAAACAGATGACAGATTTTTGAAGCAGAATCTGAAATAAGAAGAAGAATACAGCATCAAGATAACCCATGTTTTTAGTTGAAGTTGAAAGTTAAGGTTATTTTGTAATTTGACTTCTGTAAGTCACTCTTGCTTTGCCATTTTTCAGTCATAGATATGAAATCTGGCCTCTTTACAATTGGTTTCTCCACGAATAGAAGCTTTGTTCCGCATGTCAAACAGTTTCCTATGCTTAATGGAAAGATACCTTGGAGCATCTCTACGTACCATTCATTTTCGAAGAAGGTAAAATCGTGGTCCAACAGAGGAATACCAAGGATCATGTGGCGTAAATCTCAGATGAATTGCTGTCGATTGGAGTTCAGGAGGCAAGCTGTCTTTGACAGTGGAGATATTGTAGTGGCAAGCAGGTCTTCTTTATGTACATATAAGGTATCTGTCAAAGAGTGACACTATAAAGAATTTTCGATGTATATTTTCAATTTACACATCTAATAACCATCTAAATCTGTGTTTTTCATAGGTTGAAGAAGAAACTGAATCGTCAACATTGCTTTTGTCTACCATAGTTAACAAGTGGAATCAGTTGTATGTAACAACTATAACAGGGTTGCTAGCGTGTACTCTTCTATTTGTGCCATCAGCTGAGGCAGTTGATTCCCTCAAGACATGTTCTTGCCTATTGAAGGAATGCAGGTAATTTTGTCTGAGCTAAAACATTCTCTCCTGCTCCCTCCTCCCCAACCAACCTTATGCTTCTATCACTGCTGTAACTGTGTTGCTTGCTTTAAAAAATGTCTATTCTGAACTTTTTAATTTAACCACAGCATTATAATCACAAAGTAGTAACAACAAACACTTCTTGTTGAGTTCGACATGGATTTTACACTTACATTCATGGATTTTGGTACTTACTAGCTGATCTGGGATTTTGACAGACCTTTCTATCGAGTTTGTATCGACATGTATGGCTTTTGGAGCATTCGTTAGTGTTAGTTTTCATTAGAATTTGTCTATTTTTCTGTATCTATTCAGACAAATATTCACATCTAACTTGTGTTGAGCCTATTTCATTTTAGTTTGTGAGTCGGTTCTCTTTGTTTTCAGATTGTCTATTTGGTTAAATTTTGTATTGGACTTTTTCAAAAACTCAATCAAAAGACTTGCATATTCTTTTATGCGCTAGGTTTGAGAATTTGGTTCCTTACTTTTCTGTTCTCCTCCATGTCCAACTTACAGAAACCTTGTGTAATTGTCATCTTTCTTTTCTCTCTCTCCTCTCTCTCTCTCTCTCTCTCTCTCTCTCTCTCTCTCTCTCTCCTTTTTTTGTATTTCTCTTCCTCTGTCTTTTTTCTAGCCATCGACCTATGAATCAAGCATTCTACTGAACAGACTGTTCATAACAAGTATTGCTTCCCTCTTTTCTGCATTGCCCATAACCACCACCACTTCAAAATTCTCACTTTAAGCACAAATTATTAGTTAATCTTTTTTACCATTTATCAATTTATATAAAATTATTAGTTACTTGATATAAAATTTAAAGATGAGAAATGGCTTGTTACCATGAAATTTGAGTTTGTCGATGCTAAACTTTTAAGGTTATGCACCTAAGACTTGTCAATGATGTATTCTAGATATCTTCTTCTTCTTCTTTTACAAAAATTTATTTCATAGTTTCTTTATTAGATGGCCAAGAATTGTACCTAAGACTTGCCAATGATGGATTCAAGGTAGGTATCTATAGTTTTGAATTACGATTTGGGATCTAATTATAATTCACTTGTAATTTATTTTAAATAGACAACATTCTAACAAGAGATACAAATATTGTTCTTATTCTACAAAATTAAACACCAGAGATAATTGATGCGTTGATTTATTGATACTAGCATTTTTTCAACTTGAAAAGGTGGAAGATTATATTGATATAAGATTTTATTGCTGCTACTTATTTGGATTCTTAGTCTATATTTGCATTTTTATTACAGAATTTCGGATGTGCAATATTGGATTTATAGAGATGGTTTGTGGCTGTTCCCAAGACAAGATACCCATAAGTTCTGTTTTTATGTGTTAACAACAAGGATTGTTGTTTCCTGGCGTGTGAGTCTGCCGAGACCTTTTCGGCACCATATAGTATTGTGTCAGCACCTCTGGCATGGTCAACAAGGTTTATGCCAACACTTGGATCTTTGCTCTACCAATTGGCATGACAATCCTTGGTTGACACCACATGTTCTCTTAGTTAGGGAGGCTTCAGCTATCATTTGCCCTACCATGTTCTCTTAGTTCTTATTGTGTAGTTAGCAAGTTGATAAGAGTGAAATCTCCTATCAAATATAGAAGACTAAACCGGGAAAGATAACCACCTCACTAAATATGCAGTTTAAAGTTCATAAAACATCAAGCAAGGTGCTACTTTGAAATGGTAGATATAAAAATGGAATTCAGGGAAGATTAAGCAAAGTTGGCCCACATATCTCCAAGGCCAAACAAATGGTTAATCTTCTTGTTGGTTGCAATGAACATGATTATTCAATTGCCATACATGCTCTTTTCTCTTTCCTCAGGGTGGAACTAGCAAAGTGCATTGCTAACCCTTCTTGCGCTGCAAATGTTGCATGTCTGCAAACCTGCAATGATAGGCCCGATGAGACTGAATGCCAGGTTTCCCCTTTTCTTTTTTTTTTCTTCCTGTTGTGCATGCATAATTACATATGCTGAAAATTATTTATTTGACTTTGCTTTAGCTCTTATATCCTGCAGATTAAATGTGGGGACCTGTTTGAGAACAGTGTTGTAGATGAATTCAATGACTGTGCAGTCTCACGTAAGAAATGTGTTCCAAGAAAATCAAATGTCGGAGAGTTTCCTGTGCCCGATCCATCTGTTGTTGTCAGAACGTTTAATATATCAGATTTCAGTGGGAAGTGGTACATAACAAGCGGCCTAAATCCTACTTTTGACACATTTGACTGCCAATTACATGAGTTTCACGCGGAATCAGACAGGCTCGTGGGAAATTTGTCTTGGAGGATACGTACACCAGATAGTGGTTTCTTCACTAGATCCACCGTCCAGAGATTTGTACAAGATCCTTCGCAGCCTGGGGTACTCTACAATCATGACAATGAGTACCTCCACTATCAAGATGATTGGTATCTCTCTCGATTCATATAAATCCATCTACTGTCATCCCTAATTGTTTGCTATATGTTCTGTTTGTCACATGGTGTATTTATGTTATTTATGTAACATACGAATTTGACATTTTCTAGAGATACAAATCATAAGGACAATCAAGAATATTTATGTTATCTATATATATCATGAAAATTCAACATATTTTCTAGAGATACAAATCATAGGGACAGTCAAGAATATTTATGTTATTTATGTATTATGAAAATTTGACATTTTTTTTCTAGAGACACAAATCATAAGGACAGTCAAAAAAAATATTTGTGTTATTTATGTATCATAAAAATTTGGTATATTTTTTAAAGATACAAATCATAAGGGCAGTCAGGAACATTTATGTTATTTATGTATCATGAAAATTTGACATATTTTCTAGAGACACAAATCATAAGGACAGTCGAGAAAAATATTTATGTTATTTATGTATCATGAAAATTTGGTATATTTTCTAAAGATACAAATCATAGGGACAGTCAGGAATATTTATGTTACTTATGTATCATGAAAATTTGACATATTTTCTAGAGACACAAAACATAAGGAGAGTTAAAAAAAAAATATTTATGTTATTTATGTATCATGAAATTTTGGTATATTTTCTAGAGATACAAATCATAGAGATTGTCGAGAATGAAAATTCTGAAAATAAATGTGGAAAAACAAGGGGCAAAAAGGTTATGCCATGTTTTAAATATTTGTGAACATTATTCATGTAAAATTTAATTAATCCTATATTTGCAGCAGCAGTACAATTTGAACCATTTTATGATCCATAAGGTTTATATACTTCCTGGTATATGTCCATTTATAAAATTAAGATGCAAGAATTATTGTTAAGAGCACCAATGATTCAAAAAATGAGTTATAAAAAGAAGATGCATGTAAGGATTTTCTTATCCTGGATTCAGTGCTTTATATGGTGCTAATACAATATCCAACATATATCCCTATCAAATCTTATATTTGTATGAGATGTGACAGTGGCTTCTGAAGTCAGTTACCTAATGTTCCACCCATTGCTTCCTAGCTAGAGAACTTTACTTTATGTGATGGTTGTAAATTCAACTGGTCAAGTGGAAACAGTGTCCCTTCAATATATGGCCTTTGGGATGAGTTTTTATTCCAACCTTACATGCAATTATCAGTCTCTGCTTATGACAGTAGTTTATCAATCTGTCACTGTAGCCTTTTATTTCGAGCTTGTAGATCATTGAATTTTGGCCAGTTCACTTACCTGGCTTAAGAACTGGGAGTTTATCATCTTTTCCATGTCTTCTTCAGGTACATTATTTCATCAAAGGTAGAGAACAAAGAAGATGATTATATATTTGTATACTACCGAGGTAGAAATGATGCGTGGGATGGATATGGAGGTGCAGTTGTATACACAAAGAGTGCTGTTTTACCTGAAAGCATAGTTCCTGAACTAGAAAAGGCCGCAAAGAGTATTGGACATGATTTTAGTAAGTTCATCAGGACAGACAATACCTGTGGCCCTGAGCCTCCCCTTGTGGAAAGGCTGGAGAAAACAGTGGAGGAGGGAGAGAGAACGATTATAAGAGAAGTAGAACAGATAGAAGGAGAGGTTGAGGAGATTGGAAAGACTGAAGTGACGCTGCTTCAGAGGCTTGCAGATGGATTCATGGAAGTTAAGCGGGACGCAGAGAATTTCCTGAAAGGGCTGAGCAAGGAAGAGATGGAGCTGTTGGATGATCTAAAGATGGAAGCGAGAGTAGTAGAAAACGTTTTCGGCCGAGCACTTCCATTGAGGAAGCTAAGGTAGCTGAACATGGTCGAGTGGGTCTCCAAAGATCTGAAAGCAGAAGAATCAAGAATCAAGAAAGTTTTCGATCCGGCTTCTCCCTTTAGGAAGTCAAAGGGGTTAGAGAAGGATTGTTTCAAGATGCCAACCAAGATTCAAGCTTGTGGGCTGGAGTGGTTCTCATAATTGGATGCCAGCAGCATACTGAATTCAAGAAATAGTATGTAAAGAGTCCTATCTTTCTAATTTTTTGTTTCTTCACAGCACTGAATATTTTTCTGTGGACGCATTTCATGAGCTAAGGTTGTGATAATTCAAATATTCTTAGAGAACCACAGGTTGACTACTTATTTTGATTTGTCACAATTGCAATATTTGATACGAAGCTAAATGAAAAAATGAAAAAAAAAAAAAGTTTCATGCAAAGGATTCATGAATTTATCTCATGCTGATGTCGGTAATGATCTTTCCACAACCAATATAAGTTTTCTATGTAGTTTTTTCTTTTCTAGTTCTCAGAGGAATAATAAGCTCATAAGCCTATACGATACTTCATTGATTTCCATGATGTTGAATGATTGAATTCATTTCATCTACACAAATCTGCATTTCTATGACTAAAGAATGACAGTTAAACCATAAACAAGAAATTTGATGGCATATGAAATATGTTCAGGAGACCACAGAAAGCAGTTGCAAAAATAAGAAAAAAGAACATTATGTTAAATTGCATATAAACACTCATTACGCTTAAATGCTGAAAATATATACTTCCGAAACAGAACTCCCTAAAAAAGGCTTTTCTCGATGAATTTGCCAGCTTTAGATTTCCAAAATCTTTACCACGAAGATTTTCACTTCAAAATCCAGCTTAAGCACCCACAACCCTGGAGCAGGAACAAAGAATTTCATTATAACTATGATGAACAGCACAAGAGTTTTTTTTTTTTCCTTTTTTTCTTATTCCTTTCAGAGCTGAAGAGGTTGCCGCAATTTATATTATTCTTTCTTAAGCATTTCCTTCGCCTGGGAAGGAAAGAAGGAAAAAAGCATTGTAACAAAAAAGGAACAGAAGAAGTCGACAACACGGATGAAACTGGCTTCCTGATAATATATGAACATGGAACCCCAAAAGCATATGAACCTAAGTAGTAGTTCTGCTACAAGAGTGGTTAAAAAGGAGGTCTTTCATCTGAAAACATGACTTCCATTGCTTAGATGATTCTAATTTGTATTCTGCTATAAAGATTACAAAGAAGAGGTCCTGACCTTAGTTCCAGTACTTTCTTGCTTCTGACCACTTGGTTGTGGTGGCTCATATGGAGTACCAGGAGTTCTTCTGTTCTCAGCTATTAGCTTAAAGATGCCAGTGTACTCCTCACCAGATGCTGGATCATTTTCATCCCATCCAGCAAAAGGTGGCACTGTCACATCATGGTGAGGCTGCTACCCAAAGAACGACATTAGCTTACTACTAACTCATTTTTCATCAAATCTGAATTATGCCTCTTAGATTTATTTCTTCAGATATGCACCAACTCAATCATGCAACATAGGAAGAACAACCGAAGCAAGTACTTACCGTTCCACAGGCTCGATCACCAGGAGTTGTTCTAATTCTTCCTGGAGTACCTTCCAATGCTGTCTTTTTGCCTGATGGAGGAGGATCATTTGCAGCTCTGTCAACCGATGTACCCTGATATCCACCATGTTGTCTGTTTGATCTCCTCTTGTTATTTGGTTTGCGAACAACACCTTCTTTACTCACAGGTGTATCGGTTTGATTGATATTACGAGCATCCTTCCTCAATGGTCTTGGATCCTTAGGTTTGGTGGTCTCAAGATTGGACCCAGTTTTAGTTGAAGATGCATCGACCAGAGATTCTACATCAGTAGAGACTATCTTTGAGTTTTCAGTACCACCATTTGGATTAGTAGTGGTTTTTCTGTCATTTTTGCTCCGAGCTTGATCAAAGTATTGCGTGTAAGGGACACTTTCAGCAGTTTCCCAGTTGCCAAATTTAGGTACTTTTGCTTGTTGCTGCATCCAAATAAACCATGCAGCACACTGTCATATCAGAAAAAAATATGAAACATGATGCATTAAGAAACTTGAAATTGAAAAGAAATGTCAACATCCTATAATGATTTCCCTACTGCACAACGTAATTGGATATTTCCAATTTGAACACTTCAACATCAAAATGCTTAGTATTTTCTCCTACATTTTGAAGAAACTAAGCAACGATTCATGCAGATAAAAGAGAGTCTGATCAAGAACCAAAAGATGCAGAAAAATCATGAGAGAGAGAGAGAGAAGTAAACATGTTTTTGTTATTAAAGGCATGTATCACAGGACAAAATAAAAGAGACACTTGTCTTTTAGATGAAACATGCATATCGACTGGTATCTGCCAAATACTCATCAGATTTGAAATATTCATACATATCCCAATGATCTACCAAATGCACAACAAATCTTGTTTAAAGTAGCAAGGATTAAAATTGAAGTTGGTGGCACAAGTTTGGCGGAGTGTAATTAAATCACTTGTTTTTTATTCATAGCAAATGTGCAGTAGCAACCAATGCTATGTCTTTTGAGTAAGATGTTATTTTTATTTAGGCCATCAGTTTTTTTTTTTTTTTTCTCCTCATTGAAGAAAATAAAAACGAAAAGCTTTCTCTTTTTTTTTTTTAAATGAAAAAGGAAATTTTATTAAGCTTAAACTAAGCAATACAACATCAACCAGAAACATACTCCCTAAACATGATCACCATCTCAATGTGGAAAGGACAAACTCAATTCTCAACCATCTTAAATTGGTCAACTCCATACAGAATCGAAGCAAATGATCTCCTAGGAAGAGGTCAGAGTTTGAAATTTTGTACGTGTCAAGTGCGCATGTCATGTAATATTTGAATAAAAGAAGCAAATTTAAAGAAACTAAATTAAATTAAATCTGCTTTCCATGGTATTCAAAACTCAAAATCCCCAAATCCGCAATATATGATTGCGCTCTCCAGAAAGACAAGGCAGAAAAAACCCATTCAAATCTGTTCAAATTATTCGACACAAGTTCAGAAACAAAACAATATCAGACGGTATAAAATCCCAGACCCATCATCAAACGTCCGCTTCTGAATGATTCCGCATCAAGGGAACCATCGGCGCGACCACATCAAAGCCACCGAGCACTCGAGCAACCATCATAGTCACCCAAAGCAGCAAAAGGATTCCATCTTTTTCCCGATGGAACCAACCAAAACATCAAAACCAGAAAAAGGCGAAAGACACACCGCCATCCGATGCTCGAAGGAGTTAAAAGGTGCGGGCTTTTCTCCTGCCACGGGTTTCCTCTTTTGAATCGCTCTAACAATCCCCACTCTGGATGGAGAAAGCCAAAGGGATGATGGAAGGGAGAGACGGCACCGGAGATCGCACTAATAGCAATGACGATACCGTCGACGAGCAGCAACTTGGCCACGACTTTGAACTTGTCTTCGGGCTCGGAACGCGAGTGGGAAACGAGGAAGACTTCCATGTCTCCATCGCTACTGCGTAAGTCTGCGATTAACTAACTAATAGTTTAAAACAAGAAAACGAATAAAACAAATGGGTTGGTTGATTGGTTGCACACGCAATATTTTAGCTTTTTCTTTTTTTCTTTAATCTTTAACTGTTTGCTGATAAAACAAATAAAAAATATATATTTCTTTAAATGATAAACGAGATTCCATCTCAAAATATTAGGGTTAATAATAATTTTTATCGACCAAGTTAATTGGCATCCTTCCAAAAAAAAAAAAAAAAAACCTTTCTTTGTCGATCCGTCGGCTAAACGTAGAAAATATATTTTTTACTACAAATTTATTTATTTTTTAATTAAAAAAAACTTTCGTTCCATCAAATGGCCAATCACCTATGCATTAATAGGTTAACCACTACTAAGACATGTGAATTTATTTTTTTTAATTATAGATTATCTCTTTTATAATTAATTATTTTTAAAAATAAAAATATTAAGATCTTTATATAAAATTAAAAATATAATTTTATATGAATAAAAAATTTATTAAAATAATAATATTAAAGATACAAATTTTAAAAATATAAGATACAAATACTAAAAATAATTAATTTTAAAAAATATATAATTAGACGAGATAACGACGGTATCCATCAATATTTTGTGGCATTAACTATCTTGGTAAGAGAGCGAAGGAGAGAATTAAGAGGAGAGGACAATAATAAATAGACTATTTTTCCTTGGCCTGGAAAAGGTAACTCAAATCTATTGACTCGAACATTGAAAGGTCGCTTGCGTGGTGGTCGAGGTGACAATTACAGTATATACATTAATTTTAGGTGTTTTTCCATATTTACCCTTTCAAAGTTTAGCAAGCCCACAAAATTTAATATAGCATATAAATATGTCAGTTAATAGTCATATGATGTGACCTACAGGAGGAGAAGAAGAGAGATTTTTTTTTTTTTTTTTATGGATATATTTTGCTAATCTGAATTTAAAGGAATAATACTATATATATATATTCTTAATTTAATATTATTATTATTTTATTGTATTTGCAAGAGAAGAAGAGATCCAACTCAGGACGTGCCCCACACAAAAATACAAGACTTGAGCTGGCTTCAGTCCGGTTAGCTACGTAGATTCCCCATGTCTTGGTCGGTTTGGTAGTCAGATCTTGGCCTTCATACTTGGAAAAATAATGGTCAAAGTTGGAGATCGCTAAAACTGGAACAATGTTTCAATTTCAACCGACAGTGATGATATTAATATGAGCATTCATATGCTCTCTCTAACATTGACTCCAAACACTTGCACAGCACATCTTTAGAGAAGGAGAAGGCACAACTTTATAGGCCGACTGAGATGATTGAATTCACAACCCTATAAATCGTCAAAGCACACGACAACAAGGAACTCGCAGGGTTGGAAACGAACAAAGCATTCGAAGAAGAGGGAAAAGGTTTAGTTTTCCTCCCCCTACGAAAGTTCAGATCCCGAGTTCTCACATCAGTACGAACCTGAAAAAGAGAGAACAAAATAGAAAGGGGGGTCGATCGTTAGGCGGCGATGCGGCGAGTTCTTCTCCGAGTGGTCGAGGGATTTGGTTTATGGTGGGAGGATCAATTTGAGAGAAGAAGAGGAGACGAGCAGTTAGTAAGCCTATGGTGAGGAGCGGAACGTAGGTTTTACCGACGATTCTTACTGGATGACGTGGGAGCGGGGCGACCCTCGGATTATCGCCATGAAACTCCAGAACAATCCTCTGAGTCACATGTTTGTCATGTCAGCACAAACTTGAGAATATTCTTTGGAATATTTTTTATTTCAAATATATTTTCCAAGTCTTTTCAGGTATTGTTTAGCTCAGAAATTTATTTGTAACTCTCATTGGATCACGAAACAGGCTAAGATTAGTTTTGCTAAAAAGCATTCCAGTTTTCGAGTGTTTTTGAGCCATGGAAGATGGGACAATGAGTTGCAGTTCTTCCTGGGGAATTAAATTGGGACAGGTAGGTGGCAGGACTATTTGATAGGCTTGATTTGGTCTGCAGATTGCTGAAGAATTGAATTCCAAGTCAGCTGATCTGCAGGAACTTGAACCTCTGGACCTATGAATTGGTTTGAAAAGTATGACAGATGACAACAAACAAAAGGCATACAAGGCACTGCTGGATGTGCCAAGTCTGAAGCCATAGTAGAAGGAAGGGGAGGGGGTATAAGCCTGTTAGGAGCATAAGAGGGATAATAATTGAAGGCAAATAAAAACCCTGGATGATGTATCATTGAGTAGGACCCAGGAAAAATATAAAATAAAAAGAGAGCAAGGGACACCACCATTTTAGATGAAAAAATTAAGGCATGGATGTGGGTGGATGCATGGAGAAAGTTATGTGGTAATGGGATAATAATTATTTTCTAAAGAAGATAATTTACTTCAATAAAATATTGCAAGAGATGTTCTTTTTTCCCAAAAGCTCCAAATAAAAAATAAAAAAAATCAAGAGGCCAATTCCCTCCATAGCCTATTAACCTTGTAAATTCTAGCAAAGTTAACTATATATATATATATATATATATATATATATATATATTATTTGCAAAGGATAATTGATAAACATAGGACTTATGATAAATAATTACTAACCTAACCTACTTGATATAAATAAAAAATATATATCTGACTTCAGCTTTTTACTTAGAAGAGTCTCTTGAATTACTCATTATTAGACATTGAAAAAACACTGATGTGATCTTAAAATTTATGTCCCTTACAAAAAAAAGTCTCTTGAGTTCTCTTTATTAGGAGACTCTGTCTTTTAAACATGCTCTATAATTAAACCTTTTGACTTGTTAAATTAACTGTCATGGGTTTGAAGTCATTTATCTCTGAGAAATGATGGAAATGTATGCAACAGGATAATGATTATTGTAGTCATGATTTTGGCATACAACAATAACTAAGTAAAAGTGATGTCCAATTATAGGTATGGATGGTTCTTCCAAGAAAATGAATGGAGTAAGGTTCCTTATTAGAGATCATAATGCATATATAGGCAAAATAAGTTCATTATTTATAATGAAACGATTAAGAAAGAGATGAAACAAGCTTTGAAGAAAGGAGCCCAAAATAGTTAGATTGACTATGATGTAGAAGCACCAGTGCTGATTTTGAACAACCACAAGGAAGATCAGTGCTTATTTAATAAATGTGAAGATCACATGTGTATGGGGAAGATGGCTTGCAAATCACCCTAAAACTAGCAAGATCAATAGGATATGAAGAGAACTGGATGTTTTGACATAATGCATGTATTTGGTAAATAAATATTCTTAATTTATTTTAGGAAGTATACTTGTTTAATTTCCCGGCAAAAGAAGAGGAATTTTACTTCACTGTTGCATCACTACTCCCAAAATAGATCCTCCTAAAAAGACTTGACAACGAGGGGTGACCAAACATGGATCGATCTCTCTCGTCGCAAACTCTGTGATGTACATCTGCCCCGACAAGTCTGAAAATTCAAACCTCTCTTAAATTAACATTTAAAAGCCTTTAACTATCTCCTCTTAGATTTTCATCATCTAAAGCCGTGACTGAGAGTTAGTTTGCACTTATTCAACCATGACAATTCCACAGCGAGGATGGCAAATATAAGAAATAATTAAAAGGAAAAAAAAGAAAAAAACACAAACCGGTAGAGATCGAACTAACCATGCTTCAGCAGCTCGCAACAATTAGGCTGCTTCGCTTTACGAGCAAAAGACAACACAGGCAATTTGAAATTTCTAAGTAGAGAAAAAATTTCATTAGCACCTTTCCAATCTGAAATTTCTTTTGGGGATTTGTAGAATATTTGGATACATATAAAAGTAGTGTAAAACTGTTAGACTTTCTATTTAATTAAGTAAGATATATTATAGATACGATTGAATTGGTTATTGGTCAATAGAAAAAAAAAAGTTCGTAAGATTATTTAAAGAATGTCCTTGATGGGAGAAACTCTCGTAATAATTTATTCTAGACCCTCTTCTCTCACCTATAAATAGACAGAACCTCTGAGGGTTAAAAAGAAGATGTTAATGCAGTTGAGAGATTAAGACTTTTCTCTCTATCTCTCTCTCCCTAATCTATCAATTTAAATGGTCTTACGAAAAGATAGAAAGAAATATGATGAGTCTATAAATTAGATAAGGTTTATTCTTTTGAACAACAATACGTATTATAATATTATTAAATCTAATTTTATTTGATTTCAATCCTAATGTAAAAGATTTTTTTCACATTTCACATTTCATAATTTTATTTGATTTTTTTCACGTTTCAGATAACATGATTATTAAATCAGATAAGGTTTATTTTTTTCACATTTCAATCCTAATATAAAATTTCAAAATGATAAATGAAACATTTTAGAAAAAATATACATGAGAATTCCTAAATGTTAAATGGATTCATGAAATTACCCATGAAACAACAAGAAAACTATATATATATATATATACATATATATATATATTCCTACAATAAAATAAGATAATGTAACAAGGAAGATGGATCGACATTAGAGTAAGTCACGCCACTCTATGCAATTGGGAAATATATGTTGGTGCGAAACTTCATTTACTCCAAAAAGTTATTTTCAGAGTGGACATCTCTCGCGACGAGGACAAAATAGATTAGTCCCTTGTTGAACCTGAATCGTCTGATTTGTTGGACATCATTGCAGGTTCTAAATCATCATCCTTTCTCGGCTAACCATCTAGAACTTCCATTATGTTATCGAGACGATCCTCGAGATTAACCGTGTGGACTTCCTCCCTATCTATGGAAATAGGAGCTAGCGCTTTCTTGTCAGATCGGATTGTGCTCGGCCTGGAATAAAGATGTCAGAGAGACGACAAACCATACGATCAACATCAACAGCTAAAGTTACATATATAAATAAATAAAGCTCAATATAAATACCATTATAGTTAGTTACTCACCATGACTTTTCTTTTATTGTTATAATGACATTGAAACTCAACTTGATTGTATTTATAAATACAATAATAATCATGATATCTAAATTTTTTTGTATTTATGATAGTAATAACGAATATTTTAGATATCTAAAATTTCATATATCAATTCATAATAATCATGATGTGTAATTTATAAATAGTTAAGTTTATGGAATGGATGTTTAACCGGTGGTATATATTTTATATCAAATATTTAAAAGTGTAAATTTTCCTTTTGATATATATGCAATATTAATATATGTATAGGCAAATATGCTATTTCCGGAATTCTAAAAAGGATATTTATGTAAAACCATGTATGTTTCGGATTTATAATCGGGATACAGTCGCCTTCAATCAGGATAATAAGAAACCCGAGTTGGAAGCTAATTCGGGTTCGGATTGGATCCAATCTGGAAATAGATCCGACAACCGCCCCTCCCCACCGGTTCTTTTGAAATCGAGGTTGGGAGGGAGAGAGAAAGAGAAGCGAAAGCGTCCATGGCGGAAACCCTAATATCGTCGGAGGAGTCTCGGATGGAACCGGTCGACTTGGAGGACATTCGAAGGTGAGGAATTCGGTGTTATAGCGAGTCTTGATCCTTGTTAATGGCATTCTTCTTCCCAATTATTCGTTGGTGGATGATGCTGCCTCCGTTCTTTCGTCTCGAAATCGAAAATTTGAAGTCGCTTAAAGGTGGTCTCCGAGATGCAAATGAGGCTCTTCAGCTCGTCCGATGCCTCGTCGGTTGATACGAACAAGTTAGACGATTGCTCCTCTGATCTCCAGGTCCCCTCTTTTTCTTGTTTCCATTTTCAAATTTTACTACAACGGCCATTCTGCTTGTATCAATGCTTGCAATACGGTAAACGATGCTTAATTCGGTTTTACCATCCAATATTTCAGGAAATGTTTAAGCGGTCGGAGGCGGAGGAACAAAATATTGCGTCTCTAGGGATTGATGATTTAGGCAAGATAATTCTTTTGCTTCTAATTTGTCAAGAATTCAAGCATGTGTTACATATACCATGAGTTTTAAAAGACGGTTCTTTTTTCTTTTTCTTTTCATTTTATCTGATATTGATTGTCAACTGCATTTTTGGGTATAAAAATTAAAAATAACGTAAATATGTGATGTCACACTTTCTTTGATTGCACCTTGCTTGTTTTGTTTCTGTAAAGTGCATTTGTTTTGTATTTTAATAGATTATATCTTCATTATTTTTATTCGTAAATATTATTGAAACAATCTCTCTAAATACTTCAAAGTAAGACTGCGTATAGTGGCCCTCCCCACACCCCGCATTGGCGGGAGCCTTGTGCATTAGGTATGCCCTGGGTTTATTCTTGGGAAACAAGCATGGACTATTACATGTAACTTTGTTTACTTGTGACCTCTTCCATTTTTGTCAGTTCTGCTCGTTGTTGCAGAGTCATACATGGAACAACTGAAGAAGGAGATATGCTCAGCAGAGGAGGAGAACACCAATATTTCCAGTGAAGTTGAGACGCTCACGAGAATGGTTACTGGAGGTAACTTATTCTAGGTTTTTACTTTCTACTTCTGTTTGAGTTGTTGCTTTAACTACTTTGGAGTGTTGCAGATTTGGTCCAACTGGATGGTGATCTTGAAGCATTGACTTGTTCGTTGAAATTTTTTGATTCGCAGGTTTGTTATTTTCTCGTTTATTTTCAGCCTGCTGAGATCTGTACTTTCCTCCTTCTGACATCCGAGTTTAAACTTCAGCAGATTCAGCTTGTACCATAATGTGTGATATTGAGTTTTTTTTTCCCCTTATTTCCATTTTCTTTTTTTTTTCATGTCATGTATAGTGTTTAAAGATAAGACTTCTTGGGATCCTATTACTGATTATTCCCCTTTTCTTTACATTTTTTTCCTATTGGTGCTTGGTAGCTTGTTAGGAGAGAGGTAGTCAACTTTTTTTCGAGTGATGCTTAGCTATCCACATCTAATGTTGTTTGGAACCTGAAGCACTGAGACATTCCTCTTGTTGGAGATTTACATCTTTGCATTATAGTTTTGTTGACTCGAGGACAAGGGTTTAAATAGGCGCCCAGGTACTCGCTTAGATGCTTGGGTGAGGCGAGGTGTGGCTCGAGTGCCTTAAGCCTCGACCAAGTAGTGCACTTCAGTGAAGCGTCGCCTTGGTGCTCACCTGAACCCAAGCGTCGAGCGCCTCGGGCAAGTGTTCGTTTCAAACAAAGCACTATTAAGTCTGGTTCAGTTGAACAATAGCTAGTTGGTTTTATTGAACCAACTAAGCTACATACTATTATTATACTTGCAAAACCCATCGACCCACGTGCAAAGCAGCATCAAGTAGGGAACTTCAATAATGCATCGACATGCACGTAGTATTCACCTGATGTAAAAGAAGAGTTGCTAGCATATATGACTAAAAAAAAGATGTATAGGAATAAATCTTATGAGATTTTACTCGAGGATAATGTTGAACATATTAGAGATGAAGAAGAAAAAGATTATTAAAAAAATGTCAATCCAAGTGGGAAAAAGGTATTTGATAGAAAAAGAAAAGAAAACATAGTTTTTAAGAAGGGTGAAAAGGGGCCGATGAACTTATATATGTATCATGGATCACAGGATTAACAAGGGCAAGCATGAGCAAAATTAAGACAAACAAATATAAGTGATGTTTGTGGTAAGGAAATAAGGGGAAGAACAATTCAACATATTACTCACTTCTTCTATCATGCTGGCTTTTCCCTTAGTACTTGTCGTTTAGACAATTTTAAAGAGATGATTGAAGCTATTGGAAGATATAGTAGGGGATTAAAACCTTCAAGTTATTATGAGTTGCGAGTTCCATTATTAAAAAAGAGTTAGATTATATAAATAACTTATTAAAGGGTCACAAAGAATCATGGGTAAAACATGTTTGCTTTATTATGTCAGATGCTTGGACCGACAGGAGACATAAAAGTATAATTAATTTTATGATCAATTATTTTTTAGAAACTATGTTTGTGAAATCAATAGATACATCATCTTTTATGAAATATGGAGAAAATATATATGAGTTGTTTAATAAGCTTATAAAAGAAGTTGGTGAACAAAATATTGTCCAAGTTATAACCGATAATAGAAGCAACTATGTGTTACTTGATAAGATTTATCTTTCGAATTTTTTAATCTTTTAATTACTTTATGTCTCTAATTTGAATGAAAGAACTATAAAACACCTAAGTTTTATCAATTTTGTTATCTTTTGTTTTAGGTAAATTACTTGAAGCGAGAAAACAACACTTATATTGAACTTAATTTGCGGCACATTGCATTGATTTAATATTGGAGGATATCGAAAAGATTCCTGACATCAAGAAGACTTTAGAAAGGGGACTTTAGAAAGGGCAATCTTTGTCGTTGGATTTTTCTATAATTATATTGGAGCTTTAAATATGATGAGAGAATTCATAAGCAATAAGGAGTTGGTGAGATATGGTGTCACCTGATTTGCTACTTCCTTCTTGACATTACAAAGTATACATCGTAAATATATAACCTCAGAAATATGTTTACCTCGAAGAAATGGGTGACAAGCAAATGGATAAAAAAGCGAAAGGTAAGAGAGCCGATGATATCATCTTAATGCTATCCTTTTGGAATCTTATAGTTTATACATTAAAGGTAATGGGCCCTCTTGTTCGAGTCATTTGGTTGACGGATAATGAAAAAAAACCTACAATAAGATATATTTATGAGGCTACAAATAGAGCAAATAAGACAATTCAAAAATCTTTTGATGGAAATGAAGAAAAATGTAAGAAAATATTTGCAATCATTGACGAAAGATGGAATTATCAACTTTATTCTCCATTACATGTAGTAGTATATTATTTGAACTAAAAATTCTTTTATGAGAACACCTCCATTGAGTTTAATGCAGAAGTTGTAAATGAGTTATATAAGTGCATTGCAAGGTTAGTTCTAAGTCCTGAGGTACAATATAATATCATACGTGAATTATCTTTATCTAAGAATGCCGATAGTCTTTTTGGAATTCAAATGACAGGTCGATCTAGGACAATTACATCCCCATGTATTTATAAATTTATATAATTAATTTCATGTTTAGTGTGTTATTGTTAATAATAAAGTAAATTTTGTAGTTGAATGATGAAAGTTTATTTGAAAATTTCACATCGAACTTATAGCAATTGATTATTAAAATTCTTAGTTTGACTTGTAGTGTAGCAAATTGTGAGTGAAACTAGAGTGTCTTTGAGCATGTAAGGATCACAAAATATTTTTGTTTCAATTATTCTATTCTTTTTTGGATAGATGTATTAATATATTTTTAAATTATATGATATGATAGATTCACACAATGTGAGAAAATCAGTTAGAGCATCAAAGATTACATGATCTGGTTTATATAAATCATAATAAAGTATTGAAGGCTCGTCATGAATCATGAAATAACATTAATCCAATTTCATTACAAGATATTGATGATTCAAATGAGTGGTTGGTTGGGGAAATGAACGTGAACTTGCAAGCTGCCAAAGATGAGTATGTATTTGAAGATGACAGCTTGACATGGGGAGATGTGGCAAGAGCTTCACGTGTTAGAGAGTTGTAGACTTATATAAGGTAGATGATGAAGGTAAAAATGAGTGCAATAGTCTCAAGTTCGTCTCCTGCTATTGTCGAAGAGGAGAAAATATATTTTAATGAAGATGAACGAGCGAAAGAGAAAGATGATGATATGTTTGAGAATGACGATGTTAATTATGATGATGATTGAATTTGATGTAAAACTTTATTGCTTTGAGTTATGTAATATTTTTATTATTAGAAGACGAATAATACAGTGATTTAAAAAGCAATAGTTGCCAAGGTCTCAAAATGTCCAAGGTGTTAGACGCTCACTCAAGCAAAACGAGGCGCTCTGAAATATAAAAATATATAATACGATTGATTAATATGATTATATAAATAAAAATATGACATTAAGTTAGAAAGATCTAAAGTACCAAGTCATATTATCCATCTTCTAATAACAAAAATGTCAAAAGACTTAAAATAATAAAGTTTTGCATTAAATTCATTCATCATAATCAGTATTGTCATTTTCAAACATATCATCATCCTTCTCTTCCTCTCATCCTTATTCGTCAAAATATGTTTCATCATCTTCAATAATAGTAGGAGATGAGCTTGAGGCTTTTGCCCTCATTCTTCCCTTCGTCATCTGTCTTGTATATATTTGTAATTTTTTAACACCTGAGGCTCTTGCCACATCTTCCAATATCAAACTGTCATCTTCAAAGATAAGCTTGTCTTCGGTATCTTGTAAGATCTCACCTATTTTTTCCACTAACCAATCATTTGAATCATCAATGTCTTGTAATGAGATTGGATCAATGTTATTTTACAAATCATGACGAACATTCAATGCTTGATTATATTTTATATAAAAATAAGATAATGTAATCATTGATGCTCCAATCGATTTCTTCTTTTTGAGTGAATTTGTCATATCATATAATTTGAAAATATATTGATACATTTATCTAAAACGGAATAGATTAATTGAAATACAAATATTTTGTGATCTTTACATACTCAAAGACACTCTAGTTTCACTTATAACTCGTAGCACTACATATCAAACTAAAAATTTTGATAGTCAATTGTTGTAAGTTCGAGGTAGAATTTCCTAATAGACTCCACCATTCAACTATAAAATTTATTTTATTATTAGAAATAATATAGTAACATACTATAGATAAAATTGATTATATCAATTTATTAATACTTGGGGATGTAGTTGTCCTAGATTGAACTGTCATTGGAATTTCAAAGGGACCATCGACATTTTTATATAAAGATAATTTATATATGATTTTATCTTATATCTTAAGGCTTGGAACCAATCTTGTAATGCACTGATATAACTCATTTGGAACTTTTGCATCAAACCTAACAGAGGTGATCGTATAAAAGAATTTTTGGGTCAAATAATATCCTGTTGCATGTAATGGGCGATGAAGTTGACAATTCCAACTTTCGTTAATGATTGCAAATATTTTCTTATATTTTTCTTCATTTCCATTAAAAGACTTTTGAATCGTCTCCTTTGTTCTATCCATAGCCTCATAAATATATCCCATTACAAGTTTATTTTCATTATTCGCCAATCGAAGGGCTCGAACAAGAGGGTCTATTACTTTTAATATATAAACTATAAACTTCCAAAAGGATGACATTAAAATGATATCACTGGCCTTTTTGCCTTTCGTTTTTTTTCCCATTTGCTTGTCATCCATTTCTCCGAGGTAAACATGTTTCTTAGGTTATGTTTTTGAAGATGTATGCTTTGTAATGTTAAGAAGAAAGTAACAAATCGAGTGACACCTTATCTCACCAATTCCCTATTGTCTGTGAATTCTCTCATTATATTCAAAGCCCCATTATGATTATAGAGAAATCCAATGACAAAGATTGCCTTTTCTTAAGTCTTCTTGATTTCAGGAATCTTTTCAATATCCTCCAATATTAAATTACTACAATATGTCGCGATTTCAATAGGCGCTCGGGCGAGGCGAGCCCCGAGCGCCTCGCTTCAAAGAGGCGCTGCCTAGGCGCTCGCTCGAGCCCAAGCGTCGGGCGAGTGCCCGGGTTAAACCAGGCGACTGAACTAGTGTTTTACGTTTGGTTCGGTCTCTAGTGCTTCAATTGGTTCGATTGAACCAACTAAAGCATCGATATCAGCCTCCCAACATCCCTCTCGCGACTTCTCCAACCCTAACCCTGCTTGCGATTGTCGTTGACATTTCCTTTCTACTATCGTTGCCTCTCTCCGCTATCGTCGTTTTGTCTTCATTGTCATTTGCGTTATTCGTTCTTTGTCGTTGTCACTTTCGCCAAGCCCCGCTTCGCTCTGCTACCATTATCGCTTCTCTCGGTCCAAGACCTCAATCTTACTCTTACCGGTTGTCATTTGTTTCGTTGCTCGGATTGTTTCTTTGCCACTACCATTTCTTTGTCGTTGCTTGCCACAATCGTCGCTCCCGCTCCCGCTCCCGTTGCCATTGCCACTATTGTTACTCTTACTCCCTCTACTCACATCGACTCGATAGTATACTACTAATAGTATACTGTTAACTGTATACTAGTCAAGGTAGGCAATACCGAATGATACCGCCCGGTACGGGCAGTACATACCGGTCCGACGGCATACCGGTACGTGGACCACCCGCAACCGGGCGGAACGTTTAAAATCGCCCCGTATTGAATGATACAGGGTAATATCAGGCGGTAACGACATACCGGCACAACTCGGTAACAGTCGAAATTGACCATTATCGCACTGTAACAGTGCTATAGTGCTCCAACGGTCAAATTGACCATTGGAGCCCTTTCTCATAGTTTTTAGACTCTTTTTCTTCCCTATGTCACTTCATTAGATTCTCATGCTCTCTAAAACTATCTCAAACTTTTTTTTCTTTCCTAAACTCTACAAAACAACGATTTGTGAATTCAATTGAGGCTAATTTGGGAAGATTAAGAAGAACTTTCTAATCAAGTGGTATGTATTCTCTTTCTTTAATTAAAGAGTAATTAAAATATTTAATATTATGATTAGTGTGTTTCATGCATATTAAATATTGAAAAATATTTATGATGCTACGATTAGTTATTTTAATGATGATTTAATCGAAATTTGTTTGATTTTATATCAATTCAATGTGTTTAATACCTATTAGGATGTTTGACATGTTTATAGTGTTGAAAGAGAAGTAATTAGTGGAAAATTAACTATGTTAATCATGTAATTAGTATATTTAATGATGATTTATCATAATTTGAATCATATTGGATCAAAATTACATATTTAATGTTTCTTTTATGTGTTTGACATATATATGATGGTAAAATAGGTTTAATTAGGTTTTATTAAAGTTATTTAATGCTGCGATTAGTCATTTTAATGATGATTTAATCGAAATTTGTTCGATTTTATGTCAATTCAATGTGTTTAATATCTATTAGGGTGTTTGTCATGTTTATAGTGTTGAAAGAGAAGTAATTAGTGAAAAATTAACTATGTTAATCATTTAATTAGTGTATCTAATGATGATTTTATCATAATTTAAATTATATTGGATAAAAATTACATATTTAATGTTTCTTTTATATGTTTGACATATATATGATGGTAAAATAGGTTTAATTAGGTTTTATTAAAGTTATTTAATGCTGCGATTAGTGATTTTTGATCGATATTTGGTCAATTTAATATGTTTATACTTTATAGTTTATTTGATTTAAATTTGATAGGATCATGGCACCAAAGAAACAGTCACATGATGATGCATGGGTTCATGCTCGAAAGATAGATAGGAACCGTCATCATTGGCAATGTATTTATTGTGACTACATTGACAAGGGTGGAGGAAGAATAGTATCACATATCTTTTTCGGATTTTGAGGAAGTCTTGTTCAAGGTTCGTATTTCAGTCCGTTATGGATTGTCCTTTTGTAAATATTGAAATATCTACAGAAAAATCATTTGAATTGTTAGACTATTTTGTTACAATATAAACTCTAAAATTCAAATGAATTAAATAATCACATATGTAGATATACCTGATTTTTTATTCTACCACCAAAACGAACGACGAGCCTCCACGGGTGGTGGATCGGGGTCCTCAATCCTATACATCTATATATCAATATGATTTGTTTGTTGGATCCAATCATGAAATTGATCCCATGACATAGTGTATTGATACACTGTATGTCATTGATGCATCATTGTGGTGCTGATCGTAGGTTGATTGTCATGAATCATATTTGTCCGAGGCAGCTCTTGAGGCATATATTGGTGAATTTCAGAGTTTCTACTTTTGCTACTGATCTGCTGCTTTGTATCATACTGTTGCTCAGAGAAGGATGACCAACTATCATCATACTGTTGTTGCCCATATGATTCTCCATAATATGATGACTGCGAATACGACGAGCTTCTTTCTGTGTCTATATCATGTAGGCACTATCGCATCTGCTCAAATTCATCCACTATCTTCCCCTTCCCCTTCCGCGCATAAACTTGACCAGTGCCTTGTCGAGTTCCATGATCTGAATCTTGGGTGGCATGTGTAAAATATTGCTCCTCAGTCCATGCACCACCCTCAAGTTGTGCAGACGAGACCAACGACTGCCCGGCATCACCGCCATCATCCGTCGAGGCACTACTGTCCGTGTTGCTGTCATGTCTCTGGACCGAGCGAGTTGCTGAATGTGATTGTGAAGGTGTCTCGTTGCCCGACTCGATTCTTTCCAACACTGATGCTACTACCTTCCCCTTTGCCTTTGCACGCTGGGCGGACGACTATGACCGTTGGGTGTCTGTAGTTCCTCAAGTAGTTTGACTCCTGCCACGCTATAATCGAGGGGGATTTTTCACCTGTTGGGGTTATGCTTCTTTTTCTTCTATTGCCTCGGTGATAAAACGTGAAGGACGCTGAGGATCTCTCCGTTCTCTGCTGCTTCAACTCAATCTAACATTGGCTTTGAATCTTCATTGTAGAATTGGAGGTCAATGGGATCAATATCTGGTTCCTCTGGCTCCTTATCCAACTCAGCACATCGCAATCTTAGCTACATATTATAAGGGACATATACTAGTTTATCTAATCGTCTGCAGGAGAGTTTGTTGCGAACTTTCGTATTAATCAATGCAAACATTGATCAATTACGTTCGCAACCACTGGATGTTGTTGTATGTGAAAGTACACGAACGACAACCTTCCTTAAATGTGGTGCATCCCCTCTAAATTGTAGCCACCACTCGATTGCAAAAAGATATAAATAAGATTTTATTAGCATAACAAATAATTAACAGTAAATATAATTGATAATCAATATGTATAACTTTTCCTCACCAGGATCCATAGTGTACCGACACGATGCAACTACAACGTCGGAGAATGAGCTAACTGTTTTTCGAAATAACCGACCCTCCATAAGAGCATCGGCTACATCAGTAGTGTTTGGCTAGAGCCGAAATATAACATTTCGCAGTGTCGTTAGGAAATCATTTTGCGTTCTGAGAGCATATCGATATTGAATTACCGGGTTTAGATAGTACGCTACAAGACATAATTTTGTTAGTATGATTTTTTATTATTTGAATAATAATAAATTAAATTATTCTGAATATGAATTTACCTACATTATGGATATCTTGATCCATATGAACTTCGGTCGATGATCAATGATCCATACGTATTGGTCGGCTTTAAAATCATATTTGAATGCTCTCCTGACCTCCTCTCTTGCTGAAATCTGCATATATTTAAGATACGGTATCTGTGGACGCTTGTCCATATTGACCTTATGGAGGATAATATAAAGTGGTTCCACACCTTTTATGATTTTTACCGTAGTTTCCTAAAATCCAGAGGAAAGAATGGACTTTTCTATCTTCTTTCTATCGCTCAATTTCGAATATCTGGATTCAAACCATTCTTGTGAGATGACCATTGCCTTTAAGCCATGTCTTTTTTGTTGTAATGACTTTAATGCAATAAAATTGGTAGCAAATCGAGTAATTCCAGGTCAGAGGATCTCACCGTTTACATACTTTTGCATTAAAGCGTGGACCCAATGATGATTATATATAAACTTTGTAATTGATTGTACTCGAGCTACATAATTCTTGACCACATCCAACTTACCAATATCCTTTAGCATTAGATCTATGCAATGAGCTGCACATGGAGTCCAAAACAAACATTTTCTTTTTTCTATCAATTGCAAACCGGCCTTTTTGAAATTCGTTCCATTGTCGGTTATTATTTAGACAACATACTATGATCCAATCTCCTCTACTATAGTGTCCATCAAGCTCTCAATGTAGTTTGCATCTTGGATCTTTTCAGAAGCATTAACGGACTTATGAAACACCACTCTTCTGTTGCAATAAACAAGAAGGTTGATACTTATTCTTGTTGGTCCTGTTCAACTGTCACACATCAGTGTCACCCCATATTTGTCCCATTGCCTCTTGAAAGATTTAATCCAATCCTTTAGTTCTGCCACCTCCTCATCTAAGTACACGCCGTAAATCTCCTTCGGTGTTGGAGGTTGGATTCACGTGCTAGACTTTTAAATAGAAGAGACCATGCTCTGATAATATGGACCTTGGGCTGTGTTGGTTGGAATCCTGTGGAAGTTGAACCATTTTGAGATTGCCTTCCCAATATCCGGTTTTTTTTTTTTTGTGTATGCATCGTCAATCCGTGTCTGTTTCGCTGTTTGTGGGGGATAGGCTTGCGGATCAATATCAATAATATATGGTGCGGACCTCCTGCCAAGACCTCTCATAAAACCACGGAGTCCACCATACCTCATGCTATAAGTTCGGCCTAACTGAGAAGGAGCAGTTGGTTGCCTCATGCTGGTCGACCTCTAGATTTCACTACCACTGCCATGCTCCAATTGTGAGTCAGGTTGTCAATGCCTCGTTGCTTTATCGACCGTATACTAATGCTCCAATGATGCATGAATCCTAGCTATGAGACCCGGGTCGACTTGATCGTTGCAACCCTCATACTGATCATAAACTAGTTCATGTGTAGCCCTGTAATATTCTTCCTCAACCCTTGCCTTCTTTTTTAATATATCTTCCTTTGCTTGTTGTAGCTTGTTTTGAAATAATTTACGGATCTCCGTTGGAACCTTCTTGCATTTTGCAACATCAGGATACTCGCCTGCCAAATGCTTTTTCATCCGAGTTATTCTTCCACCATTGCCAATGTAGTCACAATAAATACATTGTCAATGGTGACGGTTCCCATCTATCTTTCGAATATGAACTCATACATCATCATGTGGCTATTCCTTTGGTGCCATGATCCTACCAAATTTAAATAAAATAAATTATAAAGTATAAACATATTAAATTGACAAAATATCGATATAAAACACTAATCGTAGCATTAAATAATTTTAATAAAACCTAATTAAATATATTTTACCATCATATATATGTCAAACACATAAAAGAAATATTAAATATATAATTTTGATCTAATATGATTTAAATTATGATAAAATCATCGTTAGATACGCTAATTACATGATTAATATAGTTAATTTTTCATTAATTATTTCTCTTTCAATACTATAAACACGACAAACATCTTAATAGATATTAAACACATTGAATTGACATCAAATCGAATAAATTTTGATTAAATCATCATTAAAATGACTAATCGTAGCATTAAATAATTTTAATAAAACCTAATTAAACCTATTTTGCCTTCATATATATGTTAAACCCATAAAAGAAACATTAAATATATAATTTTGATCAAATATGATTCAAATTATAATAAAATCATCATTAGATACACTAATTACATGATTAACATAGTTACTTTTTTACTAATTACTTCTTTTTTAACACTATAAACATGGTAAACACCCCAATAGGTATTAAACACATTGAATTGACATAAAATCAAATAAATTTTGATTAAAATCATCATTAAAATGACTAATCGTAGCAATAAATAACTTTAATAAAACCTAATTAAACTTATTTTACCATCATATATATATCAAACATATAAAATAAATATTAAATATGTAATTTTGATCCAATATGATTCAAATTATGATAAAATCATTATTAGATACACTAATTATATGATTAACATAGTTAATTTTTCATTAATTACTTCTCTTTCGACACTATAAACATGACAAGCACCCTAGTATGTATTAAACTCATTGAATTGACATAAAATCGAATAAATTTCAATTAAATCATCATTAAAATGACTAATCGCAGCATCATAAATATTGTTCAATATTTAATACGCATGAAACACACTAATCATAATATTAAATATCTTAATTACTCTCTAATTAGAGAAAGAGAATACATACCTCTTGATTAGAATGTTCTTCCTCTTAATCTTTCCAAATTAGTCTCGATTGAATTTACAAATCGTTGTTTTGTAGAGCTTAGGAGATAAAAAAGAGTTTAATATAGTTTAAGAGAGCATGAGAATATAATAAAGTGAAATAAGGAAGAAGAAGGGTTTAAATACTATGAGAAAGGGCTCCAATTGTCAATTTGATCGTTAGAGCACTGTAGCACTATTATAGTGCAGTAACGGTCGATTTCGACCGTTACCGAGTTGTGCCGGGTGGTAACGGTCGAAATTTTGACCGTTACCGACCGATATTACCCTGTATCGTCCGATACGGGGCGCTTTTAAACGTTCCACCCTGTTGCGGGCGGTCAACGTACCGGTATGTATGTATCGCTCGTACCGGGTGGTATCATTCGGTATTGCTTACCTTAATTTACTTTGATTTTGTTAAACTTATACTATTACTATATTTATTTCTAACTTAAAAACCCTATCATAACCTTTTTTTTTATTTTCAGGTATTTTCGGTGTGTTTTACACCCTAAATTAGGTATATCGCTTGGTACACGGTATCGTACCATATCGAACCAACCTCGAAACACCGGTACGATGCGGTATTGTAGACCTTGATACTAGTAACAATATTTTTTTATTTATTAGATTAATAATATATTATTTTGATTTTAATACTGCTAATTTTTATTTATTTAAAATTATTGTTATTGTTTTGAATTTTGAGATTTTTTTGCTAATGTGATAATGTGATTCTATAAGATTTTTTTAATTTAATATCATATTTTTATTTAAATAATTATATTTATTAATTAATTTATATATTTTTATATTTTAGTGTCTTATTTCGCTCGGGCGAGCGCATAGCGCCTCGGGTGTTTTTGCACCTTGGAGCCTTTTGGTGCATAGTGCTTTTTAAATCACCGTGTATCGCAAATTGAGTCTAATATAAGTATTGTTTTTTTTTGTTTCGAGTAATTTATCTAAGACAAAGGATAATAAAATTGATAAGACTTAGGAGTCATATAATTCTTCATTAAAATTGGAGACAAAGTAATTAAAAGATTAAAAAAATCAAAAGATGAATCTTACCAGCTAACACAATTTCTTTCATTGTCGGTTACAACTTGGATAACATTTTATTCATCAATTTCTTCCACAAACTTATTAAGTAAATCATATATATCTTTTCTCCAGATTTCATAAAAAATGATACATATATTGACTTCACAAACATGGTTCGTAAAGAATAGTTAACCATAAAATTAATAATACTCCTATGTCTCTTGTTGGTTTAAGCATTTGACATAATATAATAATCATGTTTTACTTGTAATTCTTTGTGGCCCTTTAATAAGTCATTTGTATAATCCAACTTTTTTTTTCAGTAATGAAACTCGTGTCTCATAATACCTTGAAGGTTTTAATCCCCCATCATATCTTCCAATAGCTTCAATCATTTCCTTAAAATTGTCTAAACGAGTTGTACTAACTGGAAGGCTAGCCTGATAGAAGAAGTGAGCAATGTGCTGAATTATTCTTCCCCTCATTTCTTTCTCACAAGCATTACTTATATCTTGTTGTCTTAATTTTGCTCCTATTTGCCCTTGTTGCTTCTGTGATCCTTGATACATGTATAAGTCTATCGGTCCCTTTTTACCCTTCTTAATAACTATGACTTCTTTTTCTTTTCTGTTACATACTCTTTTCCCACTTGGATTGACACTTTCAAAATAATCTTCTTCATTATCATCTCTGATATGTTCAACACTATTCTTTGGTAAAATCCCATAAGATTCATTCTTTTGTATTTTTTTCATTCATATATGCTAGCAGCTTTTCTTTTACATCAGGTGGATACTTATTGTAGGTTGTTGCATTCTTAAAATTTCTTGTTAGATGTTGTTTTGTACCAAAAATACCACCTCTAATATTCTTATCACAAAAGATGCAAATAACTACATTAGGATCTTTAGGATCCTTTAGATAATTGTATTTCTAGGCAGGATCCTTTCTTGAATTTTTTGAAGAATCTAATGAATTGCTTTGTACACTTGTCATTTATCATAAAACCCTAATAATATTTTTAAATAAATAAAGATTAGCAGTGTTAAAATCTAAATAGTATATTATCAATCTAGTAAATAGAAATTACTTTGTACAGTGGTTAACAATCTACTATTAACAATATATTATTTACTGTTAATAGTAGTTACAGGGAGAAAAGAACTGTTAACAATAATAGAGGGGGATAAAAGTGTCACTAATATGGAAAGTGGGGAAGGAGAAGGTAGCGGTAACGAAGGAAGCTGCGGAGGATTCAATTTAAGATAGCCGCAACAACGGAGGAAGCTGCAAGCGACAGCAGCAAAAGCTCTAGAGGGTGTCTATCAGTGGCAAAGGAACCTGTAGTCCTCTCCCTCGACGGTAGAAGGAATTGCACACGGAGCGACGATGGAAGGAAGCTACGAGCTTTTGCTAGGCCGTTGGACTTGTCCGTCGGCGATAAAGGAAGGCTCGGTCTGCTGTGTCTACGGTGGAGGTAGCGGTAGAAAGCATCGATGGAGGAGGCAACGATAGAAAGCTTTGGCGGTGAAGGCAGAAGCAACTCTAGGGTTGGCTTGGGGTCGCACGGGCGTGCAAGAGTGGCTATTGCAGGTAAGAAACTGGTTAGTTGGTTCAATTAAACCAACTAACCGCTATTGAATCGAATAAGACTTTTTAAGTCTGGTTCGATTGCTTTATTTGATCCGGGCGCTCGCCCAAGGTGCCCGACGCCTGGGTTCAAACGAGCGCCTAGGCGGCACCTCATTGAAGCGTGCCGCTAGTCCACCCACGAGGTGCTCGGGCCTTGCCTCACCTTGCCTGAGCACTTAGGCGAGCGCTTGGGCTCTTATTTAAATCACTGGGATAATGTGACTTGATACTTTAGATCTTTTTAATTTAATATCATATTTTTATTTATATTATCATATTTATCAATTATATTATATAATTTTTATATTTTAATATTTTAGAATATCTCGCTTCGCTCGAACGAGCGCCTAGTGCCTTGGGCATTTTGAGACCTTGATGCCTTTTGGCGTCTAACGTTTTTTAAATCACTATTTGAGGATTTTTTTTTATCTTTGTTGCTTGTTCAATTCCATGATCCATCCAGTAATGGGTGTGATTTTCAATAAGCAATGTGACTATGACCTTCGGTTCTTCCATAATTAAGAATTTTCTGCAATCTTTCAACATTTGGATCACTCTCTATCTCTCTTTCTCTCTCACACAATATACCTTAATATTACAACAAAATTCTGCTTGGTTTGCACCTTAGTATGACATTAATAGTCTGTTTGTCTCCCATGTTTTAAATATCAAACATCTTAGTTCTATGCTTTTACAACTTGCATCGCTCATGGTACTTGACCACTACTGGTATTTTGTGTTTGTTACTAGATCATGTATCAATCTATTCTTCTTTTATAGGGTCCACAGCTTGTTGACTTACTAAATTATATTTTTTATCCAAGAGAAGAGGCAAACAATGCTTGTTGCTTTAACAAAATTATGATTTTCCATGACTTGTACCAAAAATGATGGAAGTGACTTTGATAATGTTTGTTATAGTATGCCCATACAATTCTTTTTGTTTATTTGCATGTTTTTTGAAATTAGCATGTCCTAGATTATGTTAGTTATTGGTATCCCTATTCCCTAGTTTGTCATTAAAAGTTGTGCAATTTTGAACTTTTTTTCTTCTTTTAGCTTTTGAAAGTAATTTTCATACTCACCCTTAGCGGAATTTTTCTTTTCTGAATACTTATGCTTTAAATCCAATAAAGAGTTCTGTTCATGATATTTATTTACATGTTCCCATGTTGACTGTCAACTACCTAACACAACCCACCTTTTCCATTGGTGATGACAATTAAAAGGACATTACATTATGCATCAAGGATACTCCAGAATTCGGTGGTGTAGAAGATGGGATATAATGAAGTATAGAGAATGTATGTTGAATCATCATGGAATTCAATGGTGATGCTGTTAGGCTCCCAATGTTAAAAGAAGACATTGATAAAGATACACATGTGCTGGCTAAAATAAAGAAAGAGAAACCAAGATAGGATTAAACAAAGGTGAAAGGATTGTGTAGAAGATATTGTGATCGATGGAGTTATTTTTGCAGGATCTATGAAGAAATCCGTACAGGTAAACCAATGTTCAAGTTTAAAATTAATGATGTGATTAAGAATTTTATTCCATAGGAGCAACTTACATAAAGTAATGATACAACAGGTGAGGATGTGGGACTTAATGGTGTCTTTGGAAAAAAAAAAAAAGACTTGACTAGCTAAATAAAAGTCCTTTAGGAACTCATAAAACCTAATGAATGGGAAATCAAGTTTTGAATCTTTTATAAGAGCAAAAGAAATAGTTGGTTTGCAAAATTTATAATGGAATTGAACTTGAAAGCTATGCCATAGAACTTTGTAGCTGTATGATTAAGCAGAAACAAGCATCAAAGATGATTGGTTTCTTGTAAGGAAGTTAAGATATTTATTAACTAAATACTTGATAAAAATAAAGGGAAAGGAGAAAAATTTACATACAATTTTTATTGGTTAAAGAAAGTTTATGTGAGTGTAGAGATCAGACTTTGAGTGTTTTGGACTGTGTGTCAAGAGTTATTTATAGTAAATAAATGAAGACACAATGTAGTTTGTAACATTTTGGGGGCTGGATCTGTTAAGTTTTATCTCAAAAGTTCAAAAGGGCAAATTGGACATTTGAAAGCACAAATACGTAAGAATGCAAACATACCTCGAACAATCATATAGGAAAATGGAAGTATTGAAGCATGCAAGAGATTGGGAGAAAAGAAGTGACGCCAAGTTTATGGTTGTTCTGCCAATGGGCTTATGTATACTTCTAAGGATCCTCCATGTTGAGGCATTTGGCATGATATTGCTCATCCTCACTGGTGAAGACCAACTCATTTGCATTGATGCTCTTTGCAGGATCAAGTGCCAATCCTTGCAAGTTTACAATCTCTTTGAAGCTCTAACAAGTTAAAGATATCAAAATTAATGCTCCAATTCTCAACTTGGGGCTGAAGACACTAAACTCTTATCTTAGATTTTCAGGCTTGAAAGGGTTGGCAAAAACCCTATCAAAACCCCTCAAGTACTCCACAAGAAGGCTGTTGGTACAAATAGTCATAGCCAATTGACTGGAACCATTAAATCAGAGAATTGGTGAAAGGGTTTCAGCAGCTATGCTAATAGGGGTCAAATTCTAGGGATCTTTAGGGCCTAATCAAGAATTGAGTATATCAATAGTACGTCATACAGAGTTCTGTAAATCACAATCAATGGTAAACATGAAACTGAATTATTGAGCTCCGCATTTCAACTTAGATCTCATGGCTTTTGCTTGATACTTCTTTTAGTGGACTTGAGTTGTAGGATCATCTAGTTATTCTCAACGATATCAATTGTCCATTATGTGGGCTTTCATTTTGAAATTCATCTTATTTGGTCATTAAAACCTTGAAAGCTTAATAGTGGCAAATCACAAAATGTTTGTTATGTTCAAAAATGGGAATCATGAGCAACCTCAACAAATTTGGGCTTGCTTCACTCATGATATGTTAGTGATATAATTGTATGGACCACTTGGATTCTCCTATGCTTGCTCGTAGAAACTTTCAATTCTATGTCATATTCTTTGGTTCTTTTGTTTCTTTTAGTTTCTATTATGTGTCAATGCAAAACTTAATTAGCTACATTCTTTTATCTTCATGTTGTCAGGCCTATATCAAACTTATTGGAGGAATAACTTATATATTTTTGTAGGGTCTACACCATTTGAGTTCCAGTTGTCCTGATAACATATTACTTCACAGAGAGTCACATGAATGCCCATTGCATATGCTTAATGAGAACAAATTTGAGGTGCTAGAACTCGCCACCATTATTCAGTTTTCGACATGTGTTTTAACATCAAGCTTATTTTCTAGCTTATATATTTGTTGTACCTCTATTCTACACAACCTTAAAAAGAGAAGTAGCTTGATTTTCCATTCATTGCTGGGCTCAAGATGGGAATGGTGTTTTCCTTTTTTGCATGAGATTTCTTGAACAATTATTATTGGAAACATATGCTCCAAATATATGACAAGATAGAACATATAATTTAATGTTTTCAGAAAATTGTAGGCACAAATAGTTGACCAAGAGTTAATTGTTTAGGTGATAGATAGTAAGACAGCCCATCACAGATAGCAATATTAAAAAAAATTTCAAGATCTAAAAAATAATTAATACAGGAAATTCCATGGTCCTGAGTATGACTCCTTTTGACACAAATTAAATTAGTCCTCACTTAAACATGCCAAAAAAGAGACTAAAAAGTAAAAAAAAGAAGATTGTAATGCTTTAGCAAGGCATGAAGCTTTTTTATGCCAGAAAGGACGGGAAGAGGAATGGAAGGGAAGGGGAGGACCCAAAAGAGAGAAAAGAGAAAAAAAAATCTTTAATCATCAATTGCTTTTGGTTGATGGTCATCTCCTGCTTGCTCAATTATCTTAAGCCGAGGAGTGAAAAATTAGACAAACTAGTGCACACTTGTGCAATGATGCCCTTTTGGCAGCCATAAATTTTGTAAAGGACTTTGTCAACTAGCTCACACTGATATCTTTCGAAAAGTTTGCTAGGGGCAAATATATGCCCCAAGATACTTGGGAGGATTGTGGCCCTTCTTGAACCCTAAAGTTTTAGACTTAAGATGTTTGATACTCGGGGGACAGTTCTTCGGGATTAGGATTTCAGATTTAGCACTATCAACTTTGAGATTAGAAGAAGTGAAAAGGTCAAGGGCTTTAAGGATCTTCAGGCAAGACTTCTTGTTCCCCTAATGGAAATGAGAATGTCGCCAACAAACATGAAATGAGTGATTTTAATGCGTTTCAGGCCGAAAGGAGTAATTTTCTTTTGACCTGCAAAGAGTTGATGAGTAGAATTAGGTATTGTTGGACCATGACAGAGTGGTAGGGGAAAATAGGGTCCCCTGTCTAATACCTTGGGCACTTTTGAACCACTTGGAACCCTCCCTATTATTCTACAAGAGAACAAGGGAAAGGAATTGTACGATTGGATCCATTTGATGAATCAAGGCGGGGAAACTGAAGTATTTAAGCATGTTACTGATGGCACTCCAAGCTACTTTGTCAAAGCTTTCTCAAGATCAAGCTTAATTAGAATTAAGGATCTTTAACCTTTGACTTGTTGAGAGAATGTATTAACTTGGTAGCAATAACAATGTTGTCTTGGATACTTGTTCCCATAATAAGCGTTGATTGTTCTTGATGAATAAGATTGTTAAGGAGGGGCCTGACATGGTTGGCGAGGGTCTTAGCAAGGATATTGTAGATCACATTGCAAAATGTGATAATGCAATGGGGCCAAAGTTATTAACTCTATTTGGATTGGGTTTTCCAGGGATAAAAATAAGGAAAGTTGTGCCCCGGCTAGTGGGAAGGCCAGCATGAGCATGAAAATCACTAAAAGCATCAAGGATGGAAGAGTTTAAGTGAGGCCAATATTTCTTGTAAAACTCCACTGTGAAGCCATCAAGCCCGAAGCCTTTACCCATGCCCATTTGCTTGATAATTGAATGAATCTCATCAGGTGTAAAAGGTCTTGTAGTGTAGGATCCATCAGCTAGAGTGCGAAGTATTTGTTGGGAAAGTTAGATGGTGCTGACTGCTGAGCATTTTTTGTGGAAGAGTGAGAGGTATTTGACCAAAGAGATTCATAGTGTAAAAGAATTAAGGATGTTGACTTTTATTTCTTTTGAGGCCTTGTCTTAAAGCTGAAACATGGAATCAAACAGTCATTGATGTAGGAGTAATTTAGTTTATATGTTATTTGAATAAAATTTATTAGTTTTGAGATATTTTGCATTTGTCATAAATTGTCACATGGCAACATCTACTCAAGGCGAAGGAAAAGGAAAGAAATACAGAAAAATTAGAAGAAATCAAATTCATTTTTGATTGAAGATTATAAATTTTGATTGGAGATCTTAAATATTTATCTTTATAGAGATGAAAGTCTATCTATCAATAATATAATCAAGGAAAGAAGGTTATCCCTCAAATCAAGTCAAGAATATTATCTTCTTCAATGGAAGGAATAGATTGGATTTGATGTGATTGTAATTTTCTTATTTCTGTAATTTCCTTTTTATCTTTGTACTTTAGCCTATAAAAGGGACTAAAACATTGTAATAGATCAATAAAAAATGAATCAATGAACAGTGTTCTTTTCCCACCTTGTGTGTGAGTAGTGTGAGGCCATAATTATGTCTCTGATGGTATGATTCCATCGTTCATGTGAGATGTGCGGAGGTGTGAAGCCTTTATCCTGGGAGTTTGCTTCTTCAACCAGAGAGAGTATGGTAGTTATCCTTTTTTTTCTATTATCTTTGTATTATTATCTCTTTTTCTTTTTTCACTCTTTACCTCTCTATCATTGAAAGAAGTCTGTTGCTTCTCATCCTACATCAATCATTGTTCCTATACTTTTCTTATTAGCTTGTCCCTTTTAAGCTTCATTCCTTCAGAGTTTATATTGAGTCATTGTTCACCATGATATGTTCTTTTGATTTCTGGTTTTCTACTGTGTTCGATGCAAAATGTCTTGTTAATATGTAAATATTGTTGTGCACTGATTTTCAGATTTTGGAGCTTAATCAGAGGATTGAAAGGAGTAAAGAAAATATAAATATTTTACAGGATCTTGATCATGCCTTGAAAAGGTATTATCTGCAGATGGTAAAATACGATGGTTATCTTTGCATTTTTTTTTGGGTTTTATGTTCATGTGTAGTGCAAATTGTCTTCATAGATTTATATTGATACTTTAAAACTTCGTGCACTTGTTTTCCAAATTCTTCTTGGGCCCTTTCAATTATGTCAGCATGTGAGAGTTTATGAAGAGTGGGTTCCTTTGTGATTACTTTGCCTTGGTGAAAATTATTACAACTCAGACGGGATTGTGCTTTTTATTAGTGAGATTGACATGCTATTGTCTTTTAGAGCAATTTCTAGTTGCCTTGATGACATATGAACAATAAAGTTGCTATTTTTGCTATCTGGGTCATCAGGGTTTAAGACAGACAACTATCTGTTGACAGGGATCAGGTTGCAAAACATTTGCCCTCCCTAGAACCCACATTGGTGGGAGCCTCATGCATAGTGTACTTTCTTTTCTTTTTTCTTCTTTTACACTGAAGATTCATTAAACCAGCAAACAATAATGGAGTTGAAAGCAATTTCACTGATTTCTGTTCTGTTTTGTTGGCATTTAATTGTTCTGACATTAGTAATTCTTATCTGGCTTGAAACTGTATTTCAAATGACAATGTGGACAATATATGGTGTTGAAATTCATGACAGATGCACTATTGTATTTGTTGAACGGAGCATCAGTGTACAAAATCTCCTTTGGATTCAAGTTCAATTCTGTATGGTTCACACTTTATTGGGAATCTTTATTGCCCAAAAATACAGTAGTGTAATTATCTTTGACTTGTGTTTTTAAAGACAGATTATTTATTTGTGATGCCTGAAGGTGCTGGACAACTTAAGCAGAAATTAAAATTTCAGGTTTTGACTTCTTTCTGGTTATCCAGAAATTTTGGTGCCATTTAATTATGACTATATTTTCTTTTGCTTTTCTTCTTTTTTGTTTGATTTAGGGTTTTCATGTAAACATTTATGGCAGGCAAACAGAAACTATTACAAAAATTCCATGGTGCGTCTAAATTAAAACATGTATCAGTATGCAAATGTGTGTAGTTTGGTTTCACGTGCATTGATTCTAAATTTAGCTTACACTGGCATATCCTCAGGTTTACCTTTCTGGTTTTAACCCAAAGGATTTAAAATACCAAAAATATTGACATTCAAGACATATGGTCTTGGTTTGCTTTCTGGTGTCCTGATGCTCAAAAATAATTTTGTTGCAATGGCACATTGCTCAGTTACTTTTATGTTTTTGATAACTTAACGTCTTGTACAAATATCTAATGTTTAGCTGAGGCAAAGTTTTAATCAATACTAGCCAACCTCATGCAGGCTAAATTGTGTCTTTTTTCTATTATCTGAGCATTTATGTGTCCATTGACTCCATTCCATAGATCAGTTGCTTAAGGTTAGAACTATCTTGAGTTTATCTCATGAATATAAGTGTGGCCTGAGTTCCTACAATATGAATGAATCAAATGTCTTCCTATGTTTATACATCCAAGTTTAATTGGAGCAGGAACTTTGGATATATTTATGGACAGTAATGTAATGCTCTTTATAATCATTTTTTTAGATTTCTATATACAGGTATTGCTCTTTAAGAATTACGTTGGATTTTTATTTATTCAAAGCAGTTAGCAGTCTGTTGCCACATTTTCATTGGATAACTATAACAGCAATGTTGTTTGGTGAAAGCAAGTGCTCTTTTTCCATGGCTAGCTATGTATCTATGGAGCATCAGCTGGTGAACTTGCTAGTGATTATTTCTTTGGTGCTTACACATTTCAATTTTATTTTCTAAGAGAGATGTGCCATTCCCCTGTTTCTTCACTAAAGATGTCCTTATCATCTTTCCAGGTTAGAAGCAGTTGGACAACTTGAACATATGTTTTCTGATGTAAGAGTCATTGATTTTCAAGGAAGTTGTATTAGGCTGTCCTTAAAGACACCTATTCCGAACATAGATGGGTTTATTATCCAGCATAACTTGGATTTTGTGGAGCCATTTGTATCAGAACATGAGATGTTGATAGAAGTGATTGATAAGACAATGGAATTAAAAAGTGTAGAGGTACATTTACCCTCTTTCTCCTCCACCTGGTCAAGTTCATAATTTATTTTCTGATACCCAAAGCTCATAAGCTTTACAACTAAGAATACAACACAACTTTAGCCATTTGTTTATGCTTTGCAATATATGCATGTAGGAGAGAATTGCAAATTTAATCTTGTGTGCCAAGAATAGAATTTTAAAATGATAAGGTTTACAGTTTCCTTGTGGTTTCTGTAACACAAGGAATCAAATACCAGTTGGCTGGCTAGTATGTACTGACTAATATTTACCAATACAATAAAGGATTGATATTGGACCATATAGGTTGATACTGATTGATATTTAGTCAAATATATTTTCTGGTGATACCTTGCTGTACAGGTCAGTATGTTGCCCAGGACACCAGGTACATACCTGTCAAATCCATTATCAAAACCGGGATTGAACTGAGATTTAAATCCTTGATGTAGTACAACAAAATAAAGATAAGAATATATCTTTCTAGGAAAAACCAATTATGAGCAAGTTCTAATAAAATTTTAACTTCATATTACTCCTGAGAAGAACAATGTGAGTAGTGGAACAAGTTGAGGATTATTGCAGTTATTTGGTAGTTATGAAATGTAAATAGGATCTTGTGCATGTTCTTTCTGCATGTATGGAGAATCCGTTTTTACTTGTTAATAATTAAATGCACATATCAAGTGTACCACTTCCTATACTAGAACCATACTGGTTTGACTGGTTGCCAAAATCAGTATTGGACTTGTATTAAAGGCCCTAATCTATGTTCATGACTGTGAAGTCATATACTCATATTAATCTTCTCATACCTAGGGGCATTTGTCTTTTCGATAACTTCATGACGTCCAAAATTTTTTTTATGATTGTAGCTGTTCAGTGGTTTTGGACATGAAATTATGTATTTATATATCTATTTATTTGTTCACTGTTTTTCCATTTGTGGGTCTCCAGATTTTCCCAGATGATGTTTTTATAGATGGAGTAGTTGATACCATCAAGTCATCCAGGTATACTGCTATCAGTTTTTTGTTCTTATAAAAATGTTACGACTTATTCCTGGTTATTTGACGATAGTTCATTCAGTGAAATAGCATCCGTTTTAGTGAAAATACCATAGTTCATAACTTCATATAATGTTATATAAACTAGGGTTATTTTGTTGTTGTTCATTGCAAGGTTCGCCATACCGATGTGTACCGCCCGGTACGGGCGGTACGTACCGGTCCGAGAGGCGATCAGTACGCGGACCGCCCTCTATCGGGCGGTACACCAAAAAAAGTCTGTATCGGGCGGTAACGGTCGAAATTTCGATCGTTACCGCCCGGTACCATTCGGTAACGGTCGATTTCGACCGTTACCGACTGGTACCACTCGGTAACGGTCGAAATCGACCGTTACCACACTGTAGCAGTGCTCGAGGAACTACCGATACCCAACGGTCACACTCGTCCGCCAAACGTGCAAAGGCAAAGGGGAAGGCAATAGCATCAGTTGCATCGTTGGAAAGAATCGAGTCAGGCGACGAGACACCTTCACAATCACATTCTCTTTCTCGTTCGGTCCAGAGACATGACAGCAACACGGATAGCAGTGCCTCAACAGATGATGGCGGTGATATCGGGCAGTCGTTGGTCTCGTCTGCACAACTTGAGGGTGGTGAATGGACTGAGGAGCAATATTTTACACATGCCACTCAAGATTCAGATCATGGAACTCGAGAAGGTACTGGTCAAGTTTATGCGCGGAAGGGAAAGGAGAAGGGGAAGGGGAAGGCAGTGGATGAATATGAACAAATGCGACAGAGCATACATGATATAGACACAGAAAGAGACTCATCGTATTCACAGCCATCGTATTATGAAGAATCATATGGGCAACAACAGTATGGTGATAGTTGGTCATCCTTCTCTGAGCAACAACATGATACAGAACAACACCAATATATGCCTCAAGAGCTGCCTCGGACAAATATGATTTATGACGATCAATCTACAATCGGTACCACATTGATGCATCAATGGCATACGGTGTATCAATACACTATGTCATGGGATCAATTTCATGATTGGGTCCAACAAACGTATCATATTAATATGTATCGGATCGAGGACCCCGATCCACCACCCGTGGAGGCCCGTCGTTCGTTTTGGTGGTAGAATTAACAATCAGGTATATCTAGATATATGATTATTTAATTCATTTGAATTTTAGAGTTTATATTGTAACAAAATAGTCTAACAATTCAACTGATTTTTCTATAGATATTTCAATCTATAACGAGCTGAAATACGAACCTCGAACAAGACTACCTCAAAGCCCGAAAAAGATATGTGATGCTATTTTTACCTAATTTACATTGATTTTGCTAAACTTATACTATTACTATATTTATTTGTAACTTGAAAACTCTATCCTAACTTTTTTTTTTAATTTTCAGGTATTTTCGGAGGGATAAATCGGTGAAATCAGGTGTACCGAGCGGTACACCTCGGTATACCGCTCGGTACGCCGTACCGTACCATATCGAGCCAGCGTCGAAACGCCGGTACGGTACGGTTCGGCGAACCTTGGTTCATTGAAAATAGCATCTATTCATTTACTGTCAATTATAGTTTTGACTAGTTGCTAATTTCTAATAAATCCTATTGTCTTACCTGTATGCTGTTTTGACACGAACAACAAATTTTGAGTGTATAGAAGTCTATATCATGATGTTTTTCTTCCTAAAAGAAATAGTTGTCATCTTTCTATAGGAGAATTTTGTTTTGAGACTATTTTGGGTGTGAGCTTGAACATATGGAAACTCGCTGCTGACAACTGAAGAAATATCTAAGGGCATAGAAGAAATCTCTTTGTAAAGTAACTATTTGTATCCCTAACTTCTCAATTTGACTCTAGATAGTGGAATATGACCTGTTGTTGTAGTATTATGCTTCTCTTTTATCTGAAGCTAATCTTAATTTTTTGTGATTATAGAAAATTGTGTGTTATTGTTTCTCAGGGTTCTTCCAACATATTCATGTTGATAAATGGAAGTAGAACTGAATCTGAAGAATGAAATTCATTAACATCATCTAGAATGCTTTCCTTGTCTTTATCATTTCATCCTCGTGATATGTCTACATTACAAGCTTATTCCTAAGATCAAGGTTCTGTTGGGGTTTCAATTGATACTAATATGAAATTTTGTATGTATCCTCTTTTGAAATCTTGCACCCTCTTTGACCTTCTAGTATCAGCCCCAAAAAATGAAGTATGAATCTAGTACTTGTTTGTTGATGTAAAATTACTTGAATGACTGTTCAGTGTTGTGTTGCTGGACAGAAGGCCTTGAAAAGTGACATTTTGAAGGTAGAACTACCTGATACAATAATTAAGAGGAGAATCACCATAACTAGTGTACAGGAAATTAAATGGGCAGGTGAAAAATCTAGTACATTCCATAGTACTGAATGTAAACTTTTTATATGCTAGTATAGAAAATAAAATGCAGTAAGTTTTATTTGAGATAAAATTTTCAAGTAGATGAGAAAAAATTTAAAAGAATTGTTGATAGAAATGTGTTTATGGCTTTATGCCCCATAAATAGGACTAGATGATGAGTTCAAAGGAAATTCCAGAAAGATGTGGATCAATTTATAATGGGTTATCTTAGTACTTATGATCTCATAATTGTTAATACTTGTATTAAAAAAGATGAGCTTTTGACTAACTGTAAGAGTGGACATTGATTAACCAGATGTGTTTTTTCTCTTGCCATGAATAGAGTTGAAGGGAAAGAGTGGCCAAATAAGCTTGACTTATCTAATGTAGATTAATGGTATTAATTATGTTTTTGGTAAAGGAAAGAGAAAGAGAAGTGAATAGTTTTAGTAGGACTAGATGGAAAATGCCAATAAAATGCTTATGATTAGGATGGAAAAAACAAATTTGAAATTTTGGATAAAATGATATTATGATACTAATGCCTTGTGGACTTATTAGATGGCTGGTCATGTTAAAAGTGATAACAGAGGTCTTGAGAGTATCAGTAGGGGCATTGCATCAAGGAAGAGTTGGTGGTGGAACTATGAAGTTTAAAATACAGGTACTACACAAAGGACATGCTATAAAATTTGAAAATAAATAAAATAAGGAAAACTAAGGAGCTTTATTGTAGTTTGAAATGTGGATAAAAATATGGATAAATTGTTTTCCGTCAATTTTTTTATGACAAAATATAGTAATAAGGTTAGAAGTTTAGATATGTCTAAAAAAATTAGAGCAAATGAGTTAAATTAAATTTTAAAGAGGATGATATTACTCTATTTTATGACCTGATGAAGTTTGAAGGATTTTGGAAAATTGAGGATAAACTGAGAGTACACTACTTTAGTTGTTAAGGAGACATGTAGATGCACCTGAAATAAGTTGTTTTAATCAGGATCAGTAGTACAAGAAGAGGCAGAGAAGACCTAATAGAATTTTGTTGGAAACGATAAAAAAGGAGTTGATGTGATGGTGCCCTCAACAGAACTCAATTTGCAGGATATGTTACTGGTGTATGTAGATTGATCTTTGAATAAATATCTTTGTGGTTTTCTGTAACCATTTTATGGGAAGTCTTAGTTATATGCCAACCTCATAAAAAGTTAAAAGTATCATCGATGGCTTAGACTCTTGATGGTCTATATGTTGTTTGATGTAAATTTTCTTATCTACCATGATTGAAAACAATGTCTGAAAAATCTGCGTGGTTACTCTTAAGTCTTAAGTAATCCAAAGCATCAATTTTATGGAGTTGGATATAGTTTATGTTGACTATCGGCAACCACATCTCCTAGTGCACTTCATTATGTGATAGAATATTGCAATGTCAAATATGCTACTAATATCATTTCCTTTTCTCTTAGTTAAGTTTTGATAATGTTTATAATAGTTGTCCAAACAAATGCTTACTTGTTCCTAGTGCATCTCTTGCTCTCTGCTGTGTGATTTTATCTTTTTTGTGGAAACTTTCTTTTCCTGGACTCTCTTTTACTTAAACATGTTCATTTGATCATGTAGAGATTTCATTTCATCAACTACATCATCTTTGGGATGGTTTATAAGGCAAGTCCAGCATCGTATTGTTCTATGCATGTTACGACGATTACTGGTAAAAGATGCTAACAAATCGAGGCAAGTTTTTTTCTTTCTTTCTTTTGTTGTTCAATTATCTTATGCTTCAAATTGTGCTATGCTTCTGGTGGATGGTGAATGATTTAGTATAAGAAACATAGTGATGGTTACTTGCCAGGGAAAACTGAAAGTAGTTTAACAAGATTTGTTAATTTCACCTTTATGGATTAGGTTTTTAAAATTTGCAAGCACCAAGGCATGTGGATAATGTGCTAGTGTGCTATGTGCCAACTGGTGCGGAACTGTACAGGTTCATACCAATTGGCCTTGGTCTTGCGCAAACTCTGTTTCTGTACTGTGTGGACAAACAACATTTAGAAGCATGGTGTGTGAACACACCACCATTTTTTGTATCCATTTCTTGCTGATGTATGAAAAAGGATGTCATTGATTAGAAACAATAGTGAACATTGTGCTCAATGATTTTATTTTATTTTGCAAATTTTTGATCTTGTACTTTGATTGTTAGAGACTCAGAATCATTATATGGAATATGGATTGATTTGATGAAGTAGGATTCATGATTGTTGAAATGTGGTCACTAAATTGATGTCATCAATATTGACTATTTTATTTAATTCATTTTTATGTAATATAAAATAAGTGGATATTGGTTGTAGTGTTACAGATCAAAGTAAATTTATGATAAGCAAAAGTTACCTTGTTAATATCAACCTCCACTTGGGATCAGCCTTAGTAGCAAGCTCAGTTGTGGAGTTCTAGTTTTATTTTTCAGTGCAGAGTAGAAAGTAGGTCCTTGTCCTCTTGGTGAACTTATAGTAATCCTCCATTTTTTTGATAACCATTAAGAGGAAAATTCAAATCTGATAAAGCATGACACAGAACATAGATGAGACATGCCATTGAATAAAATATTTATATTCCTATAAGAAACCAATAGATTCTTGCATTAGATTTTTTTTTTCTAATTCGAGAAACATGCATGATCAGGAATATAAAAGGCTAAACATTATATGCATATGTGAGAAGTTGGTAGTCAAATTAGGATACAATGGAAACCTAGGATAATGAAATATCTCAAAAGTTCATATAATAAAGAAAACAACAGATCTGGATGGGTCATTATAATCTTTGACTTAAGCAGACAAGATACACAAGTCATTCTGGACATGCTAGTTTGTTGGTTCATATGGTCAGAATTCATGTTGATCAACATAATTTTTGTTATTTTGAGAAAAACAACATGATTTTTGCTGTTGTATACGCAGAATAATGGAGATGTTGAAGACTTGTTTAATCTTCTTCAATGGTCCTGCCAAACCAATGATACATCCTATTCTTCATCAGTCCTTTCGGACTTCAAACATTTTGGCATGATAAAGGTGGACTAACTATTGAAAGACAATTGAATAGTTTAATTGGTAAGAACTATGGAAATGATGATAGCGTACAAAATATAATAAAAGCTGGAGGCCCTCTGCGACCTCACTGGGATATATGTGAAATTATTTGCCAGCAGCTTTAACCTGATGTTATACAACCTGATGTTATACAAAAAGAGGTTTGACTTTTACTTTGTTTAGTCAATTTCCTGGCTTTAGGCATGAAAGACCACCAATGTAAAATTTCAGACACAAATTTATACGTTTTGCAATCTGTATCAGTCACCTAAGCTCTGGAATTTGTAGAAAATTGTCTGTTATAAAATAAATAATTAAGTTTCATCACTGTATTTTGACATAAAACTAATTCAGGTTATCATACTGAATTAGTCTTGTCTGGATGTGGGCTTTTCAGAAGCCCATAGGACTCTTGTTCATCTACAAAGTCCTGTGTGCATGAACTTCTTTCTTCTCTTTGTTCTTCATTCAAATAATATCTTTTCAATTGCAGACACTCTTTAGAGTTCTCGGACAGGGATGACACAGTTACAGCACATTTGGTGGGAGGAATTGCTACCTTCATTAAGTTAGCTCACGGCTGGCCAATATCATCTTATCCTTTAAAGTTGCTGTCAATTAAAAATCGTGGCCACCAGTCCAAAAGCATTTCTCTGAGTTTTCTTTGCAAGGTCAAGGTAAATTTTATTGGTTGGTTATGGGAACAGTCTTGACTTGTTAAATTGTTGGTCATGACCATATTTGTGGTTTGGTTTTAAAATTAGCCAATGACATTCTTTTATTCTTTAGTAACCTTTCATTTCTGAAATAACCTGAACTTTTGCTAGTCTAATCTTTGCTGGTTGGTGTAGGAAAGAGAGTTCATGTGGTACAAACCTGAATTATCCTGCATAAAATTTTAGTCTTTCTGCATTTATTTTCCTTTTTTATAGTTTTCCTCTTTTTGAATATTTGGAACTTTTAAAGATTTACAATGGTTGTTCAAATGATGTGACTAAATAATTAGATAAAGACTATTGACTGGTTATTTATGTAGAAACATATTTAATTAAAATATAAAACATCAGATTTTAATTTAGGTTTCACATTTGTCTCTGGAAATCACAATTCCGTTATTTGCTTGTAGTAATATTGCATAAACTTCATCACCATATTACTTCAAAATTATTTCTATTGGTAGAGTTAAAAGAGATACAGGGTGGGCTAGTCTGAAGACTGTCCATCTTCTTAGGTAATCTTCGAAAGTTGTCCAAAGGATCTAACGTCTATGGCCACCCTAACTATGAGAAATATCTGGTATGAGCAAGCAAGGCAGCTATCTGGTTCTTTGAGTGATCTATCCCTGCTTTTGTTTGTGACTTTATTATAGTAAGTCTAATTGTATAATTCTTTTTGCTTTCATTTTTACTTTGATGTTTGCAATCCAGGTGGACATAAATGAGGAAACACACTACATTTTGCCATGTCACTTAAAAATTATCAACTCCTTCCATTGTGCGCTCTGTGTTATCATTCTCTGCATCTTTATTATTCTGTTAAAATATTCGACACTTTGTGCTCTTAGATATGCAACCATGCTTTATGTTCATCATTAAGCATCTTCCTCCACATGTGACTGCTTATGTTGTTCTAGTTCATGTGGAGAACTATGGCACGTTTGATTATTGGATATGGGCCATTAATTTTCTATTTGATACTAGTATCTTAAGTGCGCTGTTGAAAAACTGCACTATCTATACGTTGGATGATTTATGCTGTATCTCATTTTGTTTGATAGGAAATGGCAAACTCTTTGGACATGCAATCACGTCTCCATCTGGCACGATTTGTAGATGCAATTGAAGAGATCCTCCTTCAGGAGATGCAATCTGAACTCCATTGGAACAGCATGACCGCCTAAACCTCTACATTTTTCACCTTATTCCTCCAGCAACAGAAAGTTCAGGTCATCAGATACGAGTGAATCATATTTTATTTCTCTGATGTTTAAGCGTCTATTTGAATAATGTGATGATCTTACGACTCCCCAGGTGTTTAGGAGATTGTTCACATCTCAGCATCAAATCACCTGACGAATGGATTGTTGGTTTCATTGCATCAATCGTCTGTGGATGTTGAAGTAAATTGGATATACTTTTGTCACATGACTTTTGTCAGATTCTATGGAAAATCTGAACTCATTAAGACAATCACTACGGCTGCTGCATCTTCTTCCTCTTAGTTCTCTCCAGCGGGGGATTGATTCATTGTGCAAATAGATGACTCCATTTGCACACCCAAGGACTTGATAGATTGGTATCTATCCCCTGTTATCATCATCAAATTGCCCCACTGCAGCCGGTGTTTGACTGTCCTATGTCTGGTTCGAATTTTTCTCGTCTTTTTTCCTAATCTTCCTTTCCCTCCTATTTCCATTGATCTCTCAGTAGTTAACATGACCTTAATCTACCGACAATTTATTTGTTTACGAAATTAGTTGATTCAGCAAGAAGACAGCCTAGCCTCCTGCTTATGAAATTAGTACATACACATTAGTTGCCTTCGATTTTTAGCCTCGTAAGATAAAATATTCTTTATTTCTCCGTAAAGAAGTTTTCTTTATTTATCGTGCTTGTCATTGTTTTGGTGGAATATATCTTCTTAAAACAAAGCACCACCCTCTGTTTCCCACTCCAGTGATAGAAGATGGTGGAGGTTCCTCCATCCCGGAATCTAAGTCGCGTAGCTTATGGTGGAGGAGCATCTTCCTAATGTGATACCAAATTTATGCATATATTTATTTGTATATGTATGAAATCAGTGTCTTTCGTATTTATTTTACTAAATCTAAATTTAACATTTGTATCCTTCCTCGAATACACATGAACTATGTATGTATGTATGTATGTATGTATATACATAATATATGTATGTGAAGTGATCGTTTGGGCAGTCATTGGAACTTAAATTGACAGTAAAAGTGCCCTTCGAATAGTGATTATGGTGACAACTAAGACATTTTATATTATCTAAATCTGGTAAAATTGATTTAAATCAATTTTACCATAAGGGATATATGTGAATGGGATCTCAATATTTGGAGGACGATATATGTTTTGTAAAGAGTTTCCATGAGATATATGTTTTGTAAAGAGTTTCCATGAGCAAATACATTATTATTTATGAACTTTGCGTTGATGGATGTATAAAATTTCCTAAAGAATTTTGATGAGGATTATTTTATAGTTTTATAAGCACATGTAATCATAATAACACAAAGGATATCTAAAAGATTTAGATGTCAAATCAATGTCACAAGTCCAACGGCTATTATAATTTATGATATTTTTATAATTTGAGGCATTATTATTATTATTATTATTATTATTATGTTTTATACACTAATAGTTATAAATACAACTAGTTTAATATACTTAGTTAACTTATCCGATCAATTATATCGTATATCTCTCTGCATTGAAATCATTCATGTCACACCCAAGGATTCAGACTATGTCCTAACCACCACCGTTCAGGTACAACAATGGCTAACTGGCAGCTCCACATCTCCTTCAATATTGTTTTTGAGTATTAAAGGGACCATTTAGTAAGTAAGTGCATGCAAATGCATGTGAAAATAACAGCCGAAGAAAACAACTTTTGGTGCACATGGAGATGCCACCGTTCTTGTATGAGTGAGACCCCACATGAAATATGATGGCAAGGCCACACCATGATTTCCCTTTTTCCTCTCTCTCTCTCTCTCTCTCTCTCTCTCTCTCTCTCTCTCTCTCTCTCTCTCCAAAACTTCTTTCACAATTGATTCTTTGACAGCAACTGTTGCTTTACATTTCATCAAGCTTCCACATTGCTTTGTTTCTTTATAACTTTATGTTTGTGGTTTCTGTGGTTCATCAGCTCTCTAACTTGTCATCTTTAAGCCCACAAGGATCCAGAATTAGCCATGAGTCTCCATATGACAATTGGTTCAAAGGCCGAGAAGCTCTTGTCTCCAGGGACTCTGATGATGAAGAAGAAGAAGGATAAGTCTCTCAGTGTGGAAGACAAAGTTGAAGGTTTGGATTCTGAGAAAAAGCAGGTGGATTTTGGTACGATCTTTCGTTTAGTTTCTGTGTTTTATTTGCTTCATCTTCTAAATAGATTTTATCTTGCCAGTCTCCTGTTACTCCAAAATTATATCCCTTCATGTAATTTATAGAAGAAAAAAAATCTAGCATTGGATCCTCAAGCGAAGGGAGAAAATGGACGTGAGTTTTGCTTAATCTCAGTGTTTCATCATGACTCTTAAATTAGTGAAACTTTAGAACAGGAATGCATTTTATCAGCAATTTCTATTATTTTTGAGAAATTTGGCAGTTTTATGAGTTCATGAGTCCATAGATGAAGATCATAATTTCTTGTGGTTGATGTTCTATATTGCATTGATCATCGATATGTTTAACCTTCATGCATAACATTATCGCAATTATCTAAGTTGATAGAGATGAAGATCTACCATATTTGTGATGTCTGATGAACCCTGCACACACAATCTGGAGTTGTGTGCATGATGATGAGAACAAAAGATACAATAAATTAGTCATTTTTTAATATATACATAAAATCTCATATTTAAGCAGTCGGTTTCTTATGAAAGAGCATCATCCCTTTACTTTGAAGGACATCTTACTAATATTTATGTAAATTCTTATGAGAGAGCAGACAATTTCTTTTCTAGATAGATAGCATTGTGTTTCAGATGATCTTTCCTGGTACTTTTAGCCTAAAAAATAATCCAATGGAGTCAGGCAATTATGTTGGACCAAATTAAGGATGGAAGGCATCAAAAATCCTCCGAGCATTACTCCTTAAACCATACCTGCTGAGCAAATTCTTGAAGAGGAAAGCAGAGAAAACATATTTCAGGGTTGGGTGCTAGTTGGACAGGACACCCTATAGGATGAAGTTTTGTTTGTTAATTTTCAGAACAAATTATGTATTTTGCACATCACTAATTTCTTTTAAATGGATCGATAATGACTCAGATTAAGATATCAGTAGCTACTAAGAACGTGTTTTCCTTTTTTTTTTTATTTCCAAAAGATATCGGATGAATGACTGAATTTTAGCTTTTTATACTTCCCTAAATTATGTCAAAGCCTTGCAGGAAGAAACAGCACAAGAAGTCTTCCCTAAATTATGATCAATAATGTTGGTTTTTTTTTTTGGCATTTAGTTTTCGGGTATTAAGAAGGATTATGATAAGTAATTTAAGATGAAGGTAGCATTCGATCCCAAGTCCTTGCCATCAACAGTCAATCTCTGTATCAACCTACCATTCTAAAGTTGTTAGAACTGTTTCATTTCAAAGTGTGTTTGATGCTCTTTCCTTTTTGACGCGTAGCTGTGATCGTTGCAATCATCAGTCGTTTCATCTTAGTTATACATTTCATCTGTTTCTCATAATTTGTCATTGAAATCCTCAAGTAGTACATTATGTTTGCCCGGAATTATGTGTATTTTTCTCAACTGCAGTCTTTGTATCATCCATTTGCATTCTCCAGTTTCATAGATCGTATTTAATGTTTTAGAGTACTGAGAGTTTCAGAAATTACTGTTTCAATCTTATGTAAGGGTCTATGACATTCATCTGACTCTATTGTCTGAGGATTAGACAAATTTTGATCAGTAAATAGTATATGATGAACTCAATTTGGCGACTAGATAATACTAGTACTCAATAGCTTAACCTATTAGGTTGGTTATAATCCGCTCTGCATATAAAGCCCAAAATTTACTATTTCATTCAATGCAGAAGTTATTTTCTCTAGGAAGATACGCAAGAAAGGTAGTATCTCGATTTATTAATTTTAGTATCAGAATTAGTTATCGATCCGTGTCGCAAAGTCGAGCCGACTTGGAGAACATTATTGAAGTCGTCATGACATGAGGATTGAATCTTTGATGATGTGCAAGAGCATGCAAAACTAGGGCCGAGAGCATGTGGGACGGGGTAATTTTGATGCTCAAAGCAGTTGAGTTCTTATACCGAGTATCGAAGATAAAGTTTTGGATACTTCACCATACGCTTAGATGTTCTTATTTTCAGACTGGTAAGAGGAATATTCTGACTGACTGGGTTCTATTGCTCAAAATATTGGCTCGATCAGTTCTAAATTGTTGGATTGACAAGATTTATGCTCCTCCAACATTATTTAGATCATTAGTAAGGACAGTGACGAACTAGTTATGCTAAAGAACAAACTTAGTTATTCTACATAAGCAGCAGCAACTCTCAAATGCAGTTTTCTTTTACCTTCAAATATGCATCCTGTAGGACATGTAAATCCAGATCACAGAAAAAGTGGCACTCCGACATTGCATTTTAGCTAAGCTTTTGCTAAACTAACTTGTCTTGAAGTTAACATCCATCATTAGATTGTTTCGTATGCCAATTTCTTTGGCATCATTCCTAGAAGCTAAAAGGTGCATCAAATATATTCACTTACACTGGGGATTATTCACCAGCAACAATAAAAGTATTTTTATGCTAAATTTTCATTTTTCAACAGTGAAAACAAGTGCTTATCTTTGAAAAGAAATGTTATTCTACCATCCTAACTGGTTGATCAACTTGTATTATGCTAATAACACGCTTGACCTAATTGGCTATGGAGTGAATGGTGTATTGTGATTTGCAGGAAGTAAAGAGGAGACCTTCTTTGACTCACAGGGATGGTTAGATTCTGATAGTGAAGATGATTTTGTCAGTGTTAATGGAGGTATTTTTCGGTGGCTCAATCAAAACTAAAAATCTAAATCATCTCAAGCTTGCATCTTCTGCAATAAATTTTTATTTTTCAGTGGCTCAACCAAAACTACAAATCTAAATCATCTCAAGCTTGCATCTTCTGCAATAAATTTTTTTTTTTCAGTGGCTCAACCAAAACTAAAAATCTAAATCATCTCAAGCTTGCATCTTCTGCAATAAATTTTTAATTTTCAGTGGCTCAACCAAAACTACAAATCTAAATCATCTCATGCTTGCATCTTCTGCAATAAATTTTTATTTTTCAGTGGCTATTTCTTTTTTTTTTCTTCTTCTTCTTTTGGTTCAGACTCGACTCCAAACTATCAGATCAACAATAATAGGACACCCCAAGTGAACAAAGTATTCTCTGCTGCTATGTTTCCGGATACCACCACATCCCAGATTTCTTCAGCTGATCCAAAAAGGAAACTTGCCGAACTCCTTGAGGAAAACCAAGTTGAAGTGGCTGGTAAGCAAAATGCTGCTTGTGGGATGAATGAAAGTGACGGAAAGCCAGAATTATATGAGACTGATGCCAGCTTACACCTCAGAATTCCTCATGAGACTTCCTCTGTCGCTGATGATGGGACTCCAAGTAAAGATTCGAAACAGCAGAAAGAGAAGAAGATGAAGGCCAAGAAGAGCTGCTTGCCGCGCTTGTGCAGCATTAGGTTCAAAGAGAGAAGGAAGCAGAAGACGAGCCCTGTTCACTGAAGCGGCTGTTGTTGCTACCACCAACCACAGGCAATCCATTTTGTTCATATTGATGAATCAAAGCTTGTATGAATGACACAGTAGAAAATGCAACTTTTGTTCTTCGCGGAGAATCTGTGTTACGATTGCTGCTTTAGATCGGGTTTGGGTGGGATTCTATCAAGAGAAGAAATTTCTTTTCCTACTGATGCTTAGATGAAGTTCCAAGGTTGGATTCTATCATTTATATTTTGCTTGATGACAACCACACACTGTCAGAAGAAGCCAAGCGATCAGCACAAGGATGGATCTGTTGTGGTGAGCAATGGTTTGGCAATTTCGGAGATCTAATTGAAATACCATCAACAATAATTGTCCATATAAAACTGCATGCTGAATATGTTTTTTGTCTTCAAAATGGCAGCATTGGCAACAGCGAAGTGAAAGATGATGAGGAACACTAGAAAAGAAAAAGGAAGAGATCCGAGCTCATCGACACTGATGCAGGACAACAAAAAGAAGCTCTCATCTCATCTCATGTCATCTCATCATCATCACACATCTACATCTTCACCTTTCATATATAGTCGTAAGATTACACGATTAAGCTAACAACAATGATTAGTGACATATCAAGAGAAAGAAATCTAGCTGTGAATAGCAACGATCAAATCAAGTCAATCTAATGTACTAACTTCCACCGCAAGTCAACAACAAATCACAAGTAAAATGATCGAGAAACTCCTACAACTGATAGGATGGGATGGCATGGTCAATATAATATATAGCTCAACAAAAAACCCTTTTATGCTTCGATCGTCACACTGCACAAGCAAACGCCCAAAGGCTTAAACGAAGAAATCTGCCATTCTGATCCTACTGGAGCATCCGGATCATACGACAGTGTACGATACCCTGGTTCGTTCTTGACAGAGAAAAGCAACAATTTCCCACCAAATATGCCGAAGCAAAACCCGATCGCAGAGCTCCCAGAAACTGGAACCGGGACATCGTGCCATGAATTTTCGACCGGATCAAATATAGACAGCTTCCGCTGATTTCTCCACCCCATACAAAAGAGTTTCTTCCCTAGCATGGCATGGGTAGTGACCATCACGCAACCAATCTTCATGCCATGCCATGAGTGGCGTTGCGGGCTGTACACATCCACAAACCTGGAATTGCCGATCGTGAAGCTAGAGCGGCCACCCATGACGTAAAGCAAACCATCAAAGCTGCAAGCGAAGCAACCCCACCTCGGGCGGCGAAGGCTTTCGATTAAGGTCCACTGATTTTTGTCTGGGTCGTAAACTTCGACGCTAGATAAGTTTTCGCCGTTGGGTCCCAACCCCCCGACTGCGTATATTAGACCATTGACCACATCACAGGCGAAGTCATGGCGACCGACGCTCATCTTCGCAAGCAAACTCCATCTGCAACAAAAAAGAGCAAAAATTCGATCATGTTTCTCCCATAAAATAAAATATTAATATATTCCCACAACATTCTCATCCTTCTTCTTGGGTACTAAATTTCCTACTCCCGGGGAAGACAATGGTCACATCCTTTTCGTTCCTCGGTCAAAATCCAATTTTCCATGTACTTTGCAGTGAATTTTCAATAATATCCAAAATGACTCACAGACAAGTAAAACTAAAACAAGTTACAGAAAAAAGACAATAATATATATATATATATATATATTGTGGACTTGCAAGTTTCAATTACTACCAGTGAAAGATAGATAGGACAAAACTGCGAACAGGCAATTAATAATCAATTGTAGGAAGATAGATAGGACAAAACTGCACAAGTACCAAAAACACAAACTATATTTGAAGTAACAGAATGAAGAAAAGTGAATAAATATAGTAGTAGAGTGAAGAAGACTTGAAACCATATCAATGGATGCACAGATATGCTCCTTGGAACATGAAGAATCAGAAATAAACTCAAGTTGTAACTTTGACTGACTACAGAAAATTTAGGGTCCAAAGGAGTTCGATACACAACACGCAAAAAAAAACAAAACATTTCATGATTTTGTTCTAATATTAGAGACCAAGATGCGGAGAAAGTATGTAATCTGACAAAAAAAAGTTGTGCCGAGTGAGAGTACCTGTTAAGCCGAGAATCATACTCATAAACATCATTTGAGATACATTTGGTTCCGGCATCGACAACATATCCACCCACGATAATGAGCTTCGCATCCAGAACTGCAACGCCAAACCCAGCCTTCGCAGGGCCAGGCATCGGCAGGAGCACCTTGAGTTTCTCTCCTGAGCCTCCCCAGACCTCCCAATGGCTCTCTCTCCCTTGTGCATCCCCGGTTAAGATGAAAAGCCACTCTTCGACCTGCTTGGCATCCTTCCTCACGGTAAGGAACTCCTTGCTTTGGATAAATGACCTCCATGTCTTGCAGACTGCACCCATAACGGGAATGTCACACCGGGGAACAAGTGCAAGGCAGGTCTTTGCCACATCGTCGGGCAACCCAGGGATGATTGGGTGCATTTGCATTTGCATTTGCGTGATAAGACCATCTGCAACTTTTTGTAGAGTTGCTATGCCATTTTGCATCGGAATGTTGAGTTGCATCTCTGAATCAACAAATTGTCTTCTGAACCCAAGGAGGCCAGGCACAGCTAAAGTTGGCATTTTGCAATGACCCAAGATAGATAGATAGATAGATAGATAGATAGATAGATAGATAGATATAAGCAGCAAATCTTCCCTTTCAGTTTATTCAACGATAGCCGTCGCCACTCAAGGGAATTGCAAAGGTATGAATAATGGGGAGGATTCAAACAGTGCAAGCGTGAGCTCTTCAATGGTTTCTGGGCTGTTTCAGAGCTCTTCAAACATGGCACCCAAATCTATGTAGATTTAGAATGGAAAGATTAAGGCTCTTAAATAAATCAAGTGCCAGAAAAAAAGATGTTCAAAAAGGACAGATTACATAAGAAATATATCTACACACCCTTACCTTAAGAGATCCCCAAAAAAATACATATATACATAAAAGGAAGAACGAACATGTACCAAAGGTCATAGAAGTTTAGCAATCTTTAATTCCCAGAAACCTTTATTTTTCGAATGTAAAATTAACTGATCATGGAAAATAGATACATGCATTCAAAATATTTAAAGAATGAAAACCATATATATATTCCCAATAGCAATATAGACAAAGGCGAGTTTCCACAAGCTTGGAATACAGAGAAGTTGGGCGACGATGAAATTGTACGCAAACACATACTAAAATCTGGAAGTCAAAATGCCTAAGAATTGAGCATTTCTATTGTCAATGGACTTTGAAGGTCATAAACAACATAAAGGCTAAAGCTCCAGTTTTGTTTCGTCAGGCTTAAACATGATGCATTCCAATAAAGCGGGCCGAATGTTAAATTAAGAGGTAAAGATAGCAAGCAAAACAAGTGAAAGAGAAGTTTACACATCGGAAACATTTCATCAGCAAACGATGATATAGGAACCCTTATTATCGATTCACATCACATTCATTACACACCCCCTGAATACACGACTGGACAAGACAAAACGTTCGAAATTCTTCCACCGAGTTCACAGACCAATGAAACAAAGAAGAAAAAGAAAAGCTTGGCTACGAGAATTTCAGCCAAAAATCCAACTTCTAGAGCTCCAACCCATGTCAGAAGAGTTTTTCTAACTAAAACCTAAAGAAGGTGGTGAAATTACCCTAATTTCCCAAGAGCTTCCGAGAGACACCAACGCTGCTTTAGGAGTGCGACATGCATCTGCTTGTGCGTGTATATATATCTATGTAAGAGAGAGAGAGAGAGAGAGGATAATGCTGCCAGCCAAGAAGCTCGTCACTGACCATTTCTGGCCCCAAATTAGGCGAAAATTCTTATCAGCAACTGAAAATAATTATTACAGGCCAACTATTAATATATTGGTAGAATAAAAAAATTAATGACGGTTAAAGCCAGCCATAATATAGTTCAAAATTAAAATTAAAAATAAGACAACTATTTCAAAAAATAATAAAAAAACATTTAAATGAACAGTGCCAACAAATCATAGAAAATTTAATATAATGATAGTTGTACAATAAAAATCAGACTACAATTGTTATTTTTGAAACAAAGCTTTTTATTTTACCTCGATGCATATATATATAAAGAAATAAGTTGTATTTTTCCAATTCTTTAGGATCGACTATTAAAAACGAGAAATGAAATGATTATTGATTGATGCACTAGATCACGTTGAATTTGATTAGCTTTGATGGAATAATAAATGAATAAATTAAATAATAAATTTTAAAAATCGATAACAATATTATATTTATCAACACATTTGTGAGACCGGGAAAGCTGTGATTTCCCTGATGTGGGTGATTGTGATAAGGAATGCTCTCATTAGGTTTCTTAATTAGTGATATATATATATATATATATATTTTTTTTTTTTTACGCATATAAAAAAAAACTAATATTGATAAGCACGAACAGTAACGCAGCAAACATTAAGATCAGCACGAATATGGAAGTAAATAAATGCGCTGACGTGGCTGTGATCAGGATGGTCAGAGATGGAGTGTTCCATTTCCCCCTTCAAGTAATGAAGATAAGTACGGCCACGAGGGAAGCTTCATGGATGGATAGGGGGACGACATGGTTATCATTTCCATGTCATCATCACAAGAGGTGGAAGACGAAACATCGAATGTTTTTTTTATCAGACAATATAAGGTCAACCTACTTTCAGTATTAATAAATAGATAATAAATTTTGATTGTACCAGACGATTTTGCATGGTGATTTCTAAATGTTATAGGATTTGGAGAGTCGAGCTTGATTGCAATAGATTATCTTTTAATTTATTCTTTTCATTCAAACCCATTACATGCGATGCATAATTAAGGACTCCCAACTCCTGACCTCTTGATTGCCAAAACCATGCATCTTAAGACATGATTGTAAGGTTGTTAAAGTAATATATTTTTCTTATTTTTTATTTATTAAAAAAACAACAACATTATCGGAGAAATTTTCACACGATTGCTCCTTTGTGTAGTTTGACAACATATACAATGTAAATAGCATAGGTAAGTCAATCACGATGGGTTTGTGACACGTGGATGTGTCTCGAGAGACACACAAATCTGTCTCCTGACACTCAATGATTAACATTCTCACCTATTGTTTTTGGTTTATAATCTGTGCTGAGTCTGTATTCATGTTTCATGTTGTATGCGCAAGCCAACGATTTGCTGATACTTTTTGTAATTTTCTCTTATGCAGATATGTGAAAAATAAAAGGACATGGGAATATGTTTCATTTTCAAGCTGTGTAGGCTTAGTATATTTAATATGCTTTTACTTTCTTCTTTTTTTTTTTTTCGATATCTACAATTTTTTATTTTGATCAGATATTTTCAGTGCATATATATATATATATATATACATATATACATATACATATATATATATATATTGATTATTTGATTTGGATGTTAATTCGAAATCAATAGATGTTCTATTCTATGTTGTTTTAATACGAAATAATGTTGGATAAAAATATTACAAGATTGATTCTTACAAAACTACATCGAACTATATAGAGTATCCCAACAAAACTCTTCTAAAGTTTAAATCAGTTTTTGATTTGATGTATCTAACTAAATATCAAGTTAGGAAATGTATTAGGAAAGAGTCCAATCCAAAAAATATGCCTGAGGGATCTTTTATGATGACGTTTAGGATAATTATGCTTGATTTTTTAGTTTTCAACTAAGTGTCTGAATAATTGGATGATGAAACTAATCGATAGTGTTTATGATTCGATCTACATTTTGAGTGATACAAGAAGTTTCGATTAAGAAGAGACAATTGAAGTAGAAAGATTAGATGTCAGGAGTTTCGATCTACATTAGAGGTCGGAAAAAAATATGTCAGAAGATTAGATGTCGGGTTATTGGATCGGTCGACGTATTAACAAAAGGCTTCGTGTCATGAATTCAGGCATCGAGCCGAAGGTGTGGATATTGTACCAAGGAGATCGGAGTTGCGGAGATCAACATACTGATTGGTTAAAAGGCCACAAAAGAGGAAGATGCGTCGAAGGATTGGATGAAGCGCTGATGAACCAATGACATGCCAAACAAATGATTCATGCTTTGTAATCATTTGTTTAAGATCTAAGTAGTTTAGGGGGCTAGTTGAGTTAGCTTTTGATATAACCATACGAACTCAATTAGGGACCAATTGAACCTTAACTGAGACTGATTTGAGCTCAATGACCCAAAAGATGGGTCAAGTTGTGGAACTATCTATGAGTTGGAAAACTTAAAAAACTTGGTCTCTGAGGTTGTTAGGTGGTGGTACCGCCCATACATAATCTCCTAAGTGATAGTACCATCAAATTGGGTGATGGTATTGTCCAGGGTCAAGCTACAGGCGATGGTACCGCTCGTACCTCAAAATCTTAGGGCTCAAAGTTTTGAAGTCATTTGGGGTCTATAAATACCCCAGCATGAAGTAGCAAGAAAAGTGATAAAAACTCTGTGTTTCTAAAGTTGAAAACTCCTGTAAAGTATAGAGTCGCTCCTTCTAAAGTTTAGAGATTATTCTAAGGGAGAGTACGAGGGAAGCTTTGTAAAAAGGGGTTGTAAAGGTTCTTTCTTGCCTATCGAAGGAAGATCGTTAGTGGATGTTAGTGGTCTCGACGGAAGAGAAATCGGTGGAGTGGATGTAAGTCACGATAACTGAACCACTATAAAATGATTTACATTTATGTTTTACTGTTTATCTTTATTGCAAACTGTTTTACTTGCTCGTTACTTTTGCTACATACCCTTCCGTATGCTTTCAAAGTTAAAATCTTTTCGAAACGAGTTTATTCATAACAAAAGATTTTAGAATTAACGTTTTTACCGTTATACTAATTCAGTCCCTCTCTTAGTGTCGACTCGTTCCTAACATCTATCGTTATTAGATGTCATCATATATAACGATCAATTCAAAGAGCGTGATTTTTTCATGAATAGGATCATAATATTCAAGGATAATAATTTATTAATCACGTGATAGTGAGGTATGGATGAAGTAGAAATAAAAATATCAACCAATAAGGTGAAATCCAATCTAGCTTTTATTTCAAACTAGCGATAATCAAACTCTCATCCAAAACGAATGTCTTCAAATCAACCATAAGCAAGTAGTCCGACGTTTAGGTGGAACATTGACCCAATCAAACCTCAATCACGATCGACCCAATCAAGCCTCCGGTCACTATAAGTTCGATCATAAATTTAGTATAAAATATTTTTTTAAAAAATAAATTATACACATATAAAAGTGATAATTCTATAATAAAATTAGATTAAAATATTTACAATAAAAATAGCTGTGATGCGTCGTTTTTGTCGTAGAATTGACAAAACAAAATCAGTACATATTTATTATAATAAAAGAAAAAAAAATAGTGAAGGAAAGTGAAGAGAATCCATGTGAGTGACATCATTCAGTCTCAATCCAGTTTTTCTCTATTTAAAATCTGTCCTTATTCTTTCAATCGAATGCTAGCTGATCAAATCTATTTAGATCTGATCACCCGAATCACAATCTGACCCAAATTAGGGGGTTAGGTTCAACCCTGGTCAAAAATCTCAACTGGATGACTGGATTTGGTTCGAAGCTTCGGCCTTCTGCAAGTTTCATCAAAAAGAGGAAAAAGAACGAAAAGCAACTGCGAAGGGAGGAGCAAGGAGAGCTTGGCTCTCTTCTCTCTTCTCTCTTCCCTCGTCTCTTCCATCTAAGCCCTAATTCCCAATAGCGGTTCTCCCTCCACCAGGAATCCGTCGGAGATCGACGTCCTCTCTCCGCCAAAGAGTGAGATGTTTGTCCCCATTTTGGTGTAATCTCTATGTCTCTCTACTCAGATTCGATTTAAAGGCTCTTATTTTCACGTTCGGATATGTTACTAGGATCTTGAGGCCTGGAATCGGTGTTTCTTTTGATGGCGTCCAACAGCAACAACCAGCCGCGCGCCGTCGGCGGATCGCCGTCTCTCGCCAACCCGGGAATGGGCTTGCCAGCGTCAGCTAACCCGCCGTCCCATCTCCGTCCCCCGCCGGCGCCTGGTCCGTCTCCTTTCCAGGGTCTCTTTCACTCGCAAACGCAATCCCAAGCCCAGCCGCAGGTCCACTCCCCCTTCCAGATCCATATGGGTTCTCAGTCCCATCTCGGCCCCCTTGGGTCGTCATCCCCCTCCTTCTCGACCCCCGGCGCCAAGCGGCCCCCTCAGAAGCCCCCAGCTAGGCCCCCGGTCCCCATCCCTGCTGCCGGCAGCCCAAGCATCAAGACCGCTGATATAACTGCCGCTGCCCGGAGAAAGAAGCGCAAGCTTCCAGAGAAGCAGCTGCCTGACCGAGTTGCAGCCCTCTTACCCGAGTCCGCCCTCTACACTCAGTTGCTCGAGTTTGAAGCGCGGGTTGATGCGGCCCTCGCAAGGAAGAAGATCGACATACAAGAAGCTCTGAAAAGGCCTCCTTCCATGCAGAGAACCCTTAGGATTTATGTCTTCAATACCTTCGCCAACCAAACACGCACTATTCCTGAGCCCAAGAATGCAGAGCCTCCCTCATGGTCTCTGAAGATTGTTGGGAGGATCTTGGAGGACGGTGTTGACCCCGATCCTGTTGGTGGGCTGCCTAAGCCCAACCCCATATACCCGAAGTTCTCATCATTCTTTAAAAGGGTTACGATCACGTTGGACCCATCTCTGTACCCAGAGAACCCAACGATCTTGTGGGAGCAAGCACGATTGCCAGCAGCACATGAAGGCTTTGAGATCAAGCGGATGGGAGATAAGGAGTTCACTGCTAGTATAAAGCTTGAGATGAATTATAATCCTGAAAAGTTCAGATTATCACCTCCACTGATAGAGGTGCTTGGAATCGAGGTTGATACACGAGCTAGAATTATAGCTGGGATATGGCAGTATGTGAAGGCAAAGAAATTGCAGAACCCTACTGATCCCTCGTATTTTGCTTGTGATCCACCTTTGAGGAAGGTATTTGGAGAAGACAAGATGAAGTTTGCTATGGTGTCACAGAAGATCTCACCACATCTATCTCCTCCACAACCCATTCATTTGGAGCATAAGATTAGGCTTTCAGGAAATGGTGCTGTGGGCAATGCTTGCTATGATGTGCTAGTTGATGTTCCATTTCCTCTGCAGAAGGAAATGTCAGTCTTCCTTGCTAACACAGAGAAACACAGAGATATCGAGGCTTGTGAGGAAGTGATATGTGCTTCCATTAAGAAGATTCATGAGCACCGGAGGAGAAGGGCTTTCTTTCTTGGCTTCAGTCAGTCTCCTGTGGAGTTTATAAATGCTTTGATTGCTTCACAGGGTAGGGACTTAAAACTTATAGCAGGTGAAGCAAACCGAATGCTGAGAGGGAACGCCGTTCTGACTTCTATAACCAACCATGGTATGACTTCTCCTTTGTGTGAACTTATTTTAACTTATCCCAGATCTATCTTCTCATATATTCTGACTTTGTATTATTCTACTGGTGAAAATATAACAGGGTTGAAGATGCTGTCATACGCTATCTCAACCGCAAACCTGCAACCGGTAATGATGCTCCTGGTAGCACATGAATGCAAGACTGACTTATTGCTCTCAATATTTGCCATACATTTCTTGACATGGACAGGGTTGTATTTTGTAGGTTTTCTGTCTGTTGTCTTTTTCAAGTTCCTGGACACGAAAGGAATTTCTATAATGATCATTTTAGTTTGCTAGCAAAAATCCAATTTAACTAATGCTGAGTTGAATTGTTATGTAGTCTAACACTTCTGTCCTTTTTTATTGTCTTGGAATTCCATACTAAACTAGACAGTTGAGACCACATTAATATGATCTACATGTCTGCTATATATGGCATACATCCAAGTACTTATTTTTTTCTCATGACCTGAGGCTTTAATAAAATAAAGAAGAGTTGAATGCAAAATTTACCATCCTAGTATATCAGTTATGATTTTCCAAGCCAGTGGCTGTCTAATGAGTTGCACCATTGACACTTTGTCATGCAACAGGAACTCAACAACCTAAGTAGCTCTGTGTGTCTCATGACTAATCATTGATTTATCTGAGATGAACTTAATGTGCAACATATACTTGCTACTGGAGTAGTAAAAATGACACTAGGTCATTCCATTGTCATTTAGTCATATGATGTACAATTGAATGCATTGTAATTAATCTAATCGAAAATTTATTCTGTTTCTTGGTTAACTATTTTAAATAATTGCATGGTTTTTGTACATGGGATGATGGTATCTAATCTGTCCAAAATTTATTACATGGTCTTCATACATGAATCATTGGTTGATATCATATCTTATGACAATCATCACACCTTATACTTATCTATTAGTCCTAATCCTCCTCAGCTTTGATGCTCATAACAGGTTATATTGTTTTTATCTTTTTGTAGAAGCACTGTGTCAGGAATAGTCTCGAATGTATTATGTGCCCCTTTTTCCATTATTGGACCATGGTTGGTTTGAGGTAACAATGGGAAACTTGTAGTGCTGATAACTATAAACTAGGAACTAAAGAATGAACAATTCATCTTTTGAACAGAAGAGCGAAAGGCTCAAGGGTACTAGGAAACTTGCATCTGTTAACTACTTTGGTATTTGCAGAACCAAAGAAGTTGACATAAGACACTGGTAATTTGATCTAGCTAGGATTATCTTGAGTCATGATGATACAATTAAATTCACCTTTTGTCATACACTTTGTATTTTGGTTCTAATTTTTTCATGGCAGAATCAAATATACAAGTTTGAGTCTACATCAGATTCAAAATTATTTGCAGTTCTTTGGAGTTAGATCATATAATTTCAGATGGATTGAAGTGTTAGTTGATAAAATCTTATTTGTGTAAGAAATCTTATCTTATATGGGGCCTGTCATTTTGAAAGTGACTTTTTTAACTTAGTATAAGTTAAACAAATCTCATTTGGTTAAAGTTAATTTAATTAATAAAAATGGTTTTCTGAAGATAGATTCAGCTCCCTCTCATTCCCAATCCTCTTCCACATTCTTAATACATCTCACTTGTCTCTCTTCTATCCTCATAGCAAAGGGGCACTTTTGCTAAGAAATTAGAATCTTTTCCCACTCCTCTTCCACATTCTTAAAACATCTCACTTATTTATCTTCTTTCCTCATAGCAAAGGGGCACTTTTGCTATGAAATTAGAAAATTTTCCCATTTCTTAATGCTCCCCCATGTTATTAAGTTTAGATAATATATGGTTTAGGCCGAGGTGGCGAAAGGTAATAAAGTCAGAACTTTATACTAATGGTTCTATCTAGAAGTATCTATTCTTACTCTAATCTAATGACAACCAATATCATTCCTATCGGCTTGAATCTAATTTAATTTTAAGATAAACAGATCCTACTATATATCTGTAGTACGCTGTTTGCTCCCACATTGGAGGTGGGAAAGTCTTAAATTAATTTAAAAGAGGTTCATAGGGGTCCTGCTATTAAATTGAACTTAAGCATTTCGGGTAAATGGTTTAGGTTCAAAAAGTTAATGAGTCGGTTATCTCATTATACTAGGTCATGATAAAAACCTGACTTAGTATTGGCATAGTGATAAAAATCCGACTGGGTTGGTTATCTCATTATACTAGGTCATGATAAGAGGAAGAGAGGCTGGTGAGAGGTAACCTAAATTTAAAAAAAAAGTTTAAAAGTTGTTGGTAAGCTCAATTTAATAGGCTTACCAAGTTGTCACGGACTTAGCTGGTTTTGCCTAAGTCGTGCGGCACCCTTGCGTGTCCGTCCGCAAAGGTCAGCCTCCCCGAAGCCTCCCATGGTCTCTTAAGTCCCACAAAAGAGAGAACAGGACAGAAAAAAGGCCTCACTCGGGATCCACAAGCAAACATCTCCGAAAAACACTTTATAGACAATGCAAATTACAAACATACTTTACAAGCTCTGAACAGTTGCACAACAAAGGGTAAAATGGTCCATTACAGATCGAAAATCTCTCACACGTGTCCACATAACACAACCTTTATTTACAAGCCTAAAGCGGCCACCGACCCAACTAAAATGAGACTATCAAGCCTTCGGCCGTCCCCCTACATGCTGTACAAAGCATGAACATACCAAAAGACACGGACATACATAAGCATTACATCAAACACCCTGTTTAGAAGTTTGTCCGTGACAAAATGGTAAGTGTAAGACGGAGTGTTTTGCATACCAGTTTATGCTCGAACCCCTAAATACTGATTTGCATGTAACAGTTCAGACAAAATGTAAACCTTGGTTTCAACAACTAATTGGAACATTTTGGTTAAATGCACAAAACTACATGCTTTATTGATTATATGATTCACACGATAAATAATTACATCATGGACCCTATATTTTCTGATGTCGTGATATCTTTCCGATTGAGTAGACATTTGTCAACCTTAAAATGATATTCCTGTAAACTATTCCCCTTTGACCATTTGATACATTCATTACAGACCTAATAATAAAAATTAAAAATACTGTTTCTTTTTGTAGTTACAAACTTTTATGTCACTCTTTCGTTTCTTCTGTCTTAGTTCCTCTCCTGTCCCTCTCTTCTCCTCACTTCCATCATCCTCCACTCTGTCGGCTCCTTGTCATCCTCTTCTACCCATTGATCACAAAATTTATCCAATTTTTCCTAGCGAGAGGAAATTCTTTTTTCATTCGGCTACGGATAATAGAAGTGTTTTTGTTTATAATAATGTCATGATAGATGGTGTTTATGAAATTTACCTGAGATACCATCGGTGTGCTAATTTGATTCAGTAGTATAGGCAAATCTCTGTGACTTATGTTAAGGTAGGATGTGGGATGTACGTGTAACTTGACCAGAAGGGTCAAAACAAGCAGGGAGTATCATCTGTTTAAGAAATTTTATCTAAAATTTAACTGTAGTGAATGTATTTTTTGTTTTTGTTTTTTGACAATTTGTACTATAAACTTTCAAAGTGATGCACATCAGAATCTGTTGGATGACTTTGTTGAACTTGTTTTGATCTGTGTAAATTCTTGTTTACATGTTTCTCTAATATGCTCTCTGGATTATGAAAGTGAAAAAGTCTCCTTTGACCTTTCTGTGTCTTGTTTAGGTTTCTGTTTTTATGGCGTTGTATTGGAGGAAAATTAGTGCTTTGATTTCTCAACATTCTATAACAGAATGCACTTCTCTTTGTAATCTTTGTTTCTTTCTTAGCTTATGTAGATTCTTTTATGTTTGGCTTTTGTTCAGGAAAGTTTCAATGAGATGTCATATGCCCTCCCTGTCCACTTTTGATTGCCTTCAGTGTTCCTGATTTGCTGTTAGCATACTCGTTTAAATGCCTTTTTGCTGTCAGAATCTCTTAGCACTTGTTTGCCTGCCCAGCCTTCTTGTTCCTGATGAACACAAGCAGATTTCTGAGTTTATATATATATATATATATATATATATATATATATATATATATATATATATATATATATATATATATATATATTTCATTTATATAAACTCAAGATTTCTTATAGGATCACGAAGATAGTTTTCTCCTTCATGCATTATTTTGCTGTCCCTGGTAATAGTTACTTTTCCAAATCATTTCATCTCGCTACCCTGGGATATATAGAAAACTCTGTTCTTAAGATATCTTGTTTACATGTATGATTTCCCCACTAATAAATAGAAATTGTTAGGAACTAGCTGGCACTAGAGGGAGGGGATGAATCAGTGCAGCGAAAAAATTATCGGTTTCAAAAATTTTTGTTTCGATTAAATTTGATTCCGACGAAAATTGTTTCGTAAAAATATTAACTTGAAAGCGTACGGAGTGCAGTGAAAGCAACGAGAATGTAAATCAATTTACAGTAAAGTTAAATTGTTCAAAATAAAATATAAATCATTTTAGAATGGTTCGATCGTCGTGATCTATATCCATTTCACTGATTCCTTTTTTGTCGAGGCCATCGATATCCATTAACGATCTTCCTTTAATAGGTGAAGATTAACTACCATTTTACAATTCGATTATCCTTTTGACAGTTCACGAGATTTTTATAACCCCCTTCATTCCTCTCTTAAACAAGACTAACACTTAGAGTTTCTGGGGAGTTCACGCAAGATTACAATAGCATTTTCTTTTCTTTTTAATCTCAGTTGTGTGTGTATTAACCGGGATGAGAGGGGTATTTATAGGCTTCAAGTGGATTAAAACTTGGAGTCTAAAAGTGTCTCATCCTAGGTTTCCCGTGTCCTAGTGGTATCACCACTTAATACCTTGCCACTAGGCGATACCATCGCCTGATAGTCTCTCGGAGACTGTTTGGGCGATACCACCGCCTGACAAAGTCTCGAAGATTGTGCCACGACGGTTTCACCTGTTGGGTCACTGTTTGTGCCTTTTCACTTAGCCCAACACAATCCAAACTTGGGCCAAATTGGCCCATAATTGAGTTGGCCCAATTTCAACCAAATTATGTGCTAACTACGAATTTTAAGGCATACACTAAGCTAAATAAGTTCGGTAAGTCTAGGTTGTTGAATCTCGGATTTTGATGATGAAACCAATTGATAAGTGTTTATGATTTGATCTGCATTTTTAGTGACTCAGGATGCTTCGATCGGGATGAGATAATTAAAGTAGGAAGAATCATGTTGGGCCGGAGGAACATGTCAGTAGATTGGACGTCGAGCCGGAGGATCGGTCGACGTATCGACAGAAGGCTTCAGGCCATAGATTCGGGCATCGGGCCAATAAGAGCGGATATTGCACCAAGGATATCAGAGTTGCAGAGTCAACTGGCCGATTGGACAATAGGTCGCAAGAGAGGATGATGCGCCGAAGAATCGGATGAAGCGTCGATGGACCAATGACATGTCGGATAACATGATTCAAGCTTAGTAATAATTGTCTAGATCGAAGTGTGTTTTATATGTGCATGATTAACTACAATAGCAAGGCATGAAGCAAAATGAAGTCCCGGAGTCAAGGACGCGATTTCATTGGGAGTTCGAGAGTTCGTCGAAAGTCCGGACATTCGTCGGAAGTTTTGCCGAGAAGTCCCGGAGCTTGCTAGAGAAGCTTGTTGGAACTCGCCAAGAAGATCGTTGTGAAGTCCAGGAGCTTGCCTGGAGTTCGCTGGAACATTATCGAGAGATCGTCGGAAGTTCGCCGGAAGCTCGTCGGAAGAAGCCAAGACCTAGAGACTTGTTTAGCTTAAGTATGCCTTAGATTTCGTAGTTAGCACGTAATTGAGATTGGATTTGGGCCAACCCAATTAGGGGTCAGTTGGGCCCATGTAAGGATTGTGTTGGGCCCAATGAGAGTCCCAAACAGTGACCCAAGAGATTGTACCATCATGGCACAATCTTCGAGACTATGTTAGGCGATGGTATCGCCCAGTGGCCCAATGCCAGGCGGTGGTATCGCCCGGACCAGGAAACCCGGGATGAGATGTTTGTAGGCTCCAAGTTTGAATCAACTTGAAGTCTATAAATACCCCTCTCATCCCTGGTTAAAATAAACAAGCACAAAGAGTTTTAAAGTGAGAAAATGCTGTAGAAATCACTTGAAAAATCTCTCATCTAGCTTAAACTTAGAGTTCTATTTAGAAAGGAGTGTGTGTGTTTGTAAAGGTTGTCTTCTAAACCTGTGAAAAGGAGAAGAGGGGTGTAAAAGGTGGTTGGTCTTTGCCTATTGAAGGAAGACCGATAGTGGTTGCCGGTGGCCTCGACGGAAGAGGAATCAACGAAGTAGATGTAGGTCATGACGACTAAACCACTCTAAAATCTGGTTTGCATTTTACTTTGAGCAATTTATCTTTATTGCAAACTTCTTTAATAGCTTACTGCTTTCAATACATTTATGAACGTGTTTCAAGTTAAGTTTCCGAAATCAGTTTTCAACGTATGAAGAAATTTTCGTAACCGACGTAATTTTTACCACGGTACTAATTCACCCCCCTCTTAGTGTCGACCCCTTTCCTAACATCGGTTTCTTTTGGCGAGCTTCTGATGAACTTCCAGCGAACCTCCGACGATCTCTCGGTAATGTTCTAGCGGATTGCCAGCAAGCTCCTGGACTTCACAAAGATCTTGGTGAGTTCTCACGAGCTTCTTTGGCAAGCTCCTGGACTTCTCGGTCAATTCCGGTAGAACTTCCGACTAACTCTCGAACGCTCAACGAAATCTCGTTCTCGACTCCGGAACTTAATTTTGTTTTATGCCTTGATCGCTATTGTAGTTAATCCTGCACACTTAAAACCTACTTCGATCTAGACAATTATTACAAAGCTTGTTCGGCTTGTCATTGGTTCATCGACGTTTCGTCCGATTTTTCGGTGCATCGTCCTATCTTGCGGCCTATTGCCCAATCAGCCAGTTGACCTCCGCAACTATGATTTCCTTGGCACAATTTTTGCTCTTCTTGGCCCGATGCCCGAACCCATGGCCTGAAGCATTTTGCCGATACGTCGACCGATTATTCGACTCGACATCCAATCTTCTTATATGTTTCACTCTGACCTAACATGATTCTTCCTGATTTTAATTGTCTCTCTCTGATCGAAGCTTCCTACATCACTCAAAATGCAGATCAAATCATAAATACTATCAAATAGTTTTATCATCAAAATTCAAGATACACTGAAATATGTTATGTTTAAACTTCAAAATGGCATTGTGGTTTTGGCACATGCTTCCGTAGAGAGAGAGAGAGAGAGAGAGAGAGAGAGATTACTAGTGTCCTCAAGAAAACATAAAAATGTAAAAAATCGACGTATAAGCATATTGGATTCAAGCATTCACTTAAACCCATCAAATTAATATACTAATTATTCGCTCAGATCAAACAATGTAATTGATATCCAAACAGATCGATCATTGAATGTCTTGCGGCTGAGATCAAAGGCACATCACATGACATTTTAGTTTAGTTCTCCAGAGGGGTGGAATCAAGTTACAAGTTAATTGAGTCTACTGCATTTGGAGTAATTTCACTCTCAGCATCTCTAACTCATTTGATTGTAGATTGGCTTTGTTAGAAGAAGTGTTTTCCCGAGTTTTATATATTATTTATCATTTGCATTTTATCTTGAATTGTCATCTATGTTTAATATTTATTAATAATCCTATGCCGTTTGACAATTTCTCAAAACCTGTTTCCCCCCGCACGGCTTTTTCACTTTAGACCCGCGACGGCCCGCCCCAGCCCATATAACAAGACCACAACGCGAACGAAGCCCACGAAGCTGCGGTCGAAACCTCTATCCCTCCCTTCCCTTCTGGTGCCTCTCCCACTCCCGCTCTATGTAAGCAAGAGAGAAAGAGATGTCGGGAAGAATATCAGATCCGCAAGTGCTTTCGACCAATCCCCTGAATTTGATCTGAGAACCTCAGCGCTGCTATATCAAACCGTCGTCGTCGTCGTCGGCGGCAGCAGCAGCGTCATTTCCGCCAGCAGATGCGGATCTTGCAGCTGGGTTTGCTGGTTGCTCTCGCGTCGAGTGTCGCCGCGATCCTCATCTACATCGTCGGACTCTCCAATCCCTGTGAGCCCTCGGTGCTCCGCCACTATAGTTTTCTAGTTCCTAGGGGGCTTGGGTCGGCGGAACTTCATGCCTTTATTCTTCAGTTCTTGTTCCTTTCTTCTTGTTCATTTCTCTTTGCTTCCTTTCTTTGTAGATGATAGGTTTACGGTTACGGATGATGATCGGAGCGCGTTGAGGGCACTGCAGAGTGGCTTTAAGAAATGCGTGGTGAGTGTTATACGTTTCTCCTTATTCATCTACAATATTTTTCTTATTCATCTACGATTACTGTGCGAATTAGTATACAAATTAAGTGGAATTTTACATTTCGAAAATGCAATATTTTCTATGCGTGTCTTCTATTCTTTTTCCTTGGCTTGAACTTTCTAACTGCAAAAATGTAATATTGTCGTCCTGATTCTGAGATAGCGACAAAATTTGTATTGCTTGATGTATAGGAAAGATGCAATTCTGCCTAGATTTTGCTTGATAGTGCTGGAGTTGACTGAGAATTTAGAAATTGTTGTTGAACTGCTAAAACATGTCTCAGATTGATATAACCGTTAAGTCTCAGATTGATGTAACGGCTAAAACTCAAAGTCTCAGATTGATATACCCGCTAAAATTCAAGTCTCAGATTGATGTAACTGCTAAAACTCAAGTCTCAGATTGATGTATCCGCTAAAATTCAAGTCTCAGATTGATGTAACCACTAAAACTCAAGTCTCAGAGTGATGTTCATGAAGACAGTTGTATGAAGGTTGACACAAGCCTCTCTACTTGTAATTATGCTTTAGTATTTGAAGCAAGGATTGAAATTTTGTACCGCATCGGTGTATCGAGCTTTGCTCAGTATGGTATGGTACGGCATACCGAGTGATACGCTAGGGCGTACTGAGTGATATGCCTAAATAAATATATATAATTAATATATAAAAATTATAAAAATATAAAAATCAATATATAAAAATATAAAAAATAATATAAAAATATTTTAAAAAAGGCGTATGCAGCCTCGGCGACGTCGCCTCCTTCTCCTCGTTGCTTCATCTGTGGCATTCAGCGAAGAAGGCAGCAAAGATGTCGAAGGCCGTAGACGTCTCTGGCCTTCGGCAAAGGAGGCTGCAGAGTCGCAAACGAGGCGATGAAGGAGACTGTCTCTTCCGCTGCTCTAGTCGCCGCCTTCCCTAATCCCCACACCACCAGATCCTCCTCTTTACGACTCTCCTCGTCGTTATCTCCTAAATCGGGATCGTCGAGGGAGGGTGGCATCGGATCGGGATCGAGAAAAGGCATGGAAACAAGTTCACGCTGAGGTTCTCCCAATTCTCCCTCTTCTTTGAACGCCCTCTCCTTCTTCTTCCTTCTTCGACGCTTCTCCCTTAACCTCGCCATAGCCAAGTCGCAGCCAAGCTGATACCACCCGATAGCAGATGGTAACGGTCAAAATTTCGATCGTTATCGCCTGAAATAGCCCTATATCGTCCGATACAGGGCTATATCGAGCGGACTGCCTGGTAGCGAGCGGTTCGCGTACCGGTTCACGAGCCGACTGGTAGGACAAAACTGTAAACAGGGTGTTTAATGTAATGCTCATGTATGTCCGTGTCTTTTGGTTTGTTCATGCTTTGTACAACATGTAGAGGGACGGTCGACGGCTTAACAATCCCAATTTAGTTGGGTTTGGTGGCCATTTTGGGCTTGTAAATAAAGGTTATGTCATGTGGACACTTGTAGAATATTTCGGTCAGTAGTGGATCATTTTGGATCCTTTGTTGTGCGACCGTTTAGAGATTGTAAAGTCTGTTTGTAAAGTCTGATTGTAAAGTGTTTTTTGAAATGATTGCTTATGGATTCGAAGTGAGGCGCTTTCTCTAACCCGTTTTCTCTTTGGTAGGTTCTAAGGGACCATAGGAGGTTTCGGGGAGGCTGACCTTTGCGGATGGACATGCAAGAGTGCCACACAACTTAGGCAAAACCAGCTAAGTCCGTGATAGACCGGTATGTACCGGCCGGTACGGGCGATACAATTTGAAATCGCAAACCTTGATTTGAAGTGTCAGAAATACTGGTGGATGATACTTTGACATAGTTACTAGTTTGAAATTCATAAAAAAATTCTTGAAAATTCACTAATAGAAGCAAACAAAATTTCTTTTGTCTTCTAGAGATATAAATGTGATTAGACCTTTTTTTTTACTCTGTATTCCACTGAGGTTGGATCATGGATGTTAGAACTAATTTTTATCCTTGTTGATGTTTCAAATAAGTTACAACACTAGGATTCTATGGTTTGAATGTATTTGTTTGTAAAAAACACACATTCATCGTGGATGGGCCCACTCCTAATAGACCATTCAAATATTATTATGTATGGATCTAGTCTCTTAGGAGATACAATAGCAACCTCTTCTCATGAAAATTATTAGTCTTCCATCTATTCTTTATGGTTTTTGGCCAAGGATACAATAGATGAAAACTTGCTCGGGCACAAGTAATTCTGTTGGTTGGATAGCTGCCACTGGACATCGAAAAACAATTTTAGTGATCCTCTATATGAGGTCAATTTATTTTATTAATTCTTGTGTTTGACCCATTGTAGGATTGTGATATCGTTGGATGGAGAGAAATAGTTAGTTATTGTTACATAAAGCATTATAATTCAGAATTGAGTGGAGGCAGAAAGAGCTTCATAATCTCAGCTGATGGCTGCTTAAGTTGTCATATTATTGTTGCAATCATAGTTGGTATAATGTTTGATGTCCAACCCTCTAAGTCTAAGCTATGTTAAGATAATAATCCATTAGATGACTAGCTACTATGTGCCTTTGCATGGCTGAATGGTTTTTCTGGCCACCAAGCACAACAAAATCAATAATGAAAAAGCAAAATAGAAAAGGTATGGCTGACCATCCTATTACAAACTATCTATGCTAGGCCTGGTAGGTGCTATGGATGGGAAAAATTACTAGTTTTTGTCCTCCCTACATGTGAGACTACAATGAGTAGGTAAACACATTAAATTCCATCAGTAAATATGAATGTGGAAGAGAATTTTCAAACCTTTCTCCAAGCTTCATCCAAACAATAAGTGCTTATTACAAACTATCCTTCAGATGGCTTTTAGGCCAATACAACTTAAGCCTCCTTATGCTTCTAAGTGGTTTTTTGTAGCAACTCTTAGTACTTGTTGATATTAGTAAAATAGCAAACGAATATCTTAGAACAATTTGCAGATTCCTGTTATGTTCCATGACTGACCTTTATCCTTTGAAAATGCAGGATGCTAAAGGTTTAGGATTGCAAGCTCTGATCAGCCAGGATTATTGTCATGTCACAATTCAGTACCCTAGAGATACAGTGCCAAAGTGGGTGAGTTTGTTTTCTGTATCCAATAATTGAAGTATTTCCTTCATCATCTTTAAACAAGTCGGGTACAAAATTCTGTACCATGTATGAAATATGATTGTGAAGCATTATACAACCTTAGTTGTTCTGTGATAGTCATTTCATTTAAGCAAGTCAAGAAATTGATCCATTAGGAGGTTGTCAAACTTGAAAGGACCATTCAAACTTCCATCAATGAAACTTTTATTTTGTAAAATATGTTATATTTTTCTTTGTAAATTTTTCCAAGGGGCATGGTTCATTCCATTAGTTCTGTGAAGCTGTTGGTCTTCTTGTCTTACTTGCTCATCCTTGACAGTTTGCTAAACTTTTTTGTGCATTTCATAATTTGTTTTTTGATAATAGATTGCTTGTTAAAGAAAAACTTGTTGAACTCTAAAGAATCATAAGAAGAAAAAATGCACTTGTATTTGAACTATTTTGGTCCACTACATGGATCCTTTCGTTCATCTATCGTATAACATCCTCCAGCAATCAAGGACCATTTACTCATTCAACCATTTATTCTCTTCCTAAATCTGAGTTAACTATCTTACCTTACCTGCACAAAGAAGCATGCTAGAACCATCTTTAAATTTTTACAGTTCTGTCTTCATATGGTGGTCTCCTTGTCATGCAACCCAAGGAATCAGCCTATATCTGGTAGATAAACAGTTTTATCATTCTGTGTTTCACTTTTCATGCCATTTATCCATCTTAGAGATCCTGTGTGACTTTCATATTTGTTCATAAATAATTTATAATTTAAAAGAACTTATTTTAATGATGATTTTTAGAGGAATATAAATGAGCATATACATGATTTATTTGTTCATCTGAGCTGGTGTTATTTGGTATTTTAGCTAGATTATTGAAATCCATCAGTATCTGATATATTTCTAAAATATTGTTATAGAGAGATCCGAAAACTGGAGAACTTGAAGGCTTATCATTTGATTTCAACCTTTGTGAAGCAGTTGCTACATGGGAGCAGGTGAATTTGTCGTTTTTGTCAAAAGTAGAGCATCAGAAATTGTTCATCATCCAAGAGAATAAACAATTTATGCTTTTCTGGGATCCACTCAATAATACTTGGTAACAAGGTTTTGGATCTCATTCCAGTACTGGTCCTGCTTATTGATCGGAATGGTACCATACCATACCATACCATACCAACATTCCTATGAATTAATATGTGCAGGTACCAACCAGATTGGCTGTGTCTAGTTTCTGACACACTCAAACCCTCTTAAACTCGATTTTTCATATAATTCTTTGATAATGAATCAACACATGTATGAAAAATCTATTATGAACCATTTTTGAAAATACAATTCTGAAAATGTTAATATTAGCACATGATATACTGACCCAGGTTAGATTCATGCTGATGTAGCTTATATCCATGCAGGGTTAATCTGGATTTGTTGATCTTAGCCAGATTCGTACAAATATAGCCTATGTATATCTGATCTAGCTTAGATCTACTTGAATGTAGGTTGGGTCTGAAAGGGTCCTGCTTGGATCCATGGTACCCTAGGTCAAATCTACTCTAGATCTATGCAACTGGGATACATATGCATTTTGGCTAGATCTACATAGACCTGATTTAAATTTAAGTGTATCTATGCTAGATTATCATGGATTTGTCAACCATCCTTGTTTAAATAAGAAATGTAAGGAAAACAATATATAGATCTAGAGAAGCAAGCAATATCAATCCAAGCATGAATAACACAAAAAAAACACGAATCAAGGCATTAAAAAATCAAATAAGTGGAGAAAAAGCTCAAGTCAGATTTTATTCCTTAGTTTGGTGTAAAAGGCCTCTTTTCCTTGAGATTGAAACTTGAAATCTTTGGGAAAGAAAGCTTCCCAAGAAGAGAACCAACTGTTTTACAACTCAAAATGAGGAGCGAAAAGCATGCTATTGTTTGAATGGAAAGTTATAGGGGCTGCTCACCGCCTAGTAACAGAGGATCCAAAATGAAAACCAGAAAGTTTGATTAATATTCATGTTTTACTGGGCAGCATGCCCGATATGAACTAGAGTACCGCTTTGTAAGGGGTGGTCCAAATGCCGATGTTAGCTCTGTCAGTAATTACCAACAGCATTAAAAACCTTTCTAGGAAGTTTAAAAATGAAATCAATATATTATAGTTTAGACATGCTGGAAATCCTGTAGGGTATATGTATTTCAGTTCTACTAGGCTTTTTTTTCCCTTACCTGGATATATCATCTATTGCCTGTGGTCGAGCTGATAATGGTTTTAGGTATAATACTATAATGACCTGTGGACAATTTGCTTGCTTCTGGTTCAAATAAATACTTGATAACTTTTTTGTAGGTTCGCAATAGTTCTTCCATACTCACAAAAGAGTTTATTGATGCTTTGCCAAACGGATGGGAGGAATATGCATGGCGCAGGATCAACAAAGGAATACAACTGTGAGTACAATTTGTCCAGCTTGATTCAGCTAAAAAAGCTGTGTTATAGTACATTCTTCATCTTTTCGCCTGTATTAGGTGCTCCAATTGAGGAAAACTTTATTTCAAGAAATTGCTAATGATCACACAAGTGGAACCTTCTCATTTTCTGTTCTAGTGATCGGTGCAAGAATAGGACATTATGCATGGAAAAACTTTCTTTAGTACTTCCAGAAACACCACCTTTTGTGCCCAAGCAATTTGGACGATGTGCTGTTGTTGGTAACTCTGGGGATCTTCTAAAAACAAATTTTGGAAAAGAAATAGATGGCTATGATGCTGTTGTTAGAGAAAATGGAGCTCCCATCCAGGTTTAATGAATACTTCTCCTACTTTGTCAAAGTGGTATGTACTTCTCTTATTAGAAGTTTTTCTTTCCCCTCTCCAATATCTCAGAACTACACAAAATATGTTGGTTGGAAAAGTACATTTCGCCTTCTTAATAGAGGATCTGCTAAGGCACTTGACAAAGTTGTAGAATTAGATGGTATGAAATCTGTACCTTTTTTCATGTGTTTCTCATTTTATATGTAAATCACTGTGAGTTTTGCATATTGCAGAAACTAAGAGGGAGGTGCTGATCATCAAAACCACTATTCATGACATCATGAATAAAATGATCCGGGTAACTATATCATCCTAAAAATAACTTTGACGTAAATTGTTTTTTCTTTAGAACAGATGCATCTTGTTATGCTAGGCATGTTCGTCGCAAGCTAACCTGGTAGCTACAGTATATGAATTAAGGTTTCCAATTTTAGGTACCAAACTGGTGTTGGTCCATGGCCATATTGGTACAGGTCCAGTCCATTCCAGCATATCGGCAGTAGAATGGAATGTATCACGGTACCCATCAGCTGGGGCAGGGAGAGGGTGGGAGGAAGAAGGAAGAGGAAGAAGAGGAGGAAGGGCGATGGATGAAGAGGAGGAAATGAAGAAGAGAATTGGTAGCCAAGAGGGAGGCAATGGGTGGATGGGTGCCGTGGGAAGGCAATGATGCTTAAGCTAGGGAGGCTCACGTTTTGCAAGCCCTAATGGGCATCTGCATTAATAAAAGTTCTTTATTTTCCTTTAAATTGGACCGGACCAGCCGAAATGTGGCGGTCCACATACTGGTTCATGCCCAGTCTGCCTGGTATGGTCGGCCTGGGAAAAATTAAAGTCCTTAAAATGAATCCTTGTATCCTCATGAACCATTTATTATTTGCCATAAATATATTTTCTTTCTGGATAATTATTTTCTTAAAATGTCATTCATGACAGTGATATTTCTTGTTCTCACCTTTCTTGTTACTTGGTTCTTCTATTGCATCAAATGCAAAAAGTTGTGTTTTTATCATTGTTAATTCCTTGGCATGTGCCAGCCATCCTTGATGCTTTGAGAAACAGCCTCAATTTCACTTAAATCATTATTTGTTTATTTTTTACTGTCTCTCAATTTAGCTACTGTTGTTTATATGTACTTTGATAGAGGATCCTAAAACTAACTAAACAAAAAGGATCATTGATGGACAGGAAATATTTTTCTACACAAAATAAGAACTTTACTGTAAGCTTCAACAAGAAGTCCAAAAGGAAAAATGACACTAAGACGCAAGATTCATTGACTACAACATTGGCTTATTTGTTTTTACATTATATTATACAAGGTTCGTGAACTGCACTGCGTTCGGCCGCGTGCGTTTCGATTTTCGATTCTGATGACGGCTGCATCGAAGCAGATATCCGAGGTGTACCGCTTTCGGCATACCCCCGATTTCACCGATTTATCCCTCCGAAAATACACGAAAAAAAAAAAAAAGTTAGGATAGAGTTTTCAAGTTACAAATAAATATAGTAATAGTATAAGTTTAGCAAAATCAATGTAAATTAGGTAAAAATAAGATCACATATTTTTTGGGGCTTTGAGGTAGTCTTGTTCGAGGTTCAGTATTTCATTTCGTTATAGATTGAAATATCTATAAAAAAATCAGTTGAATTGTTAGACTATTTTGTTACAATATAAACTCTAAAATTCAAATGAATTAAATAATCATATATCTAGATATACCGATTGTTAATTCTATCATCAAAACGAACGGCCGCCTCCATTTTGGTGGTGGATCGGGGTCCTCGATCCGATACATATCAATATGATAAATTTTGTTGGACCCAATCGTTAAATTGATTCCATGACATAGTGTATTGATACATCGTATACCATTGATGCATCAATGTGGTATGCGATCGTAGATTGATCGTCATAAATCATATTTGTCCGAAAAACTCTTGAGGCATATATTGGTGTTGTTCTCAGATCATGTTGCTTTCGAGAAGGATGACCAACTATCACCATCTTGTTGTTGCCCATATGATTCTTCATAATACGATGGTAATGGAATCTGATGAGTCTCTTTCTTTTCGTGTCTATATCATGTATGTTCTGTCGCATTTGTTCATATTCATCCACCGCCTTCCCCTTCCCCTTCTCCTTTCCCTTCAAAGCATAAACTTGACCCGCACCTTGTCGAAGTTCCATGATCTGAATCTTGAGTGGCATGTGTAAAATATTGCTCCTCACCCATTCACCACCCTCAAGTCAGGTAGACGAGACCAACGACGCCCTGCAGGTATCCACCGCCATCATCGTTGAGGCACTTTCTTTGTCCGTGTTCTTTGTCATGTCTCTGGACCGAACGAGAAAGAGAATGTGATTGAGTTTATGAGAGAAAAGAAATGTTTGAGAGAGAGTTTAAGAGAGTATAATGAAATAGGGGAGAGAAGATTAGTTTAAATAGGAGGAGAAATGGCTCCAACGGTCAATTTGATCGTTGGAGCACTATAGCACTGCTACAGTGTGGTACCGGTCGATTCGGCCAGAATTGCTAATGAATTCATCGAAATGTAACGGGCCGAATTCGAAAATCGTTACGAATGGTACCGAGGCGGTAACGGTCGAATTTCGAATCATATTACCGATACATATTTTTTTTGTATCGGTGTGTAGAGGCGGGTCGGCTGCATCGGTCGCCTCTCGGATCCAGACATACCGCCCGTCTGCAGGTATTTTACATCGGTATGGCGAACCTTGATATTATATGTATATGTCCAAAATTATAAATGCCAAAGTACTTGGACATTTATTACAATTCCAAACAATGATTTTGATCCTCCAAGGACATTTGCTCTCCCCTAAGTATTAGTCACTCATGAAGATGACCTTTTTATTTGGTTAGCAACTTAAAACCTTCATACAAGATATAGTTTCAAAGTTGGAAGCTGATATCTCTAAGTGATCACACCTGTACAGACGGGAAGAGCAATATGAGGTCTTATTATAATAACACATACCGTAGATCTGGCTTCACAAAATATGACCCTTTAAAATTGATTATGGATTAGTATATCTTGATGAGATTGAAATTACGTTTGCAGTTGACAATGACTTCATTGAAGTATATCTTGTAAAATTTTAGTACCTTCTTATTATAGTAATAAGGTCCTCCCTTTCATCACAAAAATGGTACCACTACTCTTTCATCACAAAATGGAACTGGAGAATATTAACAAAATTGGCTTTTTTTAAGATATCATAACATGTGTCTCACCTGGCTAAAAGCATCACGAGGCTTGTCAGTTTGAGTTCCACGACAAGTTAGGGTTAACTAGGTCCAAATTGGCAAATTATTTTAAATAGTGATAATACACAATCAAGTTGGTGTTACAAAAATTTTAAACCTTTGATTAGTGGTGATGAGCACTCTTTCCAAATAGGCTTTCTCACAAACAAAGCTATGTTTATGAAACACTCTTTTCTTGTAAATAATTAAGCAATACATGAGAAGAGTTTGGGTTTTATTACTGAGCATTGGATATATCCTTCTAAATAAGTGATCCATTCTTACCAATATTCAATTCCTTTGGAATGTAGAGAAACCATGTATCTTAAGCAAAATGTATCACTGCAACCACAGATTTTATGATAGCAGATGAGGCACTTGTGGAATCCAATAATTATAAACATCTAAAAAAAAAAAGGAAGAATAAGTTTTTCGTCTTTATTCATATGATGAAGAAAGATTTTCCTTATGACTAATCTTCAGATATACTAGATCTATGTTAACCTTTTTTACTTTCTGCATGTACTATGGTTGAACACATTTATTTATTGACAGGAAATGAAATTTTGTAAGCATAACTCACCTCGTGATAAAGCCTCTAATTGGAGAGTGCTTATCACCATCAGCAGGATGAAGATTTTTCTAACACCAAGTAGATATACCATCACTTTTTTTTATCATGTAGTTCTTTAAGTTTCTCCTGGGATTTTTATATAGTTAATACATGTAAATCAATTAAATAAGTGGATAATACTTTTGCATCTTGCATAAGGAAAGACTCCTCAAGGGAAGCTTCAAGTTGTAGAGGCAATGACATCAATCAAAATGTCTTTTCCCTAGGGGAATTGGGAGGTTCCACAAGATATGCTTACCATTCTGCTTCTCCTTCCCCTCATCAAGTTCTCGATAACTGTTGAGAACTCTTCAAGTGGGTTTGCCCTTGAGGTCAAATTTCAACAGCAATTCATCACTCTTCCATGACTTGGAAAGTAGTGTTAAGGATAGCCTTACATCTTGATTGAAAAGTGTTCTGATCTAATTCTCCTTTGAAGAAGACTCACTCTACCGCGATGTCACGAACGGTCGTCGCGCACTCGCAACAACTTCGTTCAACGAACTGTTCGTCGCTTTTGCATGCTTGAACAGAGACATGACAGCCTGTTTTGCCTTGGTTTTGTGTGTTTTTGCTTGTAAAAATACATGTTTGAACATGTTACAGTGCACAGTGCGACCGCTCACCGCGTTGGGCCAAAAAGCCCTAAAATGGCTCTGTTTTCATATATCGTGGTGTCACGACGTTAGCTGGAGTTGCTTAAGGCGTGAGGCACCCTTGCGGCCAAGACGCGAACTTAGCTTGCGTTGCCTAAGTCGCGCTTCGCCCTTGCGATATTGCTCCGTAAAGATTAGCCCACTTGTAACCTCTCGCAGGTCCCGAAGGACCTGTAAAAGAGAAAGTTGATTAGTTCGAAAGAACGAGCGACGGACAAGTCCCGACGTCTCGCGAAAGAGGGGAAGCTTTACAAGCAATTCAGCGAGCACTTTGCATGCACAAGAGAAAAGAGGGAGAGGGGGAAAACAAGGGCTTTAGAAGGTTGAACGAATAGCTACAAGCCCACAAACAGCTGCTCACCGAGTCCCGGGCGGGACAACAAGTTCCCGTCAACGCAACGTGCGAACTTGCGAATGAGTGTTCAACGCCCGGTACTATATCGAAGCCCCATCCAGCCCTGTGCCACCCGGGGGGTTCCAAGGGGCTGAGATGGTTGACGTTTTGGTGAGCGGAGGCAGATTCCAGAAATCAGCCCGCGGCACACGAAAACAAAGCTGTTTTGAGCTGTTTTGGGTCTGTTTTGCTCGGTTTGGTGAACGGTCGCTTTGTAACGCTGCAGCTTGTTCGAACTTATATTTTTACAAGCAAAATGACCCAAAACCAACAGAAAACATGCTGTCAAGCAGCTGTACATGTAGGTGTGAGCGACGAATGGTTCGTTGAACGGAGTTGTTGCGAGTGCGCGACGACCGTTCGTGACATTCTCCCCCACTTAAACTATCGGCGCCCGACGTTTGTTGGTAGTTGTTGATGATTGCTTCTTCATGTCGTAGGGCGCCTTCGGGCTCCCAACTAGTTTTGCGGGAAGCTTTAGCCACTTCACCAAGTACTGCCTGCCTTTCACTCCATTGGGTAGCTTTATCTTACGGCCCCTTGAGAATGGTTTCAACTCGCTTCAGAGGAGGTAGCCGAGTTGGAATACGGGAAGCATCTTGCGGATCCGAAGTGGTAGGCTTTTAGGTTCTCGGGCGTGAAGAACATTGTGAATTTTGAACCACGCCGCAAGAAATGCGAACTTCAGGGAGACGTTGCCTACCCCACCGATAATTGGGAATGACTCTTCATATTTCAGGTACCAATCTTTTGTGGATTTTGTTCCCCGAAGAATTGAAGTGATGTTGGTTGGAGCTTTACCAACACCAAATCGCCGACCTTGAACTTCTTGCGGTCGCCTTCCCAAGTCCGCCCACTTCTTCATTCTTCTTCGCTTTCTCCAAGTAAGCCCGCCGCAATATCTGCATTTCGGTGCCACTCCTTTCATGGGCGGTAAGTCGACGGACTACTCAAAGATATCCAATCGCCATGGTGTGAGGAGTTGACGGTTGTTTTTTCTGTAATAATCTCGAAGGGGCTCTTGTTGGACGCAGAGCTCATTTGAAGTTGTAGGAGAATTGGGCAATGTCAAACAACTTCACCCAATTCGTTGGTTGGCACTCATGTAGTGTCAAGATATGCTCTCAAGAGCGAAGTTTATTCTTTTCACCGCTATCCGTTCTAGGGGTGGAGGCTTGTGGAGAAGTATAACTTTGACCCCAACAATTTGAATATTTCGGCCCAAAATCGCCCCAGAACCGAAAGCATCTCGATCATCGATGATATTCAGGCGGGACTCCCCAATACTTCACCACATCCTTCATCATCGACTTGGCGCCTCTTATTTGAACAATGTAGGGGAGCAAAGAATGAAAGTTGCATACTTTGAAAACCGATCGACCACCACAGTATCGATCCGAAGTCCCCTACAAGTGGCAAGCTTGATATGAAATCAAGGAAATGCTCTCCCACGACCCTTTTTCGGTGCGCAACGGCTCCAAAAGTCCCACCGTTACCATTGTTCCGCTTTTGTCTTGTTGGCAAGTGAGGCATGTTCGAACATATTCCTCCACATCAATCCCCATCTTCGGCCAGTAGAAGGCCCTCTCCACAAGAGCCAATATTCGGTGAATGCCTGGGTGTCCAGCCCAAAGGGAATCGTGACACTCTTTTAGGAGTTCTCGCCTTAAATTGTCCACTCGAGGAATATAAACTCTATTCCTTTTTGTGTACACGAGTCCCTCCTGGACCCAAAATCGTCGGGTCTTGCCTTCTTTGATGAGCTGCATCAGGATGACTGCCTGGGAGTCACTATACAGTTCATCCTTGATCCTGGAAAGGAAGTTGGAGTGCAACTGATTTGCTTGGTCTCTACCCTCCAGTTGTACGGCATTCATGCGTTCCACTTTCTGACTCAGCGTATCGGCCACGACATTCGCTTTTTCGGGCTTATACTCCATTGCCATATCAAATTCAGCCAGGAAGTCCTGCCATCGTGCCTGCTTTGGGGAGAGCTTCTTCTGAGTTTGGAAATAACTCAAAGCGATGTTGTCCGTCCTTAGCATAAATCGCGACCCGAGGAGGTAGTGTCGCCAAACTCGTAGATAGTGGATCACTGCTGTCATCTCCTTCTCATGCACCGGATACTGCCGCTCGGTCTCGTTGAGTTTGCGGCTCTCGTAGGCCACCGGATGACCCTCCTGCATGAGTACTCCCCCAATAGCGAAGTCTGAAGCATTTGTATGGACTTCAATTTGAGCACCGGTTCTTCTAGAACAGCAATCTTCAGATCTTGGAATGCTATTTCACATTTGTAAGACCACTTTGAAGGCTGCTCCTTCTTCAGCAACTCCGTCAATGGAGTTGCACGCTTCGAATATCCCGCTATGAAGCGTCGATAGTAGTTGACGAAACCAAGGAAGAATCTCAACTCTGGTACCTTCTTTGGAGTTCGCCATTCCGCAACCACTTGCACCTTCGACTTATCCATCCGAATGAAACTATCACCAATTCGATGCCCCAAGAATAAGATCTCCGTTTGGGCGAAGTAGCATTTCTCCTTTTTTACGAACAAAGTGTTCTCTCTGAGAACCTTGAAAATTGTTCGAAGGTGCTGAACATGCTCCTCGAGCGTTTGGTTGTATATGACGATATCGTCTAAGTAGATGACCACGAACTTGTCCAAATACTCATTGAATAGTTGGTTCATGAGAGTGCAGAATGTGGCCGGAGCGTTGGTTAAGTCGAAAGGCATCACTAAGAACTCAAACGCTCCATACCTGGTCACACAGGTAGTCTTCGCTTCGTCGCCTTCAACAATGCGCACCTGCCAATACCCCGACCGAAGGTCGAGTTTTGAGAAATACTTAGCTTTGCTCAACTGATCGAACAAGTCCGCGATGAGCGGGATGGGATACTTGTTCTTCACTGTCACTTTGTTAAGGGCTCGGTAATCGATGCATAGTCGGAGGCTCCCATCTTGTTTCTTCTGGAAGAGAACTGGAGTTCCGAAAGGTGCTTTAGAGCTGCGGATGAGACCACCGCTTAGTAGTTCACCTAACTGCTTCCTGAGTTCTGCCAACTCTGGCGGGGGCATGCGGTAGGGTGGTCTCGCTGGAGGCTTCACTCCTGGCTCCAGCTCGATGTTGTGATCCACGCCCCTGCGTGGTGGAAGAGTCTTCGGTAACTCGGGTGGCATAACGTCATTGAACTCTTTCAAGACGTTCGCCACCACAGCAGGTTCTTGAATGGCCTTCTCGTTAAGTGGCTCTAGCTTCATCGCAGCCACGAAGGTTAATTCACCTTTTCGCACCCCTTTCTTTAGTTGCAATGCCGATATATGTTGCGGTTCCTTGGTTCCTCTCCGAGAGACAGGAACCACGCAGGGATCGTCGCCTCCCATCATACATAGGGAGTTCAAGAACGGCATTGGCACTAACTTCGCCGCGTGCATAAACTCCATTCCAAGAATCACTTGGAAGTCATCCAATGACACTGCCATCATGTTGGTGTTCCCGCTCCATGTCCCGATTTTGATGGGGACTCCCTTCGCCAACCCGGAGATTCGCCTGGCCTCCGAGTTCACCGCCTTCATTCGACTTGGGCTCTTTTCCAAGATCAACCCAAGTCGCTTTGCTTCTCGATCGGCTATAAAGTTGTGGGTAGCGCCCGTGTCCACCATTGCACGGGTTGTTTGGCCATTGAGCTTAATGTCACCATACATTAGCTCGCCACTTCCTGCTTTTTGTTGCCTTGTCTTCGGGTTCTCCCCCACTTGACACTGCATGGCGTTCAACAAACGCATGGCTCCCATCCGGGGTCCTTGCGACTCCTCATTGTCGCTGCTGACTTCAGAAGTACTCGAACTAAGGGTGATAGCCTTGCCCTTGTCCGATTTGGGAGGGTGGATGGAAGCTGTTAGCGCATTGAGTGCCTGTTTTTGTGGGCACTCCCTCACCATGTGTGGCCCTCCACACAAGAAGCATCCGCCAGGTTTCGGGGCCTTGCCTTTCGGGCTTGGACCTTTGTGGGAACTCTTCTTCTTTTGTTCGCCCCCGAGCTCCTTCCCTCGAGAATGTTTTGGAGGGCGATTGCCTGAAGATTGTTTCCTTCTCCCTGGGTCTTCGGAGGAAATAAAGTCGGTGAGCCTTTCTGCAGTAGCAATTGCCCCAACCACATCGGTGACATTCCTTCAATTTAGTTCCTGTTGAGCCCATGGCTTCAAACCATCGAGGAAGCTAAACAACTTGTCCTTCTCGGACATGTCCTGTATGTCCAGTATTAGTACAGAAAATTGTTTCACATAGTCTCGAATGGTGGAACTTTGGCGGAGTTGTCTCAACTTCCTTCTTGCGACGAATTCTGTGTTCTCAGGTAGGAACTGAGTTCTCAACTCCCGCTTCAAGTCTTCCCATGTGTCAACCCGACACCGACCTTGTTGGATCTCCTCCCAATGGGATCGGCACCAAAGTTTTGCATCTCCGTTCAGATACATTGCTGCTATAGAAACTTTGGTATCTTCAGAATCGGGCCTCATAGCTCGAAAGTATTGTTCCATGTCGAACGGAAAATTCTCGAGCTCTTTGGCATCTCTGGCCCCTCCATAACCATGAGGCTCGGGTGCCCTCAAGTTTTGTGGTGGTGCAACGTGGGTGTTGCTTCCTCCCGCATTTAGTGCTCTTGTAAGCATGACCACCTTTGAAGTGAGTTCCGCCACACCATCCTGTAAGTGTTGCACGGAGTCTTTGGTGTCATCAAACAGTCGGTCGACTAGGGCCTCGACCTTGTCGATCCTGGACTTCGCTTCCTCTTGCGAGCTCTCTACCCCAACAAGCCTTTGTTGGCCATGGTAGAGTTCCTCCACACTCGCTTCAAGAACATCCAGGCGGGTTTCCGCCGTTGTGAGTCTCTCCTTGTGACTCTTTTTCCCAGTTGGCGCTCCAGATTGCGCCTCCTCCGCTCGCGGAGAGTAGCCAACTTCTCGCTCATCATGTTCGCTGCCGCGCTCCTCTTGAGCGGCTCCAACAGCATGAGAGCGAGTGTGCACATGCATCCCACCTGCGGCTGCTTGCGGCAAGGGTTCGACTTGCCCCGTCTTGCTGGATTCGCCATAATGCTTTGCCATGGCGAAGTTGCGAAGTTACTTCGCTGCTCGCTCGAAGTGCTTGCCCGCTCTGGTACCACAATGTTACGGCCTTAGCTGGAATTGCCTAAGGCGTGAGGCACTCTTGCGGCCAAGACGCGAACTTAGCTTGCGTTGCCTAAGTCGCGCTTCACCCTTGCGATATTGCTCCGCAAAGATCAGCCCACTTGTAACCTCTCGCAGGTCCCGAAGGACCTGTAAAAGAGAAAGTTGATTAGTTCAAAAGAACGAGCGACGTACAAGTCCCGACGTCTCGCGAAAAGAGGGGAAGCTTTACAAGAAATTCAGTGAGCTCCTTGCGTGCACAAGAGAAAAGAGGGAGAGGGGGAAAACAAGGGCTTTAGAAGGTTGAATGAACAGCTGCGAGCCCACAAACAGCTGCTCACCGAGTCTCGGGCGCGACAACAAGTTCCCGTCAACGCAACGTGCGAACTTACGAATGAGTGTTCAACGCCCGGTACTATACCGAAGCCCCATCCAGCCCTGTGCCACCCGGGGGGTTCCAAGGGGCTAAGATGGCTGACGTTTTGGTGAGCGGAGACAGATTCCAGAAATCAGCCCGCGGTACACGAAAACAGAGCTGTTTTGAGCTGTTTTAGGGCTATTTTGCTCGGTTCGGTGAGCGGTCGCTTTGTAACGCTGTAGCTTGTTTGAACATACATTTTTACAAGCAAAATGACCCAAAACCAAGAGAAAACATATTGTCAAGCAGCTGTACATGTAGGTGTGAGCGACGAACGGTTCGTTGAACGGAGTTGTTGCGAGTGCGCGACGACCGTTCGTGACAACGGGCTGTTTTCTGCTGCCCGCTGCAGCATGAGAAATGTCAGCCATCTCAGCACCCTGGAACCCCCCGGGTGGCATAGGGCTGGATGGGGCTTCGGTATATTGTTGGGCGTTGAACAATCTTCACAAGTTCGTACGTTTTCTTGACGGGAACTTTCCTTAACGCCTGGCACCCGGTAAGTAGCAGTTTGTGCAAGGACTTGCAGCTGTTCGTTCAACCTTCTAAAGTCCTTGTTTTCCTTCTTTCTCTGTTTTCTCTCATGTACGTAAGGTGCTCGCTGAATTGCTTGTAAAGCTTCCCTCTTCGCGAGACGTCGGGACTTGTCCATCACTCGTTCTTCGAACTAATCAACTTTCTCTTTTACAGGTCCTTCGGGACTTGAGTGAGGTTGCAAATTGGCTGACCTTTGTGGACGCATATCGTAAGGGCGCGTCAAGACTTAGGCAATCCCAGCTAAGTCCGAGAAGTTGGCGCAAGGGTGCTTCGCGACTTAGGGAACACAAGCTAAGTTCGCGTCTTGGCCGCAAGGGTGCCTCATGACTTAGGCAATTCTAGCTAAGTTCGTGACATTGTAGTATCAGAGCGGACAAGCAATTCGAGCAAGCAGCGAAAGAACTTCGTAATTTCGCCATGACAAAGCATCGTGGCGAGTCAAGCAGGGTGGGGCAAACCGGACCTTTGCCTCAAGTAGCTGCAGGTGGGCTGCAAGTGCAAACTTGCTCTTATGTCGTTGGAGCCGCTTTGGAAGATCGTGGCACCGAACATGATGAGCGAGAAATTGGCTACTCTCCGCTAGCAGAGGAGGCGCAATCTGGAGCGCCAACCGGGAAGAGGAGCCATAAGGAGAGACTCACAGCGGTGGAAACCCATTTGGATGTTCTTGAAGCGAGCTTGGAGGAACTCTATCAAGACCAACGAAGGCTTCTTGGGTTTGAGAGCTCGCAAGAAGAAGCTGAATCCCGAATCGACAAGGTCGAGGCCTTAGTCAATCGATTGTCGGACGACACTAACGACTCCATGCAACATCTGCAAGAAGTCGTGGCAGAACTCACTTCCAGGGTGACCATGCTCACAAGGGCATTGAATACGGGAGGAAGAAACACCCGCGTTGCGTCGCCACAAAACTTAGGGGCACCCGAGCTGCATTGTTATGGAGGTGCTCGAGATGCCAAAGAGATCGAGAATTTCCTGTTTGACATAGAACAATACTTTCGAGCTACGAGGCCTGATTCTGAAGAAACCAAAGTTTCGATAGCACCCATGTATTTGAATGAGGATGTAAAACTTTGGTGGCGAACCCGTTGGAGGAGATCCAACAAGGTCGGTGTCGGGTGGACACATGAGAGGACGTAAAGCGAGAGTTGAGAACTCAGTTTCTACCCGAGAACACAAAGTTAGTCGCAAGGAGGAAGTTCAGACAAAGCCGCCAAAGTACTTCTATCTGTGACTACGTGAAGCAATTTTCTGCGTTAATGCTAGACATACAGGACATGTCCGAGAAGGATAAGCTATTCAGCTTCCTCGATGGTTTGAAGCCATGAGCTCAACAAGAACTGCATCGAAGGAATGTCTCCGATGTGATCGGGGCAATTGCTATCGCAGAAAAGCTCACCGACTTTGTTTCCTCTAAGGACCCGGGAAAAAGAAGGCAATCTTCAGGAAATCGCCCTCTAAAATATTCTCGAGGGAAGGAGCCTGGAGGCGAACAGAGGAAAAAGAGTTCCCATAAAGGGCCAAGCTCAAAAGGCAAGGCCTCGAAACCTGGTGGATGCTTCTTGTGCGGAGGGCCGGACATGGTGAGGGAGTGCCCACAGAAACATGCACTCAATGCTTTAACAGTTTCCATCCATCCCCTCAAATCAGACAAGGACAAAGTCGTCGCCCTTAGTTTAAGCAATTCAGAATCTAGTAGCAACGATGAGGAGTCGTCGGGTCCCCGAATGGGAGCAATGGGTTTGTTAAATGCATTGCGGGGTCAAGTGGGGGAGATCATGAAGGCAAAGCCATTGAAAGCAGGGAGTAGCGAGCTGAGGCGTGAACTCTTAAGAGAGTGTCACAATTCCCTTTGGGTTGGACATCCGGGCATTCATAGAACCTTGGCTCTTATGGAGAGGGCATTCTACTGGCCGAAGATGGGGATAGATGTGGATGAGTATGTTCAAATGTGTCTCACTTGCCAACAGGACAAGGTGGAGCAGCGGAAGCCGGTGGGGCTTTTGGAGCCGTTGCCTATACCGAAAAGGCCGTGGGAGAGCATTTCCTTGGACTTTATATTAAGCTTGTCGATAGTAGGGGGACTGAGATCGGGTGGTCGATCGATTTTTAAAGTTTGCAACTTTCATTGTTGCGCCCCTACACTGTACAGTAGAGGAGGCCAAGTTGACGATGAAGAATGTGGTGAAGTATTGGGGAGTCCCGCACAATATTATCAGTGATCGAGACACTCAGTTCTTGGGACGATTCTGGACCGAGCTATTCAAATTATTAGGGTCTAAGTTATACTTCTCCACAAGCCTCCACCCCCATACAGATGGCCAAACCGAAAGGATAAACTCGCTTCTGGAGCAATATCTTCGGCACTACGTGAGTGCCAACCAACGAGATTGGGTGAAGCTGTTGGACATAGCCCAATTCTCCTATAACTTGCAGCGGAGCTCTGCGTCTAACAAGAGCCCCTTAGAGATCATTACAGGACAACAACCGTCGACTCCTCACACCCTAGCTATTGGATACACTGAGAGTAGTCCGTCAGCATATCACTTTGCTAAAGAATGACACCGAAATACAGATATTGCGCGGGCTTACTTGGAGAAGGCGACCAAAAAGATGAAGAAGTGGGTCGACTTGGGAAGGTGACCGCAAGAGTTCAAAGTCGGCGATTTGGTGTTGGTGAAGCTCCAACCAGCATCACTCCAATTCTTTAGGAACAAAGTACACAAAGGATTGGTGTGCAAGTATGAAGGGCCCTTCCCAATTATCAGTAGGGTAGGCAACGTCTCCTACAGGTTGCAGCTGCCGGCGTGACTCAAAATTCATAATGTTTTTTACGCTAGCAATTTGAAAGCCTTCCACTCAAATCTATAAGATGCTTCCCGAAGTGTTCCAACTCGGCTATCCCCCACCAGAGCCTCCTACGAGAAGCGAGTTGAAACCATTCTGGCGGATCACAAGATAAAGCTACCCAATGGAGCTGAGCAGACTGAGTATTTAGTGAAGTGGCGAAAGCTTCCCCGAACTGAAGCCAGTTGGGAGCCCGAAGACGCCCTAAGATATGAAGAAGCAATCTTCAACAACTACCAACAAGCGTCGATGAGGGCGTCGACAGTTTAAGTGGGGGAGAATGTCACGAACGGTCGTCGTGCACTCGCAACAACTTTGTTTAACGAACTGTTCGTCGCTTTTGCATGCTTGAACAGAGACATGGCAGCCTGTTTTGCCTTGGTTTTGTGTGTTTTTGCTTGTAAAAATACATGTTCGAACAGGTTGTAGTGCACAGTGCGATCGCTCATCGCGCCCGGCCAAAAAGCCCTAAAATGGCTCCGTTTTCGCATGTCGCGAACTGTTTTTTGCAGCCCGTTGCAGCGCGCGAAATGTCAGCCATCTCAGCACCCTGGAACCCCCCGGGTGGCACAGGGTTGGATGGGGCTTCGGTATATTGTCGGGCGTTGAACAATCTTCACAAGTTTGCACGTTTTCTTGATGGGAACTTGCCTTCGCCCCCGGCACCTGGTGAGCATTTGTTTGTGGACTTGCAACTGTTCGTTCAACCTGCTAAAATCATTGTTTTTCTCATTTCTCTGTTTTCTCTCGTGCACGCAAGGTGCTCGCCGAACTGCTTGTAAAACTTCCCTCTTCGCGAGACGTCGGGACTTGTCTGTAGCTCGTTCTTCGAACTAATCAACTTTCTCTTTTACAGGTCCTTCGAGACCTGAGTGAGGTTACAAATTAGCTGACCTTTGCGGACGCATATCGCAAGGGTGCGTCAAGACTTAGGCAATCCCAGCTAAGTCCGAGAAGTTGGCGCAAGGGTGCTTTGCGACTTAGGCAACACAAGTTAAATCCCAGCTAAGTCCGAGAAGTTGGCGCAAGGGTGCTTTGCGACTTAGGCAACACAAGTTAAGTTCGCGTCTTGGCCGCAAGGGTGCCTCACGACTTAGCCTCACGACTTAGGCAATTCTAGCTAAGTCCGTGACAGTGAAGCCACAAATGGTCCAAGTTGTCAAGGGTGTTTTTGTAGTTCATGGGCATAGGCTTCTTGTTGACATGGTTGTCAGTTACTAAGGTTGCTTCATAAATTGGTGAAAATGCCACTACCTGTGCACTAATCATAATCAGTATACTTGTGTGAGTCGTTCTCACTATTGCAGCATTTTATATGTTTTCTGTACAAATAAACTTCTCAATTTCTTCATAATATATTTTTGTAAGTGTGTACATATATACAGTGCTTTCTCTGAGGAACCAGTTGCCTTTGATTTAAAAAAGCCTAATCAGACAATTGGAAATTGGAGAATGTCATTCTTGTGGTGTTATTTAACTTTCCATACATATTAACAATAATAACTAAGGTTTTCAATTTTGAATAATACCGTCCGTACCAAGCGGTACGTACCGGTCCGCCAACAGACTAGTACACGGACTATATATATATATATATATAAACCAGCAACTGCCTCGTTTTTCTGTGACGTCGCAGATTTATTTATTTATACTTATATATATATATATATATATATATATATATAAAGGCGATGTTGCCCTACCTGGGGAGAAAAGAGGCGATGTCGCTCGGTATACAGTATCGTATCGTACCGAGCGTATTTCGAAACTCTGGTACGGTACGATATTTCAATCCTTAATAATAACATCCCCAATTCCTCATTAATCCAAGCTTTTAACTAGCAGGGTCAACTTATCTAGCATAATAGCAGATTGTGGCACATTTGACATTGTACTTTATTGTGTTCACATGCACACATCACATGCTGGATTTTGTTGCTTGAGTGTTTGTTAAGTATTAAGAATTGAAAATTACTTTTGCTTGAACGTCAGTTTCATAAAGTTTGTATCTCAGATATGAACCATATTTTGAGCACAAAATTAATTTATACTTGTTTCCAGAATGTGCAATCAACCGCTTGAGCTCAATTTCTAGTAGCGATGGCACCTACAACATAATATACACCTTTGCATAAACAACTGTGTCACAATAAATACAGCCTTTTTTTCTGATAGATTTGAAGTTTGGCAAGTCTAATCTACTTGAATGAACCTCAGTTCCTAATAGATTCATATATCAAGGATTATCAAAATCCTTGCATCAGTTAGAGGTAAAATTAAACTTTCTTGACATGCTAAACTTGAACCTTTTTTCTTTTGTAGGAAGTCCCAATTGGGAATCAAGTATATCTCATGTTAGGTGCATCATTTGGCTCTTCAGCTAAAGGAACAGGGCTTAAGGCTCTTGAGTTTGCTCTATCCATCTGTGACACTGTTGATATGTATGGTTTCACCGTGGATCCAGGATACAAGGAATGGTAGAGTAGAAAGCAGAATCCTTTATTCGTGGCTTGAATTTAAACGGAGGAATATAATTCTTATTTAGCTGTAGTCATCTTTGTTTGTTTGTAGGACAAGATACTTTTCAGAGTCTAGGCTGGGGCATACTCCACTTCATGGGAGAGCATATTATCAGATGATGGAGTGTCTAGGAGTAAGTTCTTTTCTTATTTTCATACTTGTAATAGTTAAGCAGTGAAGGTCAACTTCTGAATGCCCTATTGCCCTCCTATGCAGCTTGTTAAGATCCATTCTCCAATGCGAGCTGATTTTAGTAGAGTAGTTAACTGGTTACCAAGTGAAAGCATACTTAATGCTGCTCGAACTGCATCTGAGAAAGTTCTGAGGTATCTGAAAATTATGCAGCTTACATCTGTTAAACAGCCTAAGCCTTTTCTGACAACTGGATTGATTTCTTGATGTAACTCTCCAGTTGTTAAATCTTTTTATATTCTGTTTTTCTATGCATCTACGATCAATGGAAATATTCTGCATTAATTTATATGTATAATCATTGTTTTACCTATGCAATTACCAATTATGATGTTATATAGCTATAAATAAGTTGATTTTTTCAATCTTATCATTGACAATTATGTCAAGCTGTGATAATCACTTTTAGTAGGTACAGTATTGGGTCTAAAATTTGCTAAAATTTGTTCATGTTGGTTCATTGGGCTAACTGCTTAACATGATTTCCAATTAACTACCATCATCACAGAAAATCAAATTGTCCAGGTCCATACTTGTTCATAACTGCTGCTCCACTCAGTAGTATGTTTCAGTGATTTGTCTATTGTTTAGTTTCACTTTACACATAATGGCTGATGCTTCAAGTGCTATATTAATCTCAATAGTATCTCTTATTTTCCAATGCCTTAATTTATTTCTTTGACTCTTGATTATTAGTTCAGTCTCCAAATTGGCACGGCTAATCCATCTCTTTGCCCTAATTCCTAGCAAACTCAAACATATCTTGAATTTCTTTCCTCAACAATATTGCAAGGTAAATTTAATACGTGTCTAGGTACAAAATATTCTGCAGTATGTGACAATTTCTTTCTCATTTAATGACATTAGTGAAAATGTTGTAATCAGAAAATGTGAAAGGATCTGATGTTCTTAAAACTATTAGAAGGATGCTGCCCTTATTAGACCTAAATTCTGTGAAGAAACCTTCAAAAACTTAGTTATAAATTTATATTGAACAACTCAATGTCTTCACAGTTTCTTTCTTTATTGTATATACTTGAATGTAACAGTCCATCAAACATTGAACAATAGTGTACTCAATAGCGTGAGACAGGAATGTGGAAACCTCCACAACTAGGCTACCTTCGTCTGGTTCAAGAAAGCTTCTTCCCTCTGTGAAAGTTATAATCTTATTCTTTAATTTATTTGTTTTGACACGCTTGGACAATCAAACTATGTTGTGTGTTTTAGTTATATCAATTCTTGGGTGGACCATAATGATCAATGATAATCTCAAACCTTGTATTAAGTGGAAGATCAGTTCATTGTTTGAACCGGTTGACCTAATATATTGTATTTCTCATGGATATGGACTTTAGAGGAGTCTGTGACATGACTTGTCAGCCTTGCTTTGCCCTAAGACTTGTTGCTGGAGGACAATGGCTGTCCAGACGGTCACCAAAGAAAGATTGCTGTGTTCTTTTCTTTTTCCAGCAAAAAAGATGTCCATGGTTGACGAGACTAAAAAGCAGATATTGGTTGTAATACTCAAGGAACTTATTGGATGGTGGTTCTGAATTTTTTGAAAGCAATGAAACTAGAAAAGGATTTTAGCTAAAAACTGGCTGTAAGTACATATATGATGATTTACCAATTATTTATGCAATTGGAGAAGAAAGGATATCTTAATGTAATGTGAAAACATTATCCTGTGAAGTGGATTAGCTGGATAAAAAAACCACTATTTCTACTGTGCATAGCAACGATGACTTTCTACCTTTTCTGATTCCAGCACTGATTGGTGAACAGAATTTTCTTGTTAGAACTTAGAAGACATGCAAGTTTAGTTATTCGAAACAGAAGATTGCATATATTAATCCTCACTGGACCCATTTGTCCTTTAGACAAGTTTAGTTATTGGAGTGCCTGCTTGATGCACCGAGGAGAAAATAGTTTGGTTTGGTAGAAATCAGATTGTTGAATATATTTGAAGAATATGATGGGCTTGCTCAAATTTATTAATATTTCCTGGTATACATGTTAGTAACATGGTGTGCTGGCTTACTTCTAAGATGAGATTCCTGATAAGTTCATGGTGTTTAATGGTGAAGATAGGGTAAAGTGGTGCAGCTTGTGATGATTATTTATTGATATTATTCAGTACTGTATTAAATGAGCTATCAGCCTGCGTTCTATTTGGGGGATAAATCCTTGGGTGAAGTCTTAATTTAAGTATTTACATCGTATAATTTTAGCAGTCATTATGGCACTTTGAAATGTAGCACATGCATGTAAAATCTCTTTAGCAAATTGTTATGCTTTCGTTGTCACCAGGAAATGGAAAACATTTCCCTGTTTTAAGTTTATCATTAATTCAATTTTTTCATGGTTTTACCCTTTAGCCTGCTTTTAAATTCTGCAACTAAGTACTATGCTCAAGCTCATTACCTGGTCCGTCCTGTTATTCTCAGGAGGATTGGAGCTGGGATGGATGACCCACTTAGTGCATGTTCTATCATAACGAAACGTAGCACGGGAAAGTCTCCCAGTATCTCAGGCCTAAGAGAGGCTGCTATCAACCATCAGAGCTATATGAATGGTGCAACTACTTATCCTCTGGAGAAAAACACTGGAAATGGAATGCTATGTATTGTCCCAGACATATGATTGACTCGATTTCGTCATTATGGCTAAAATCAACAAAGTTCCGAGAAGGTATCACCAACCAGGTTGAAGTTGAATTCCGTACTGTTTGAAGCTGACTTGCTAGCTGCACAAATCATGCCAAAATTTTGATCCTGCATGGAAAGTTGAAACAGTTCTAGCTCGCTGGCGAATGATCTCCTCCAGGTTCCTAGTCTGATAAGAGAGCCATGTTTTGTGTTTTGATCCAGTTTAAATTCAAGGTATCTAGTTTGGCATTGTTTATTCAGTTAAAATTGCCTATTGTCATAAATAATAGGCAATTTCATCTTCTTTTTCTGTTCTTTTACTATTTTTTTGGGTTATACTTTCTGTTGCATCTTAGAGCACAAACATGAAATTGCATGTATTATATTTTCTTCTGTTCGATCTTTTCTTGTATTCTGAGAGCTTTCATGATCTTTGTTGAAGCAGTTGCCTAGATTTAGATTTACATTTTTCGCCTTAGCATGCGGTAGAATATTGATAAGACTTGAAGCTATTGGGAGTTTATAAGCATGCATTTATACTTTAGTTCCGTGGCTATGGAACCGTCAGATTCAGTTTCGAATTCATCAGGCTCAATTTGCCAAAACTAGTAATCGAAACCAAACTGCATAGGTTCTGATTTCGGTTAGAATTGTCAACAATTTTTTTTATTTTTAATTAAAATAATATAAAATATAAAAAATAATAATTTTGTTTTTAAAATTTTAAAAAATGGATGTATAACTCTAATGAGCAAAATGACATTAAAAAAAAAAAGATGGTATACAAACGATAAAATTATAAAATTTATAATCAAACTAAATTTCTCTTTTGAAAAATAAATAAAATTATAAAAGTTTTAATCAACTTAACATCTCTCTCATGAGAAGATTTGAACTCAAGTCAATTAAATTTAAAGTTTATACTTTAACCATTATATCATAAGTAGTAGATGATATATTTTTATTTTTATTTTATAATATGTAATTTGTCTGAAACTAGAATAATCGATTCTGATATTTTAAAATAAGGAATTGGAACCGAATTATCCAGGGTCAATTTCTGCTTTGTTTAGAATCGAAAAACTATCAGACTAGGTCGGTTTCGGTTCCAATTCAATTTGATTTTAGTTCCACTCAAATTATGGTCAGGACTATTTTAGCTGAATATTTGTCAATTTTTTTCTTACTTGTTGTCCCGTTGAAAGGATTATTTGTGTTGCCTGGATTTATTTTGGGATAGAATTGGTTGAGAGTTTTCAACTATACTTTAACTAGGATAGAGTTATGGTTAACCAAACTACTCCAATTTTAGTACAACTAGAATCAGCAAACATATGTATGCATGTGTATATATGTATATATATGTATATATGTATATATATGTATATATACATATATACATATATATATATATACATATATATATATATACATACATATATATATATATACATATATATATATACATATATATATATATATATACATATATATACATATATATATATATATATATATATATATATATATATATATATATATATATATATATATATATATATATATATATATGTATATATATATATATATATATATATATGTATATATATATATATATATATATATATGTATATATATATATATATATATATATATATATATATATATATATATATATATATATATATATATATATATATATATAATATATATATATATATATATATATATATATATATATATATATATATATATATATATATATATATATATATATATATATATATATATATATATATATATATATATATATATATATATATATATATATATATATATATATATATATATATATATATATATATATATATATATATATATATATATATATGAGAAAATGATAAAACGAGCCAATCAGCTACAGAAAACATTCATTGAGTCGATGATTTATAGAATCATTGGCGTGCACCTCGTCAAACACATTCTTGGTGATTTCCTTGTGAGCATGTTGGGTCAAGTGTAACGTACCATATTACACACACATACCTAATTGGACCGTGAGTTATAATGATCAAAGCAAGAAGTTGGACCTGGTTTGATCGAGTCAAGATGGGTTCGATTTAGATTAGGTGCCAGAACTCGAGTCAATGTCGATATATATATATATATATATATATATATATATATATATATATATATATATATATATATATATATATATGTTAAGGGACAATGGATTAGAGATAGAAGAGAATTAAGTGACTCGAGTCCGTTGTCGTTGCGAAGAAGCAACCCGAATCCATCTCCAACCTTACCCCTTTCGTTTCTTCCTCCCTTTCTCCCGAACCCTAACCCTAACCTTGACATCCTCGACCACGATCCCCCGACCTTAGCCCTAGATCGCTTCCGACCCCTCGCCACACTCCCGACTCCACTGCCACCGGATCTCCGACCGAGTGATGGCGGCGGCGGCGGCGAGGGCCGATGGCCAGGAGAAGGTCATTGCCGCAGCGAAGCACATCGTCAGCAGCCTTGCTACCTCGAAGAACGCTGCCGAGGACATGATCCGCATCCTCTCCGGCTTCGACAACCGCCTTTCCACCATCAACGACCTCTTCCCTGCCTCCTCCTCTTCCGCTAGAGGAGGCGACGGCGAAGGCGACGGCGTCGACGTCGACCGGTCCGAGGCTGAGCTGCGCCTTGAGGTAGCCCAGAAGGTCGTTTTCCGCTGGGACGCCTCCGATTCCCTCCTCTGGGAGTCTTCCCCCGAGGAGGCCGAGGAGTACCTCGCCGCCGTCGATGATCTCATCTTCCTCGCCGACCCTGGCACCTCCCCGAGCGCCGCCGCGGCTGCGGAAGACCTAGTTAGTCGTGCGGAGGTTGCGCTTCAGATGGCAATGTCCCGTCTTGAGGAGGAGTTTCGCCACCTGATGGTCCGCAATGCAGTCCCCCTTGACTCCAACGGGCTCTGCTCCTCCATTCGCCGCCTCTCCCTTTCCTTTGCATCTGATGGCGGTGAGACTATGGAGGACTTTGAGAGCTCCATTGATGACGAACACCAGCTGCAGCTTCCACCGCAACAGCAAGAGGGCAGTCCTGAGGATAGGTCCGGAAGCAGTCTGATAGACGATCGGAGTTTAGATCTGATCCATCCCGAAGTCATCGCTGATCTGAAGGCCATCGCAGACAAAATGATCTGGGCCAAGTATGATCGAGAGCTCCACCATGTTTACTGCAGTGTCCGACGGGACATCCTCGATGAGTGCCTCTCCATCCTCGGCATCGATCGAATGAGCATTGAGGAGGTACAGAGAACTGAGTGGCGGATGCTTGATGACAAGCTGAGGAAGTGGATTCAGGCTATGAAGATCGTTGTTCGGGCTCTGCTCTGGGGAGAGAGACGGCTCTGTGACCTAATTCTTGCTGCCTCAGAGGAGCTTAGGGACGAGTGCTTTTCAGAGACCACCAAGGGTGTGTCATGCAGCTACTCAACTTTGGGGATGCCATTGTGATATGTCAGCGGTCTTCAGAGAAGCTCTTTCGTATTCTGGATATGTATGAGGCCCTCGCAGATGTTTTGCCAGATCTCCAGGCCTTATATGCCGGAGACCCAAAGGACCTCCTATGTGAAGAGGCTGAGGGGATTCTGAAGAGGTTAGGTGATGCTGTAAAAGGCACTCTCATGGAGTTTGGAAATGCAATCCAGAAGGAGCCATCGCGGAAGCCAACACAGGGAGGTGAGATCCATCCCATGACACGTTATGTGATGAACTATGTGAAATTGCTGGTGGTTTACAATGATACATTAAATTTGCTTTTGGATGATGGAGTGTGTGGTAGTGATCAGTCTCATTCTGAAGGTTGTGAGAATAGGAATGCCAACGGAGAGAATTTGGAGAGTATGACTCCACTAGGTCGTCGCATGCTTTTGATAATCTCACATTTAGAAACTAACCTGGATGAAAAATCTAAAGTTTATGAAGATGGAGCAATGCAGTATATATTTTTGATGAACAATATACTCTACATAGTTAATAAAAGTGAAGGATTCAGAACTTGGGAAGCTTTTGGGAGATGACTGGATAAGGAAGCACCGCAGCCAAATTCGGCAGTATGCCACAAGCTACCTGAGGACTTCCTGGACAAAAGTGTTGTCTTGTCTGAAGGATGATGGATATGGGAGTGGGAGCTCCAGTAGCGTTTCAAAGGTTGCTCTCAAGGAAAAGTTCAAGAACTTTAACTTGGCATTCGAAGAAATTTATAGGGTTCAGACAACTTGGAAGGTTCCAGATCCTCAGCTCCGAGAAGAATTGCGGATTTCTATTTCAGAGAAGGTTATCCCAGCTTATCGCTCTTTTATGGGGAGGTTTGGTAGTCAACTTGAGGGCGGAAGACATGCAACAAAATATATAAAGTACATGCCAGATGATTTAGAGTACCATCTTTCAGATTTGTTCGAAGGCTTGCCTGGACTCACTCCGAGAAAAAAAGCTTAGTCCGTGGAAGGGCGCAGGTATGATCTGAATCTCATTAGTGGTCCCTTTATGCAGAGTTCAGATATATTGCTGAATGTGAACTTGCAATGACCCTTTGCAGAACTTGTATTGGTTATACATAGTAACAATTATCATATATAGATGTCGTAATAACTCAATGTGTTGTTATAATAATGTATAGGTCTAGTGGGTGTGAATTACTGGTGTCTTCTTAGATTTTTAATATGTTGTCAAACAAGTGAATGTTGATTGGATCTGTTTGAATTACTATAGCTCTTTAAACGTTTGATGGGTTTTGATGAACTAGCCCTGCTGCTTCTGTTTAGGTGCCTTTGTTTTTTATATACCATTATTTGTGCAAAGCTTCTAAATGTATTCTTGCAATTTGCTTGATGAAATTCAACCAAAAGTATAATTAGGTGCTCTAATGAGTATTCTATTCCATGTCTCTTTTTCAACAAAAGAATTAGTGTGTGTTTCATTTCTTTGCACATGGAGCCCTGTGTTTGTTTGGTTAAATCTCCATACAGTCCTTGGTTGCTCATAATCTATTACATGATATATTGTGTCATAGTTATCAGTTAATTGATGGTGTGAGTTGATCTTTGACTTTTTTCATTCACAATTGAAACATTTGCTGCGCAATCTACTAGTTAATTGATGGTGGGAGTTGATCTTTGATTAACTTCTCTAGATGTTTATTTTTCTGGTTGTAGATACATGATGCTTTTGAACTTAGTGTTTCTCTCTTTTTTCATCCTATGATATGATACATGGGGCTAATATAGATGGCTATATCTTCCATTTACAAGGCTTCATCTCTACAAAGCCTTTTTTCCCTTATTTTTCAATATTTTCTTGTACTTAAAGTTTATTTCATCTATCACCATTCTTTAGGATGTCTTTCAAGATCAGCATATTTGCCTTGTATTTAAATCCAATCTGCCGCTGGAAGCATTGAATTAGAGGATGAGTTGCCTCACGTTGTTGCTTTAACTATCAAGGGATTCTTTGCTGTTGTATATATATTCATTGCTGATCTGCTGTCTATTTGAGCAGCTATGCAGACAAAGACATAGTATATATATTAGAGAAGTGTAAGTAGGAGGAAGATTAGAAAAAGAAGAGGTGAATGTTTTTAAAAGCTAACTTTTACTTCCATGTTTTTAATGTCAATTTTGATTGTCAGCCTGATGTGCTGAGACTGATCTGTCCTGGTCTAATTTAAAAAAAAGGGTCGTGATTGAATGTTTAGTTTGAGCATTTAGCTTGATGTGGTCTCCCAACTTGAATTTTTCCTGATACGTAAGATTGAGATTTGAGTTTTTGATGTGGATTATCCCTAGGTCATGGGTTACCGCAAAACTAATGAGGCCCTTGCAACACTTGAGACAGTAGCTAGGACTAACCTAATGGGGGAAAAATTAGTATTTAATGTGGGGGAGAGTGTGCCTGTGTCACCTGCAGAGGTCCCTTCTTGTAGTGCTACAGCCCTAACCATATAGATTATGGAAGACTTATTGTATCAGGCTTGATTCGAAGAATATTCCTAGCAGGATTTGGTGCTGGTGGAGAAAATGTCGGTAGCCAGTTTTGCTGAATTATTTGCTAAGATCTACACTAACAAAGATCCGAGGCTTCATTTTTTAAATTAAAGGAAAATATCAAACAGTAAATGCCTAGGATATCTCTGAACTAGATAACTCTTTTCTGTCCTAATAAATATCAGTAAAGATCTATATAATCTTTGATTTCTTGAAAGAAACTTTTGAATTGAACATAAAAGATTATTATTTGAATCTGATGAGCTTGTATTCATATTCCTTGTTATTTGTCTGTATATCAACGAAATATTTTTTTCCATTATGTTTTGTTTTTGATCCAGGTATTTAGTATGTTTAAATTAAAAATGCAAAACCTGAACAATAAGCGATTGAAACTGCCAACATTCTAGAAATGTTTTGACTATCAGTCGAATCAGAAGCTGAAACAGGAAGTTCAGACTTTAGTTTTGGTGAACTATGGCTCTAGAAGTTTGGTTGTAGAATGAAGACATTATATCTAATAGAAAAGAGACTCATAAGATAACAACAGAGTCGTAAGGACTAAAGATGATTGTCATTCGTCTATAATATTAAGTTTTGAAATATGCAATCAGGAGCATCATGTTCGAGGACATTGTATATGTTGTGTTTCATCATGTTAATGGAGTTGGGTCAAATTTATTGGAAAGTGAAGGATACTTAGTTCTCTCGAGTGGCTCTTTCTGTAACACTCCTGGAATCTATATTATCTTGGGATGGAAAGTAATGTGCTAACACAGATTTGAGAGTTTGTTAGCTGAGTGACTCTTGGAGAAGATTCTTCTTGTCTTATTTTGAGGCTGGATCTAAAGTTTTACTACTGGAACTGTGAAGTTGTGTGTAGAAATAAATAAAGATGGCTAGTGGAGCTGAAGTCTGAATTATACCTTATCATCGCAGTGTGAAATTATAGATCAGGATTTAGTATTTGGTGTTTTGAACAGAGTGTTAAACGACGGGTCCGTCCCATTCTATATGGGAAGTCTGTTTTATGTATGTATTTATCCTTGATTCTCAAGTTTGAGGGAACAACTTTTACCGCAAAATTGATGTTATTTGTTGTTGCTAAGAAATAGATGACCCTTTTGGAACTTGTTATGAATAGTTGATTTAAATATTTAGATGATGCATAAGACAAACTGCAGAAGAATTTGTTATTATATTGCAGAAAAACGAATTAACCTGCTCTTTCTCGTTTAGCTCATTTGCTGATTTGTTCTTTTCATTATTCTCGGTGCTCTAGTGGTGTGATCTTGTCATTTATCCTTGTGTATTCGATTATTTGGCTATAGATGGTGTCATAATAATATAGCTAAAAACATATTATCGTCTGATTTGTGCTCCAAGATAATTATTTAACTTAATCGACTGTTAAATTTTCTCATGGATAAACTGGATTGTTGTTTCACAAAAAAAGTAGTTTGATGTGCAAAAGTTAAGTTTAACGTATATAATTGACTGTGACGTGACAAATGGTTCTTCCAACTTTCTGAGCACATTCATTGGTTTCCAAGTCTTGAAGACTCTAATTGGTACACAGGTGCTGTTAGGTGCTCAAAAGACTTCCAGGCATCTGACTTGTTCATTTTCTGCACTTAATTTTCCATTACAACTTGTTAAACCTTCTTCATAAGATGCATATGGTTTACTCTGTTTCCGGCACACCATGTTACGATGGTGGCTTCTATAAGTAATGGGTGTTATTTAGTGGAGGAGGCTTGGATGTATACAAGTATTATTTTAATCTATTTATTCATTAAAATGTTGCAAGAATATTCCAAGTACAAGCGAAACAACTAAATCCATCCGGTTTCACTATGAAAAATAACATAAAAGCGCATTGAATGCAGTCTTTGTTGGTTGGATATGGAGAAACTGTTTTAGATAAGTTGGCACTTCGACAATTAAGATGGATATGGAAATTGGATACACGGCACGGTCAATTAAAGATCATCGATCGATACTATCGGGCCCAACTTCGCCTCTGTGCAGGTGGGTGCCAGTTGCATGAAGCAGTCCATAAATGGATTTTATTTTTATGTTTTTTTCAGTAAAAAGGTGTCGAAAACCAGCTAAATTTCCTTTTATGGGTCTTCCTAGATAGCTTCTGAAATAAAATAGAGCTATAATACCAATAAGAGTGGAAGGCTCATCATATGGATGATCATCCATCAGCATTCATTTATATGAATGGGAGTGTTACAATAATTAAAAAAAAAAAAGAACATAATCATCAAGGATTAATCCTCGGAAAGATGAAACAAAATATGCATACTTTGACCAATGACAGCACAGCATGGGATCAATCAGACGCATAAGAGGATGGCTACCTTACTTTGCTTTCTTATACCGTGAAGAATCAAACATGAAATATTATTCTCTTATCAACCTCCTCTCATTGCAATTTTCTTTTTTTTTTTTAGAAAAAAGTATAAAGGTATCATAGGATTCTTTTACATTAAGGTATCATAGGATTCTTTCGAGGGGCAACTTTCCTTTGTCCTCATATTTCTAACAGCCTAAGTTGTCTTAGTCGTCACGCTAACAACAGCTCCAGCTCAAATAGATAGAATCAATGGATTAATATTCTAATCAACCATATAATTTATTTAAATTAATATCATGATCAAACAGGAATAAAAAGCTACTTTTATGAATTAAAAGTGTAACAAATCCTTTGCTGTATAATAATTTAATAAATTCATATATTCATTGTATCATCACATAATATCATCTTATGAATTGATTTTGAATGTCTGTATCTAAAAAGATTAATAATAATTTAGTGAAGTATATACTAATGTGTTTTGTAGTATAGTAAGTGTCATGCAATTGATGGACTGAATTATGGGATTATTATCTCATCTTTTGCCTTTACTTACAATGTCATAATTTCAATTATCTTTTTTTATTTATGTCGTGTCTTATATTTTATTCATTTATATTTTTTTTTGCATTATCATACAATCAAAAAGCATTATGATAAAATAATAAAAATAAAACTATAGATATTGATAGTTTATAGAAAAAATCAATCATTAATAAAGAATTCATTATAAAAGAAGGATGATAGATATGCTCGATCATAATATATATAGATAAGTAAATAAACACATAAATCTTAAAGAAATTAACTCATTAATAAAAAAATATTGATGTTGTTCTCTTTGCTTTATCATGAAGATTGTATGGCCGTTATATTCATTTGCTCGTCGCAAAATTTTTCATATTAAATTTACTTATTTATTTATTATTTTAAATGATTGAAACAAATTATACAAATGTATTAGAATAATATTGTGTTATGATGGTGATTATACTCCCATAAATCACTTACAAATACTGAAACATAAAAAAAATAGAGATATACATTTGATCAATTTATTTCTTTTATTGATTATAATTAAAAATAAGTTAATAAACTCACAAAAAAATAATATTATAAATGGTTGTCTATCATTGTTACTGATAAATTGCTCATTAATAAAGTTTTGATAATTATATATCTATTCAAAAAATGATCTTTTTTTATCATCATAATATTAGTAACTGAATTTCTTTGGGTTATTTGTACGAAGGTGTTTGTCTTATTGTTTATCAAGATTAAAAGAAATCTATTTTAGTCAATTCGATTTTGTCTGAAAACATGTTGACTATCTATAGACACTATGAATAGGATCAAATAATATTATCATAGGATGATGGTTATACTTTCATAAATCACTTTAAAGTGAAAAGATGGGTAACAAAACTATATATCCCATTGACTTTAATTGATAGAAAAAAAATAAAATGAGCAACCATATGAAATATGAGAAACATTTATCTTGGTTGTGAAAAATTTTAGCAAAGTAATAAGTTAATTGTATTATCACATTTATGTTAAATATCAGATTTTGATGATGAAACCAATTGATAAGTGTTTATGATTTGATCGGCGTTTTGAGTGACGCAGGATGCTTCGATTAGGATGAGACAATTAAAGCAGGAAAAATCATGTTAGGCCGGAGGAAAACATGTTAGAAGATTGAACGTCCGATCGGAGGATTGGTCGATGTATCGACAGAAGACTTCGGGCCATGGATTCGGGCTTCAGGCCAAGAAGAGCGGATATTGAACCAAGGATATCGGAGTTGCGGAGTCAACTGAGCGATTGGGCAATAGGCCACAAGAGAGGATGATATACCGAAGAATCAGACAAAGCATCGATGAACCAATGACATGCCGGATAACATGATTCATGCTTAGTATTAATTGTCTAGATCAAAGTGTGTTTTTACATATGTAGGATTAATTATGATAGCAATGCATAAAGCAAAATTGAGTCCCAAAGTCAAGGACGCGATTTCGTTGGGAGTTCGAGAGTTCGTCGGAAGTCCAAACGTTCATCGGAAGTTCTGCAGGAACCAGCCGAGAAGTCCAGGAGCTTGTCGAAAGTCCATTGGAACATTGCCGGAAGATTGTCAGAAGTTCGCCGGAAGAAACCAAGACCTAGGGACTTGTTTAGCTTAAGTATGCCTTAGATTTCGTAGTTAGCACGTAATTGGGAATGGATTTGGGCCAACCCAATTAGGGGCCAATTGGGCCCATGTAAGGACTGTGTTGGGCCCAATGAAAGGCCCAAACAATGACCCAAGAGGTGGCACCATCGTGGCATAGTCTCCGAGATTGTGTCAAGCGGTGGTACCGTCGGTCTAGGCGGTGGTACAGCCCAAACATAGCCTCCGAGAGACTGTAGGTGGTGGTACCACTAGTGTAGGCTATGGTACCGCCTAATACAGCCTCCCAGGCGGTGGTACCGTTAGATTGGGCGATGGTACCGCCCTGTGCAGTGTTAGTGTCAGACTGACACTAGTGGTGGTACCGCCTAGCATAGGCGGTGGTACCACCCGAACCTAGGAAACCCGGGATGAGATATTTTTAGGCTCCAAGTTTGAATAAACTTAAGGCCTATAAAGACCCCTCTCATCTCTGGTTAACATATACAAGCACAGAGAATTTAAAGCGGGAAACATTATTAGGATCGGAGCGGCACTAAGAGGGGGGGGGGGGGTTTGAATTAGTGTAGCGGATTAAAACTTCGGTCTCGGAAAAATCTTTCGCACGATAACAAACAATATCGATGAGAAACGATTTGGAAGCTTGATAACTTAGATGCGTATGAAAGCGTAATGACTAAGTAAAGAAGTTTGCAGTATGTAAATGGCAAGATTAGGATGCAAACCAGAGAACACAGTAGTTTGAAAGTGGTTCGATCAAAATGAACTACATCCACTTGCGAAGCCTTCTTCGAAGAGGCTCCCAACTTCCACTAGCAAATCTCTTTGTAGGGGAAGGACTAATACCCCTCTTACAACCTTTACAAGTGGTTCACACTCTTACAATTCTTTTCAACAAGATGGGAGGAGGTGAACACTTAAGCAATATGAAAAATAAGACTTCTAAGACTTTTGTAAAGCTCTTATATCAAACTATTGCTTTGCAAGAAGGTGTTTTCTCAGCTGAGAATAGAGGGGTATTTATAGGCCCCAAGAGGATCAAAATTTGGGCTCCAAATTTTGAATTCTCTTGGGTTTCCGAGACTGGCGGTGCCACCGCCTATCAATGTCTTGTCAAGCAGGTGTACTGGCGGTGCCACCGCCTGTTGGTGGCTGTGCCACCGCCTGGTCTTGGGTGCTGGGCGGTGCCACCACCTGACACTTTGGGTTCTGGGCGGTGCCACCGCCCAGTTCGGCAGTTCTACCGCCCGTCCATACACATTTCTGGTTTGGGCTTTACATCCAACCCAAACCAAGTCTCTTTTGGGCCTAGTTGGCCCCTAACTAAGGTATAGGATTTTTTCTTAATCCTAACCCTAATTACATGTGAACTACATGCTAGTCATAGGTGCCCAGCAAGCCAATCACGTGAGTGATGGCACGTGTGACTTGATACAGAATCTTTTTGCTTATTATATTTTAGCGTATATCACTTTATAACTATTGCATAAATGCATATATATATTATGATGTCCTTGGATTTGTGCAATGGGAATCGGATCGTGATGAGATCACGATAATGAGATCGATTCACCTTTAAACACATATCCTAAATAATCCCGGTCATAGGTTTTCGAGAGGGACATCGTGATAACGGATAGATTGGTGTGTTGTATACCGTTCATATGATGGATGCAGGTGATCTCATAGCTACTCGTGTAGGGACACTAGGGATCTGATGCATGGGTGCTCATTGGAGAATGAGTTCGATTGATCCGCTACAGGAATCTTTGAATGGTTGATGATGCCTTATTGTCAAACAGCGATTCCGTAGTCCTAGTGGTGTATCTGGTCCCTAGACTTGAGACACCAAGGATGTCTGTATGAGTGCTCCACTCTTTGATACTGAACTTATAGGTTTGGCTGTCCCAGATCTAGTACGGTTGGTCATTGGGAGTGGTAGTCGACCTTCACGAGGGCTATTGAGTGTCGACAGAGGATCATCCACTCTCGGCGTCATGAGAGGAATATCCCATGTGTTCTTGCTCGAGACAAATCCCCGGCCGGGGTCATTGGGTTGAGAGAGAAAGAGTTCTCGGGGAGAATCCGATTAGAGCGAGACTTCAGTAGAAACCGTATGGGTCGACAACACCATGCTTTCGATATACGGTCTCCGGGATATTAGATGGATGAGGGACTATAGGTACATGGTGGCGAGGACGCAGATCCAATGGATTGGATTCCCCAGATCGTCGGGGACTTCTGGCGTAGTGGCCTAATACGTCCAGTAGTCGATGAGTCGAGTGAATTATTACTGAGATAATAATTCACTGGAAGTTAGAAGGAGTTTCGACGGTATGACTCACGGCCAGCTCGATATTGGGCCTAGAGGGTCACACACATATGGTAGGCATTGCGATGAGTAGAGGTTGGGATATGAGATATCCGACGGAGCCCCTTGTCTTATTGGATGCGAGATCCAATACCCACTAAGGAAGGACCCATTAGGGTTTGACGGGATCTCTATAAATAGGAGGATTTCTGACCCTCATAGGCTAGAGTCTTTGCTTGCCTTTCCTATTCTCCTCTCCCTCTCCACCTTAGAGGCACGGAGTTTTGAGGAGGGTCAATTTGCAACCCTATTTGTGTGGATCACCGCTAGAGAGGAGGCTTGACCTCCTTCACCCTCTCTAAGGATCTGCCAAGGGAAACAGGGGATATCTGATCTCCCTAGGTAACACAATCTCTATACGCAGTTTTTGTTTTTATGCATTTTTTTGCACCAATCTTTATACGACGACAAACATCTTTTTTTGGGAATCGGGGATTTTTTGTTTTCTTGTTCTTCAGCTTGCGCATCGGATGTCGCCCCATGATTTCCCAACGGTGGTATCGAGCGGGTTGTTAGATGCGAATGATTGGTTTTGAAAACTGCGTGTGTTGTGTTTAGGAAGAATATGGACGTCAAAATCGTTGACACAAAAGCGAGGAAGGGCAGCAACGGTTTGCTGCCCTCGATCTACATGCTGCGACCACTGCGGCGGAAGAATGACCATGGAGCACCACCAGTACCGGCATGCGCATGGCAATGATGCTGTCAATGCCTGTGACCCGACCCGGCGGCTCGCCAACAGAGACTTTGCGGCGTGGCGGTGGCGACCAAGGCGGCCAGCAGCGGCGCTACCGCCGAAAGGAAGCTGCCCATACCAGGCGACGCGGCCGACGCGACGCCTGCCGCCCTGCTCCAGGGCGAAACCCCCCCCCACAGGGCAGCCGCCCGGCGGTACAAAGACCGCCCTGCGAGGCGCGGCGCCGGAAGAAGCGCACCAGCAACAAGATCGCCGCCAATGGCGTCTTGCTTCTCAGGGCGAGGCGATGCCTCCCCGCAAGATGGGCCTTGGCGGTGGCTGGCGGAAATAGCGGAAGGGGAAAGGGCATTAGGGTTTTGGAAAAAGACAATTTTGCCCCTCGAATTTGAGAAATTCGATTTCTCTTTTATCCAAATTACGAAAATACCCTTAGGAATTGAAAATTTTCCTACATGTCCCGATTTCAGAAAAATATTAATTAATTAAAAATTTAGTTGATTATTATTTTTTATTATTATCTAGTAGTCCTACATGATGATGATTATTTATACATGTGATGTATGATGTGTGGACGGATGATGTCGTAGGCGGGTGTGATGTGTGTACTTGTGATTATTATTATTGAGGTCTGCGAACCTCCATTATATTTTCGTTTATTGTCGGGCCTACGTGCCTATGATTAAGTTGTAATCACATGAGGAGGCGCGAGGCGTGGATGCGATAAGGGACCCCGAGGCGGACGATCGTGATGCATGGAAATGCATCAAGATGTCGACTTGAAACCCAAGAGGGCGAGATGGACGATCATAGGGCATGGAGATGCACCGTTGCACACATAGATCTTGATGTGAGTGATTAGGCCTGGCTCCGGGCCTAATCATATTAGGTTGTGGTCCATGATCATCGATGTGATTGCTTATACACATACTAGATATGTATATATATTTGCATGCGATGTAGATATATATTAAATATGTATATGTGTGACATGTCATATTAGGAGATCAAATTATAGAAAAACATCTCTCGATAATATTAAGTCGGTAAACGTGAGGCAATTAGATTGACCCCACGTGGCCTTCCATCGTTATGGTAGGAACCGATTCTGGTGTAGGTTGAGTTGGTCGAGTCCCTCGAGACTCACCTATATCGCGATTCGCTATCTTGCTTACGACATAGAGATGTCACCGGTGACACGAGGACATGGTATGCTTGGTCGAAGTCCCCGAGGGTATATCATCAAATCGGACTCATCTTGTAACGAAGGTGTTGACTTAACCGAGCATCATGGTTGGTCGAGTCCCTCGAGGCCATGGTGATTCGGAGGCCGAACAGGGGCGGGAATCACAAGGAGTTGTGATCGGCAAGAGTTGCCTACCTTTTTTAGGCTTAGTGTGATTGGTCGAGTCCCTCGAGGTTACACTAAGACGATTGATTGATCCCGATCCCCACTAGAAGTCTTTGGAGACTTCCGTTTCAATCTTTGAGGGTGTCGCGTGACTTCGTTAGTAAAATAGTGGGAGCATATTAAGATAGAAGTCCATATCTTGATAGTTTATTTCTTGCAAAATCTGCATGTTATTCATTTTCTGCTACATCTTTATTTTCAAAAAATGTCGCTTTTCAAATCCCTTACGTGGCATACTTGATGTCAACCGCCTTACTAGTCCAAATTATACGGATTGGCTCGTAACTTGAGAATTGTTCTCACAAGCGGAGAAAATCGTGTGCGTCCTTGATCTGATGATGCCTACGTAGAAAGAAGGGCAAGCGAGGATGAGATACTTCATCACGTGAAGTACATTGATGACTCCACTCTTGCTCGGTGCTATATGTTGGGCTCTATGACTCGAGTTACAGAGACAACATGAAAAGATGGATGCCGGATCCATTCTCCTACATGTCCGAAAATTGTTTGAGGAACAGGGAAGGACTCAACGATATGAGATATCCAAGAGCCTTTTAAAGCTAGGATGGTGAGGGGACAGGTTGAGAACCATGTCCTAAAGATGATTGAGTGGATAGAGAAACTCACAGGTCTAGGAATGGTCCTAGAGGATAACTTGTGTGTGGACATTGTGCTTCAGTCCCTACCAGATTCCTTTTCACGAGTTCATAATGAATTTTAATATGAACAAGCTTGAGGTGACTCTCCCAGAGCTCCTCAATATGTTGAGGGAGGTGCGAGAGTACTATTAAGAAAGAGAAGCCAGTTCTCTACACTGGGTGAGACCAGAAAAAGAATAGGAAAGCGAAAGGTCCCTTAAGAAGGAAATGGTAAGGGCAAACAAGGTAAAAGCAAAGGTTGCTAAGAAAGACCCAAGCAAAGGACAAAGGCGAGTGCTTCCTTTGTGGTAAAGATGGGCATTGGAAGAGAAACTACAAAGAGTGTCTTCAGAAAAGGGCTTAAACAAAAGCTTGATGAAGCTTCGGGTACATTCATGATGGGTCTCCATTTGTGGGACTCTTATGATAACACATGGGTATTGGATACGGTAGTGCTTATCATATATACGCAATCGTTCTGAGGTTACGGCAAGGCCTAGGAGACTCTCAGAGAGGCGAGATGGACCTCAAGATGGGTAATGGAGCAAAAGTTCTGTATTAGCTGTTGGCGGGAGGTCGCCCTACACATGCCTAGTGGAGCTTTTATTGCATAAGATGCATGTTATTTTGCTCCTTCTATTATCAAAAACATTATCTCCATTTCATGTTTAACAGTTAGTGGATATAAATTTGTTTTTGAGAACAATGGTTGTTCGATATTATTAGATGATAAGATCATCACGAAAGGAACATTGCATAATGGTTTATTTATGTTAGACACCACTCCACATATCATGAATGTAAATATGTCCAAAAGGAAACGAGATGAGTTGAACAGTGCATACCTGTGGCATTGTAGGCTAGGTCACATCCATGAAAGAAGGATTCAAAAGTTACTAAATGATGGATATCTAGATCCATTCGACTATGTGTCATATACAACTTGTGAGCCTTGCATTTGTGGAAAACTGACCAAATCTCCATTTAGTAGAACTGGAGAGAAAGCCAATGAGTTGTTGGAACTCATACATAGTGATGTATGTGGACCCATGTCAACTCATGCCATTGGAGGTTACTCCTACTTCATTACATTTACTGATGATTTCTTAAGGTATGGATATGTGTACTTAATGAAGTACAAGTCCGAGGCCTTTGAGAAATTCAGAGAGTATAAGAATGAGGTGGAGAACCAGACTGGAAAGAGTATCAAAACTTTTCGATCAGATCGAGGAGGTGAATACTTAAGTACAGAGTTTACTCGGTTCCTCAAGGACCATGGGATATTATCCCAATGGACACCTCCTTATACACCTCGACTCAATGGTGTCTACGAAAGGAGAAATCGTACATTATTAGATATGGATGCGGTCCATGATGAGTTTTTTGACCTACCCATCTCATGCGGGGATATGCCCTAGAAACCGCAGCCTTACCTTACGAGCGAGTTCCAACTAAGTGGTAGTGTCTACACCATATGAGATATGGAAAGGAAGAAGCCCGATCTTAAGGTTGTTAAGATCTGGGGCTGCCCCTGCCCATGTTAGAAGACACAACCCCGATAAGTAAGAGAATCAAGGACGAAGCGATGCAAATTTGTGGGATACCCCAAGGAAACTTGTGGGTATTATTTCTATCATCTCGAGGACCAAAAGGTCTTTTTAGCTAAGAGAGCAGTGTTCCTTGAGAAGGAACACATTCTTGACGGAGACAAGTGGGAGAATGATAGATTTTTGGCGAGGTTGGAGAACCAAGCTCAAGCACCACTCTCTGACCGAAGTCATTTGGGTACCTAATACACAAGTATCAACTTTACTTGCAGTCCGATAGAGTATCCCATCCTCTGAGAGATATGTGGGACATATTAGAGCAGAGGATGTAGAGGATATTGATCCTCAGACCTACGAGGAGGCTATTATGAGTATAGACTCTGGGAAGTGGAAAGAAGCCATGAATTCTAAGATGGATTCTATGTACTCCAATAAGGTTTGGAACCTAGTTGATGCCAAGGTATTGTACCCATCGGTTGCAAGTGGATCTTTAAGAAAAAAAGATGGGAGTAGATGGAAAGGTAGAGACCTATAAAGCAAAGCTAGTGGCTAAGGGGTATCGTCAAAGGCAAGGTGTTGACTTCTGACGAAACTTTTCTCACAGTAGCAATGCTAAAATCCATCGGAATTCTATTGGCTATTGTAAGCACACTATGATTATGAGATGCGGATGGATGTGAAAACCGCATTCCTCAAGGAACCTCGAGGGAGGAGGTGTATATGATGCAAACTGAGGGATTCGTGTCCAAGAACTGCCCGGATAAGGTGTGTAGGTTGCTTAGATCCATTTATGGACTAAAGCAAGCTTCCGAAGTTGGAACATAAGATTTGATGAGGCAATCAGATCTTATGACTTCGTTAAACGAAGATGAGCCTTTGTATATCAGAAAGGTAAGTGGGAGCGCTATCACCTTTTTTTGGTGTTATATGTGGATGACATCCTCATCATTGGGAATGACATAGGAATGCTATCCACAGTAAAGGCTTGGTTATCTAGACACTTCTCCATGAAGGACTTAGGGGAAGCATCTTATATCTTGGGGATTAGAATCTATAGAGATAGATCCAAGAGGATGCTTGGCTTGTCCCAGTCCAGGTACATAGAAACTATTGTCAAAATGTTTGGCATGGAAAATTCCAAGAGAGGTCTCATACCGATGAGACATGGGATATCGTTTTCTACTTAATATGTCCCCAAAGACTCCGAAAGAAAGGGCTAACATGGATATGATACCTTATGCCTCAAGCAATAGGGTCTATCATGTATGCCATGCTATGTACTAGGCCCTGATATAGCATGCTCACGAGTGTCTGGCAGGTATCAGGCGGATCGAACTTGGAGCTTTGGAAAGCAGTAAAGTGTATCCTTAAGTACTAGAGAAGGACTAAGGATCTTTTACTAGTATATGGAGGTAATAGCCTTAAGGTTGAAGGCTACACTGACTCAAGTTTTCAGTCTAATGTCGATGATAGCAAGTCGAATTCAGGGTATGTGTACACCTTGAATACCTTGAATGGAGGAGCAGTGTGTTGGAAGAGTTCCAAGCAAGATACCACTGCTGACTCGACCATAGAGGCGGAGTACATTGCTGCATCAGATGCAGCAAAAGAGGGAGTCTGGGTGAAGAAGTTCATCACAGATTTGGGAGTCGATACAGATAGCGACAAGTCGACTTCCTTATATTGCGACAACTATGGGGTGATTACTCAAATAAGGGAACCCGGGTCTCATCGAAGTGTTACGAGGAGGTTCCAACTTATAAGAGAGATCGTAACCCGAGGAGATGTGCTTGATGGAAAGAGTTCCATCCGAAGATAACATTGCAGATCCACCGACAAAGCCGTTATCTCGATTGTCTTTGAAGCGTCATAGGAGTCCGATGGGGGATCGAGACATATAGGTGATTGGTTTTAGGTCAAGTGGGAGATTGCTAGTCATAAGTGCCTGACAAGCCAATCACGTGAGTGATGGCACGTGTGACTTGATCTGAGAATCTTTTTTGCTTATTATATTTTGCGTATATCACTTTATAACTATTGCACAAATGCATATATATATTGTGATGTCCTTGGATTTGTGCAATGGGAATCGGATCATTTGATGAGATCACGATAATGAGATCGATTCACCTTTAAACACATATCCTAAATAATCCGGTCATAGGTTACCGAGAGGGACATCGTGATAACCGGATAGACTGGTGTCTTTGTATACCGATCCATATGATGGATGTAGCTGGTCTCATAGCTGCCGTGTAGGGACACTAGGGAAAAAAATCTGAGTGTGCTCATTGGAGAATGAGTTCATTGATTGATCCGCTTACGGAATGCTGAATGGTTGATGATGCCTTATTGTCGGGGCAATGATTCCAGTAGTGCTAGTGGTGTATCGGTCCCTAGACTTGAGACACCAAGGATGTCCTGTATGAGTGCTCCACTCTTTGATACCGAACTTATAGGTTTGGCTGTCCCGGATCTTATACAGTTGGTCATTGGGAGTGGTAGTCGACCTTTACGAGGGCTATTGAGTGTCGACAGAGGATCATCCACTCACCGGCGTCATGAGAGGAATATCCCATGTGTTCTTGCTCGGACAAATCCCTGGCCGGGGTCATTCGGGTTGAGAGAGAGAAAGAGTTCTCGGGAGAATCCGATTAGAGCGAGACTTCAGTAGAAACCGTATGGGTCCGGACAACACCATGCTCGATATACGGTCTCGGGATATTAGATGGATGAGGGACTATAGGTACATGGTGGCGAGGAGACGGGCGGGTCCAATGGATTGGATTCCCTGTATCGTCTGGGGATTATGCCAGTAGTGGCCTAGCATGTCCGTTAAAGAATCGATGAGTCAGTGAATTATTACAGAGATAATAATTCACCGAGTTAGAAAGGAGTTCGACAGGTATGACTCACGGCCAGCTCGATATTAGGCCTAGAGGGTCATACACATATGGTAGGCATTGCGATGAGTAGAGGTTGGGATATGAGATATCCGCCAGAGCCCTCTTTGTCTTATTGGATGCAGATCCAATACCCACTAGGGAAGGACCCATTAGGGTTTGACACGGGATCTCTATAAATAGGAGGGATTCACAGACCTCATAGGCTAGAGTCTTTGCTTGCCTTTCCTATTCTCCTCTCCCTCTCCACCTTAGAGGCTGGAGTTTTGAGGAGGGTCGCCGCAACCCCTGCTGTGTGGATCACCGATTAGAGAGGAGGGCGCTTGACCTCCTTCACCCTCTCCTAAGGATCTGCAAGGGAAACAGGGATATACGATCTCCCTAGGTAACACAATCTCTATACGCAGTTTTGTGTTTTGCGGATTTTGCGCACCAATCTTCGCACGACGACGAACATCTTTTTGGGAATCGGGGATTTTTGTTTTCTTGTTCTTCCGCTGCGCATAAGATGTCGCCCCCATGATTTCCTAACACTACATTCCTAAAAACATAATCCTAAGCAAGTGTATAATCGGCCAACGTCAAGCTTTGTTTCGGCAAGCTTTCCTGCGTTCTTCTGGTGGACTTCCGATACGCCATTGGACTTCCAGCAGACTCCCGATCTTGTGACGAATTCAACCAGTAGCTGAGCCTTCTCGGTGATCTCTGCGAACCTCCAACATTCTCTTCGGAAGAGTTCCGAAAGTTCCGACAAGTCTCCGTTTTCTCTTGGTTGGTTCAAACAACATCTCCGATGAATCTTCGGACTCTCAAACGTCCATCGAACTTGACTCCGGTATCCTTGCTTTATGTTTTTAGGCTGTCATAGTTAACCCTACACACTCAACTTCAATAAAGTGGATTAGATCAATTAACCCATCAATTGATTTCATCATCAAAATTCGAGATTCAACAATCTCCCCCTTTTTTATGATGACAATCAATTGATGACAGAGTTAATCATAACTCCCTCTATCTATATGCCATATTGTGAGAAGATAAAACCACTTGAATTCCATCCCTTTGAATTCAAGCATAAATCGATAAGTTCGAACGTTGAACTTATCATTGTCCTATTAAGCATGAGCAAATACGAACCTTCGTATTTCTCATAATTTTCAGCTATTGAAAATCATTTTCAAGTCAAATGATAAGAAATAATTTTCACTTTAACGAGAGATAAAAAATATGATAAAGATTTTCAATATGAATTTCATGATATGATATGATCAACCAATCTTACGATATACTCAAAGAATAAGATATGTAAGACAAGCAAGGCATATAAGACAAGTCATCACTTCATATAAGTCATGCTATTGATGCACATAAGTCATACAAGTCATCACTTCTCCCCCTTGGTCATCAACAAAAAAGAAGAGAAGAAGATGAGACTTGAAGTACACAGTTTGTGATCAAAAGAAGGCAGCATTCATCATTCAAAATTAATGTCGCAAGGAATATTTATCCAGATTCAAAACCAAATCATCAAACATCCAGAATTCTTCGAAAGAAAAGGATGAAATCAAATCCACAAAAAAAAACAAATGGAATAAGGATGAGACATTCTTCGAAAAATTCATTCAAACAAACTTACTTTAAGGGATAATTTAACATGCCTAGTTCCCTTCTAATAAATTCAAATTGGTCTTCATTTAAGGCTTTTGTAAAAATATATGCTAATTGATGCTTTGTGTTAACAAATTCTAGAACGATATTATTGTTAAGGACATGATCGCGTATGAAATGATGTCTAATATCTATATGCTTAGTTATAGAGTGCTGAATTGGATTTTTCGTAAGACATATGACATTTGTATTATCACATTTTATGGGAATGTTTTTCAAGTGAATTCCATAGTCTTCTAATGTATTTTTCATCCAAACAACTTGTGCACAGTATGCACTTGCAGCAATGTATTCGGCTTCCGCCGTAGATAGTGCAACTGAATTTTGTTTCTTGGAAGTCCAAGAAACAAGTGCATGTCCTAAAAATTGGTATGTTCCTGATGTACTTTTTCTATCTATCCTGCATCCGCCAAAATCGGCATCTGCATAAGCTATTAAATCGAATCTATCAGACTTTGGATACCACAATCCTAAATTTGGAGTTCCTTTAAGATATCTAAATATTCTTTTAACACTCTTAAGATGAGATAATTTAGGATTTGATTGAAATCTAGCGTAAAGTCCTACACTAAACATGATGTCTGGTCTAGTCGCGTTGAGGTAGAGTAAACTACCTATCATTCCCCTATATGTTTTTTGATCGAAATTTTCATTATTTTCATTCATATCTAACTTAGTTGAAGTACTCATTGGGGTGTTTATCACTTTTGAATCATTCATGCTAAATCGTTTTAACAATTCTAATGTGTATTTAGATTGGTTAAGAAATATACCATCACTAAGTTGTTTGATTTGTAATCCCAAAAAGAAAGTTAATTCACCCATCAAACTCATTTCAAATTCGTGACTCATGCATTTGGCAAATGATTCACATAGTGATTCATCCGAAGAGCCAAAAATAATATCGTTAACATAAATTTGTACAATAAGAAAATTATTTTCAAAATATTTGATAAACAATATAGTATCAACCTTGCCTTTGGTAAAATTATTTAAAATAAGAAAGAAACTAAGCCTTTCATACCAAGCTCTAGGAGCTTGTTTCAAGCCATAGAGAGTCTTAGTCAATTTGAATACATGATTGGGAAGAAGAGAGTTTTCAAATCCGGGAGGTTGTTCAATATATACTTCTTTGGAAATAAAACCATTCAAGAAAGCACTTTTGACATCCATTTGAAATAGTTTAAAATTATTACTACTAGCATAGGCAAGAAGCATCCTTATGGCTTCTAATCTTATCACAGGAGCGAAGGTTTCTTCGTAGTCGATACCTTCTTCTTGGTTCAAACCTTTGACCACTAATCTAGCCTTGTTTCTAACCATGATACCGCATTCGTCTTGCTTGTTTCTAAAGACCTATTTAGTACCAATGACTAAATAGTCACTAGGTCTAGGAACAAGCTTCCATACCTCATTCCTCTCAAATTGATTCAATTCTTCTTGATTTGCAATGACCCAAAAATCATCTTTTAAGGTCTCGTCAATGCATTTTGGTTCGATTTGAGAAAGGAAGGCGGCGTTGGCACAAAAATTCTTGAAAGAATAGCGAGTTTGAACCCTTTTTGATGTATCTCCTATAATTAGATCCTTTGGATGAGCATCCACATACTTCCATTCCTTTGGTAAGGAAATTTCGAAAGAAGATGCATCCAAGTTGCTATTTTGAGAAGGGGGTTCATTTAAATTCAAATTATCAAAACCAAGATCATCATCAAAATCATTGTTCTTTAAATCAGAAATTTCATTAAAAACTACATGAATATACTCTTCTATAACTAAGGTTCTTTTGTTAAAAATATGAAAAGCCTTAGAAACGGAAGAGTAATCAAGAAAAATGCCTTCATCGGATTTAGCATCAAATTTTCCTAAGGCATCCTTTTCATTCAAAATAAAACATTTACAATCGAAAACTTTAAAATAAGAAATATTTGATTTTTTGTTATTTCATAATTCATAGGGAGTTTTTGATGAAGACAATCTTATTAGAACCCTATTCATGATGTAGCAAGCCGTATTTACGGCTTCAGCCCAAAAATACTTGGGTAGACTATGTTCATTTAACATAGTTCTTGCCATTTCTTGTAGGTTTCTATTTTTTCTTTCAACTACTCCATTTTGTTGAGGATTTCTTGGAGTGGAGAAGTTGTAATTATATCCATTAACTTCATAAAGATTTTGGAAATTACGGTTTTGAAATTCGCCACCGTGATCACTCCAAATTGATGAAATCATGAAACCCTTTTATTTTGAGTGAGTTTATAAAATTTTGAGAAGCACTTGAAACAATCACTTTTGTGGACTAAGAAATAGGTCAAACTGTACCTAGTATAGTCATCCACAATTACAAAAGCATATTTGCTTCCTCCTCGACTTGTTGTGTCAATTGGTCCAAATAAGTCCAAATGGATCAATTGTAGTGGTCTAGTGGTGCTAATTTGATTTTTTGGTTTGAAACTAGTTTTTATTTGTTTACCTAGTTGACATGCATCGCATACTTTATCCTTAGTAAACTTCATATTTGGAATCCCTCGAACTAATTCTCTAGATGAGATCTTAGATATTATTTTCATGCTTGCATGGCCTAATCTCCTATGCCAAAGCCAAGCATCATCATTTAGAGCGGAGAAGCACATTTCATTACTTAGTTCATCAAGGTTGATGGTGTAGACATTATTTTGTTTTAATGCAATCATAGTCATGTTATTGTTTGGTTTTTCGATAATACACACATTTGATTCGAATCTAACGATATAACCTTTATCGCATTGTTGACTAATACTCAAGAGATTATGTTTCATTCCATCAACTAGTAAAACATCATCAATAGAAAAACTTAATTTGTTACCAATAGTTCCCTTGCTAATGATTTTGCCTTTGTTGTTGTCTCCGAAGGTGATGTACCCTTCTTCTTTCCTAGTGAGCATAGAGAAATGAGATGGATATCCAGTCATATGTCTTGAGCATCCAGTATCGAGATACCATCTCTTGCTCCTAGCTTGTGGGTTTGTCTACAAAAGAGGATGATTTTTAGGTACCCATTTGATTTTGGGTCCCTCAAAAATTGATCCACTAATTTTGTTATTCATTATTGAATCATTTGTAGTTCCTTTAGGAACCTATATTAATTTTTGTGGACTAATTTTCCTAAATGGATATTTGTAGGTAATATGTCCGGATTTGCAATTAAAGTTGTATTTCATATAAGATGAAACATGTAATGTAGGTCCTTTTATGAAAGTGGTAGGATTTTGATGTAATCCTTTTACAAATCCAATTCCACTTCTATTTGCGACATGACCCTTGTTTGCAAGGATCACATCTAATCCTTTGCTACCAACCTTAAACTTGTTTAAGGTTTCTTTAAGAACCAAATTTTTATTTTTTATTGCTTCTAAATGTTCACATTTAGAGCATGGAGGAGTTTGAAGACTATCAAACTTATTTTGTAGTAAAACATGCTCTTTCTTTAAGATACTTAACTTCTTACTAATAGTTCTACATTCATCAAATAATTCATGAAAAGTGATAGAGAGTTCTTCAAAAGATAAATCTTCATTAAATAAATCACATACCTCTTCTTCTAAAGCCATTAGTGTGAAGTTTGCCTCCTCTTTGTTGCTAGCTTCTTCACTTTCCGAATCACTTGAATCGTCCCAAGTTGCCTTTAGAGCTTTCTTCTTCTTTGGTTGCTTCTTCTTGGCTTGGGGGCATTCATTTTTGAAATGCCCTGGTTTCTTGCATTCATAGCATATCACTTGATCCTTTTTATGTTCAAGTCTGTTTTTGGTGTTGTTCTTAAATTTGTTCTTTCTTAAAATTTTTTTGAATTTTTGAGTCAAGAGTGCAATGTCATTTTCACTGTCCTCATCACTTGATGTTCCTTTCAAGTGATCTTCTTGTGATGTGAGTGCTATATCCTTCCTATTCTTTGGAAGGGGGTTCTCGAGTTCGTCATGATCTTGACACGTCATTTCATAGGTCATTAGAGACCCAATAAGTTCTTCAAGAGGGAATGTTTTGAGGTCCTTGGCCTCTTGAATAGCCGTAACTTTTGGATCCCAACTTTTAGGAAGAGATCTTAAGATTTTATTTACTAGTTCAAAGTTAGAAAAATCTTTACCAAGAGCTTTGAGTCCACTGATGACATCCGTGAAACGGGTGTACATGTCTCCGATGGACTCACTTGGTTTCATTCGGAAAAGTTCATAAGAGTGTACAAGGATGTTGATTTTGGACTCTTTCACTCGGCTAGTGCTTTCATGAGTGACTTCAAGAGTTCTCCAAATATCAAAAGCCGAATCACAAATTGAAACACGATTAAACTCATTTTTGTCTAGTGCACAAAACAAGACATTCATAGCCTTTGCGTTTAAAGCAAAAACCTTCTTCTCTGATTCATTCCATTCGCTTATCGGAAGAGAAGATTTTTTAAATCCATTTTCAACAATAGTCCAAAGCTCGAAATCCATGGAAATGAGGAAGATCCTTATACGGGTCTTCCAATACGTGTAATCCGACCCATTAAACATAGGTGGACGTGTGATAGAATGTCCCTCATGCATGCCGGAGTAAGCCATCTCTCCTGGGTTTTAAACCTAATATGAGAGTGAGCCTTGCTCTGATACCAATTGTTAGGATCGGAGCGGCACTAAGAGGGGGGGGTTGAATTAGTGCAGCAGATTAAAACTTCGGTCTCGAAAAAATCTTTCGCACGATAACAAACAATATCAATGAGAAACGATTTGGAAGCTTGATAATTTAGAGGCGTATGAAAGCGTAATGACTAAGTAAAGAAGTTTGCAGTATGTAAATAGCAAGATTAGGATGCAAACCAGAGAACACAGTAGTTTTAAAGTGGTTCGGTCAAAATGACCTACATCCACTTGCGAAGCCTTCTTCGAAGAGGCTCCCAACTTCCACTAGCAAATCTCTTTGTAGGGGAAGGACTAATACCCCTCTTACAACCTATACAAGTGGTTCACACTCTTACAATTCTTTTCAACAAGATGGGAGGAGGTGAACACTCAAGCAATATGAAAAATAAGACTTATAAGACTTTTCTAAAGCTCTTATCTCAAACTATTTCTTTGCAAGAAGGTGTTTTCTCAGTTGAGAATAGAGGGGTATTTATAGGCCCCAAGAGGATCAAAATTTGGGCTCCAAATTTTGAATTCTCTTGGGTTTCCGAGACTGGCAGTGCCACCGCCTGTCAATGTCTTGTCAGGCAAGCGTACTGGCGGTGCCACCACCTATCGATGGCTGTGCCACCGCCTGGTCTCAGGTGCTGGGCGGTGCCACCGCCTGGTCTGGCGGTACCACCGCCTGACACTTCGGGTTCTGGGCAGTGCCACCGCCCAATCCGACGGTTCCACCGCCCGTCCATACAACTTTCTGGTTTGGGCTTTACGTCTGACCCAAACCAAGTCTCTTTTGGGCCCAGTTGGCCCTTAACTAAGGTATAGGATTTTTCCTTAATCCTAACCCTAATTACATGTGAACTACATTCCTAAAAACATAATCCTAAGCAAGTGTATAATCGGCCAACGTCAAGCTTTGTTTCGGCGAGCTTTCCTGTGTTCTTCCAGTGGACTTTCGATACACCCTTGGACTCCCAGTAGGCTCCCGATCTTGTGACGAATTCAACGAGTAGCCGAGCCTTCTCGGTGATCTCTGCGAACCTCCAACGTTCTCTTCGGCAGACTTCCGAAAGTTCCGACAAGTCTCCGTTTTCTCTTGGTTGGTTCAGACAGCATCTCCGATGAATCTTCGGACTCTCAAACGTCCATCGAACTTGACTCCGGTATCATTGCTTTATGTTTTTAGGCTGTCGTAGTTAACCCTCCACACTCAACTTCAATAAAGTGGATTAGATCAATTAACCCATCAATTGATTTCATCATCAAAATCCGAGATTCAACAAAAACACTATTGTAATCTCTTATGAGAATCCTCCTCTTCTAGTCTAAGTGTAAGAATAGTTTGAGAAAGGAGTGAGTGCTTGTAAGGGTTGTCTCCTAAACCCAGTAAAAGAAGAAGAGGGGTGTAAGAAGGAGGTTGATCTTCACCTATTAAAGGAAGATCGATAATGGATGCCTGTGGCCTCGACGGAAGAGGAATCGGCGGAGTGGATGTAGGTCACGACGATCGAATCACTATAAAAATCTGGTTTGCTTTACTTTAAGCAATTTACTTTAACTTGCTACGCTCCTCTTATTGCTTTCAAAGTTAAGCTTTTTCAAAATCGATTTTATCGTATGAAACAAAGAAATTTTCGTAACCGATGTGATTTGACCGTTACACTAATTCACCCCCCTCCTCTTAGTGCCGACCCCTGTTCCTAACAATTGGTATTAGAGCCTCATTTTCTCATTTGGTTTAACACCCAAAGAGAAATGATTTTTTTTTGCTTTCAAGAGGGTCACTCTCTCATTCGTCCTCCCCTTTTCAATGGGACAGACTACACTTATTGGAAAACTGGAATGAGAGTTTTCTTACTTTCATTGAATCTCGATTTATGGCACATAGTTGAATTTGGTTTTCAAAGGTCTTCTCTTCCAATGAACCATTAGATTGATTTGGAGAAGAAGATGTTTTCTTTAAATGCTAGAGCTATGAATGCTCTATTTTGCACCTTAGATACAAATGAATTCAATTAGGTTTCTTTTTGCGAAATGACTTTTGATATTTGGCACATTCTCGAAATCACACACGAAGACACGAATAGAGTTAAAGAGTCTAAAATCAATCTTTTATTACACGATTTTGAACTTTTTTGAATGAAGCCTAGCGAAACCATTGTTGATATGTACACCCGTTTTACGGATGTCGTCAATGGTTTAAAAGCTCCTAGTAAAAGTTTTTCGAATTTTGAACTCGTTAACAAGATTTTAAGATCTCTTTCTAAAGATTAGAATTCGAAAGTAACGATAATACAATAATCAAAATATTTGAACTATTTTCCAATTGAAGAACTAATTGGGTCTTTAATGACCTACATAATGACTAATGTGTCACTTGACGAACATGAGAACCACCTTCCAAAGAACAGGAAGGATTTTAAACTTAGAACAATTGAAGACCACTCGAGCATAAGCTCAAGTGATGGTGAACTTAAACTACTCATGAAATTTAAAAAGTTTATGAAACAAAAATTAAAGAACAAAAAGAATGCAACTATTTGCTATGAATGCAAGAAGAAGAACAAAAATTGGGATGAATCGAGCTCCTCCGAAGACGAGGAGAAAATCAACAAAGGCGAGGTGGCAAACTATGCCTTAACGACTTTCGATGATGAGGTACTTAAAATGCCCTTAATTTATTTTGAAATTACATGATGCTTTTCATGAGTTATTTTTAATTTAGTTTATAATAATTATTTTTCTTAAAAATTACATGTTTAAAAATGAAATGAAAATGTAAAAATTATGATCATGCTAGTAATTTTGAAAATGATAATAAAAATTATATATTTTATGTTAAAAGAATAAAATGTTAGATTTAAATCTAATGATGATCCTATATATGTTTTTCAAAAAGAAATAATGTGTATCTTGATGATTTCCGTTTTGATTGAAACCATGCTTGATGTCTTAATGAAAATATTAAGAGGTTTGATATCATGCTTAATGATAATGCATGGCTTTTGTATGGAAAACTAAGCATGAAAAGTTAGATTCACCTAGAAAGAAAAATGCATGACTACAACAAACAAAATGATCTTGATGAAAAATACTTTATGTTTGATGAAATTAATTTCGATGATGCATAATGATGTAATTATGTAATGAAAATATTAAATATTTTGAAATCATGCTTTGATGTCATGCATAATAATCATGCTTAATAAATTTCTAAATTATGCATGATGATTCTTGAGATTTATGAATTATCGATTTTTACGGTAATGAAAGTGGTTTTTTCGATTTTTAAACATTGATGCATATTTTTATTTGGCATAAATGAAATAAATCACATGAATTGAAACAACTAAAAAGAGAAAAATATTTTTCTTGAAAATTTCTTTTTCTCTATCTTATCAATTTTTCACTAAGAGATTGATAAAGTTGTTTATGTCATTTTGAACCTCTTGAAAGTGATTTTGATGATCTGAATGAGTTTCTTCTAACCATGATTTTTATCTTGATTTCTCGGAATTATAACTTGAAAATTCTTTTTATAAATCAAAATTATCCACTATGATTCTTTCTTTTCACTATTTGAGTTATTAAAAAAGGAATCATAATATGTCTCTTGATATTCACAATTTATCTTCATTATTTATGCATCTCATCACCAAAATTCTCTTGATATTTTTCATGTGATGATATAAAATTATGCATAAAATACTCTTGATATTATTTTGATGTATACAAATGTGAAGTTATGATCATGTTTGGTAGGATGTAATGTAATTTGACTTTTTGATACCATCGTGATTTGAAATATTTATGAATTTTATATTGCATGATATGATTGAATCATTATTGTAAAAGAAAAAGGAGTTTGTTAACTTGCACATTGCAAAAGAGAACAAAAAATATATGCTAGCTTGAATGATAAACATGATGTTATGTTTATAATGTAAATTTATTATTTTCATAATGTGAAAATTGATGTAAAGGGAAAAGAACTATAAAATTATATTCTTCCCATCTTTTTGCCAATGACAAAGGGGGAGAAAGGGTTGCTAATGTGCACATCTCAAAGAGAAAGATGCTAGCTTGCACAATTCAAGAATGAAGCAAAATTTGCTAACTTAAGCATCGCAAAGAAAAGCAACAGTTGCTAGTTTGCACATCATAAAGAGAAGCAAAAAACTTGCTTATATCAAAGGATGTAAAACTTTGCCAACTTTCATATGTGTAAAATTTGCTAGCTCACAAATTGTAAGGAGAAAAACTTGCAACTTGCACATTGCAAAAGAAAAGCAAACATGCTAAACTTGCACATCTCTAAGTACTGCTAGCTTGTATGATGTAGAACTTACTATCTTGAACATCACCAAGACCTGCTAGCTTGCATGATGATAAAACTGTTTGTTATGCAATGATTTAAAATTATGTCTAAACACTTGCTTAGATGATACACTTCTTTTTTTTGTTGATGACAAAGGGGGAGAAGTATGATATTATGCATAAGTTTTATGATAATATGTTGCTTGGATTTTTGAATTCAAGAGTTTCTATCAATATGACATATTGATAGGGGGAGTTTGTTTAAACTTCGTCATCAATTGATTGTCATAATAAAAAAGAGGGAGATTGTTGAATCTCAGATTTTGATGATGAAACTAATTGATAAGTGTTTATGATTTGATCTGTATTTTGAGTGACGCAGGATGCTTCGATCAGGATGAGACAATTAAAGTAGGAAGAATCATGTTGGGACGGAGGAAAACATGTTAGAAGATTGAACGTCGGGCCGGAGAATCGGTTGATGTATCAACACAAGGCTTCAGGCCATAGATTTGGGCATCAGGCCAAGAAGAGCGGATATTGAGCCAAGGATATCGGAGTTGCGGGGTCAACTGGACAATTGGGCAATAGGCCGCAAGAGAGAACTATGCGTCGAAGAATTGGATGAAATGTCGATGGACTAATGACATGTCAGACAACATGATTCATGCTTAGTATTAATTGTCTAGATCGAAGTGTATTTTTACATATGCAGAATTAACTATGATAGCAAGACATAAAGTAAAATGGAATCCTAGAGTCAAGGACGCGATTTCATTGGGAGTTCGAGAGTTTATCGGAAGTTCTGTAGGAACCAGCCGAGAACTCCAAGAGTTTGTCGGAAGTCCATTGGAACATTGCCGGGAGATCATCGAAAGTTCGCTGGAAGATCATCGGAAGCTCACCGGAAGAAACCAAGACCTAGGGACTTGTTTAGCTTAAGTATGCCTTTGATTTCGTAGTTAGTACGTAATTGAGAATGTATTTGGGCTAACCCAATTAAGGGCCAGTTGGGCCCATGTAAGGACTGTGTTGGGCCCAATGAAAGGCTCAAATAGTGACCCAAGAGGTGGCACCGTCATGGCACAGTCTCCGAGATTGTGTCAGGCGGTTGTATCGCCGGTCTGGGCGGTGGTACTGCCCAGACACAACCTCCGAGAGGCTGCCGGTGGTGGTACCACCCAGCACAGCATCCCATGCGGTGGTATCGCCCATTGTAGTGTTAGTGTCAGACTCCGGCATCGTGACCTACATCCACTCCGCTGATTCTTCTTCCGTCGAGGCCACCGGAATCCACTATCGATCTTCCTTTAATAGACGAAGTTCAACCTCCTTCTTACACCCCTCTTCTCTTTTTACCGGGTTTAGGAGACAACCCTTACAAGCACTCACTTCTCTCTCAAACTGTTCTTACAATTAGACTAGAAGAGGAGGATTTCTTAAGCGATTTCTATAGCATTTTCTCACTTTAAAACTCTCTGTGCTTGTGTATGTTAACCAGGGATGAGAGGGGTATTTATAGGCTTCAAGTTGATTCAAACTTGGAGCGTAAAAATATCTCATCCCAGGTTTCCTGGGTCCGGGCGGTACCACCGCTAGTGTCAATCTGACACTGACACTGCATTGGGCGGTACCACCGCTTGGCACTGAGCCATTGGGCGGTACCACTGTCTGACATAGTCTTGAAGATTGTGCCACGACGGTGCCATCTCTTGGGTCATTGTTTGGGCCTTTCATTGGGCCCAACATAGTCCTTACATGGGCCCAATTAGCCCATAATTGGGTTGGCCCAAATCCAATCCCAATTACGTGCTAACTATGAAACTTAAGGCATACACTAAGCTAAACAAGTCCCTAGGTCTTGGTTTCTTCCGGTGAACTTTTGGCGATCTTCCAGTGAACTTTCGATGATCTCTCAGCAATATTCCAGCGGACTCCCGATAAGCTCCTGGACTTCACGATGTTCTTCTTTGGTGAGTTACGATAAGCTTCTCTGGCAGGCTCCGGGACTTCTCGACAAAACTTCCGACAAACGTCCGGACTTCCGACAAACTCTCAAACTCCCAACGAAATTGCGTTCTTGACTCCGGGACTTCATTTTGTTTCATGCCTTGCTATCTTAGTTAATCTTGCACATGTAAAAACACACTTCGATCTAGACAATTATTATTAAGCTTGAATCATGTTATCTGGCATATGATTGGTCCATTAATGCTTCGTCTGATTCTTCGGCGCATCGTCCTCTCTTGCGGCCTATTGCCCAATCAGCCAGTTGACTCTGCAACTTCGATATCCTTAGCGCAATATCCGCTCTTCTTGGCCCGATGCCCGAATCCATGGCCCGAAGCCTTCTGTCAATACATCGACCGATCCTCCGGCTCAACGCCCAATCTTCTGATATGTTCCATTGGCCCAACATGATTCTTCCTACTTTAATTGTCTGATTCTGATCGAAGCATCCAATGTCACTTAAAACACAGATTAAATCATAAACATTTATCAATTGGTTTCATCATCAAAATACGAGATTCAATAAGGTCCAACTTTGTGAAGACTCGTGCTCCCTTTAATTCATCAAGCAATTCATCTACTACTAGAATAGTGTATTTATTCTTGACAGTTATGCCATTGAGAGCTCGGTAATTAAGCACATTTGCCATGTTCCGTCCTTCTTTCGTACGAGGAGCATCGGTAAAGAGTAGGGGCTGCAACTTGGCTGAATAACTCATGTTTCAAGCATCTCTTTTACAATCCTTTCTATTTCTTCCTTATGGAGATGTGGATACTGATATGGCCGAGTATATGCTGCAGGTTTAACCAGAAGAATCGATATATAATGATCATGCCGACGGGTAGGAGGTAGGTTGCACGGTTCGTCAAATATATCTTAAAATTCAGCAAAAAAAGGAAGTAGGTTTGGATCTTCAAATTTTGTTGGCTCTCCCTTAGTTTGCTGCTCAAGTTGTACCAAAAAACCGCTGCATGCTTTGTGCAAAACCTTCTCCATTCGTTGTGTACAAATCGTCACTACGTTGCCCCCACGTTTCCCGTGTAGTATCACCTGTTTCCCCTTACTGTAAAATTTCATAATTAATTTCATAAAATTCTAACAAACATGACCTAATGTCATCAGTCATTCAATGTCAAGCATAACCTCATAATCATTAAGAGGGTGGAGGAAGAAATATGCAATTATCTCTTGGACTTGCAGCAATAGTTTCACCTGCGAGCACCTATGATCACACTTCAAAATTCGTCAGTCGGTGACTTTAACGTCAAACCTACTGCAATTCTCAATAGTAAAGCCATCCGTATAGCAGCCTTACTATTCATAAAATTATTAGTGCTCCCGGTGTCAATAAGAATGGTGATAGGTTATTGCTTCAGAAGTCCTCCCACTTTCATCGTTTACGGGTTCGCATAACTGGCTAAGGCATGCATCGTAATATCAACCGGCTACTATTCTTCATCTGTGACCTCTTCCTCATGATCCTGGATCTCCTCCTCCATGTCTTCAAGAAGTTCAATTAGTAGGAGGTGGTCCCTTTTGCAGCGATGATCGCGGTTCCACGGCTCGTCGCAATGCCAACAAGGACCCTTTGCTGATCGGTCACGTAGTTCTTCTCTTGTAAAATTTTTTGGTAGCGAAGGATGACTGGGAGAAGAAGGAGGTTTATATGCCATGGGCCTAAGAGAGGTTCTTATTATCCAAGCATCTTGGTTAAGCTGTTCTTCTTGCATTTGGGCGAAAGAAATCGTGGCTGTCACGGTACGGGGTTGCCGCGCCTTAACCTCCCCTTTTATCTCTGGCTTGAGTCCTTTGATGAATGTTTCTAACAATTGACAGCCAGTCTAATCATGAGCAAGGTATGATAGCTTCTCAAACCTGGTTTGGTACTCTTGAATCGTAGAGGTTTGTCGAATCTTTGCGAGTTGGCCATCGATATTTTCATACTCCGTAGGTCCGAAATGATTCAACAGTGCGTTCTTTAATTGATTCCATGTCGGAGCCCCATGATTGTATTTTAGCCAATTGTACCATTGAATAGTATCTCCTTCAAGGTGGATGACAACAATTTCCACCATAGCATCATCTGACATTCGGTAATAGCTAAAGTAATGTTCGGCGTGCGAAATCCACCTCATCGGGTCTCCTTCTTCCCATTGCGGGAAGTCCAACCTCATGCGTGGCTGAAGCATGTCAGAGGGATGTCCCTTCTTCTTTGGAGGCCTCTCTGAACTCTCTCCTCGCTGAAATTTGGTTTGACTCGACGGTTGTCCAATTCTGAATTATACAAACAAAGCGCGCAATTTGTCCTCCAAGCGTGATTCAAGCCGTGATTCAATCCAAGATTCCAATGCTTCAAATTTGGCATCAATTGGATCTTGAAAAGCCATAGTATATGCCTGTAGATCAGAGATGTCCTTGTCTTTTTTCTATTGACGGGTTAATGGCATGGGGTGGTGGAAGGTTCAGAAAAATTGAGGATCACGGAAAGGTACTGCAGTAGATTTTTACGTCTAAAGTGTAGTGGTTTGGACGTAAAAGTTTAGTGGTTTATATTGATAATTTTTTGATGAAACCAAAGGGAAATCTGGTGTTAGAAAGTGTTAAAGCTGTCGTATTAATTTCATAGAGATTTGGATAGAAAAAATGTAGTAGCAAGATCAAACAATCTATGCTATGTGGTTAGAATTTTGCAGTGCATCTTTCGTCATAGAGATAAAAACTTTGCGATGAAAAGTTTATACAGCAATATAGGAACAATTTTTCTTTTAGATTTTCGAATAAGGATAACTAAATTGTATCAGTAGTAAGGTAGGAAACTAGAACCTATTGCAATTCATGGGGAGATCAAAGGATGATCCGTGATGGTGGAGATGATGGTGGAATTCAACGACGATCTTTTAAGCCATTGTGGGAATTGCTTTGGGCGACTGTGGAGGGCTGATGGATGGCTGTGGAAGGGCAGCGAGATACCAAGAATGCTGCTCTGATACCAAGTGTTAGAACCCTTGCAGATTCTAAGCTTAGGGTTGATCTCTTTAGAGGATCGACCTCCTTGGAACTTTATAGGGGTTCCTTCCTCCAGGTTGCTGCTCAAAGGTTGCTAAAAAGATTCGTCTATTTCTTGAGAAAAGAGGTTGAATACTTAACTATTTATAAGGCTTCTAAACCTCAACTCTTAATAGGACTCATACTTCTAACCAACTCCTAATAGGACTCATACTCAAGACTCCTACTTCTAACAAACTCCTAATATTTCTCTAAGAAGCAACCTCCAAACTAATACTAACCTTAGCCGGCCTCTTTACCTCTTTAATAGAGGTCGGCTAGGTAGATTTTACATAAATGCCCCTTTCAATAAAACTCAATTAGGACTCTCCTAGCTAGAGTCCTAACACTAGGGTTATTCAGATTGAGGGAGAAAGAGTTTTCTGGAAGAATCCGATTAGAGCGAGACTCGAGTAGAAATCGTTTGGGCCTAACAATACCATGCCCAAAATATAGTCATTAAGATATTAGATAGATGAGGGACTATAGGTACATGGTAAATGAGTGCTAGCCATAGGTGCCCTATAAGCCAATCACGTGAGTGATGACATGTATGACTTGACACGTAGTCTTTTTGCTTATTACTATTATTTGACATTTTATCACTTTATATTGCATATTACTTGAATATATTATGATGTTCATGGATCTATGTAATTGGAATCGGATCGTGATGAGATCACGATAATGAGACTGATTCACCTTTAAACACAAATCATAAATAATCCTGATCATAGGTTACTCGAGAGGGACATCGAGATGATCAGATAGACTAGTATGTTATATACCCATCCATATGATGGATGCAATTGATCTCATAGTTGCTTATGTGGGGACACTAGGGATACAGTACAAGTGCTCATTGGAAAATGAGTTTACTGATTGATCCGCTTATGGAATGCTAGATGGTTGATGATGCCTTATTGTTAGACAGTGATTCCGTAGTCCCATTAGTGTATCTGGTCATTAGACTTGAATATAATATCCCTCATTTCTAATTTTTCTTATAAGTTTCTAATTGTAATGTAAGTATCCATTTTAAATTCTATAGAAGAGCCTAAATATAAATTTGAGAACCTATTTATGAAATCTGGGGATCTGTTTGAAAAAAAAAATCTAAGGACCTATTTGTAAACCCCAAATCTTCCCATTTGGGGTCAAAATTCTCGAAGGAAGTATTATAACCCCATCCTACAAAAATATTAGCCTCTATTCTCATATTAATTATGAATAATTCGAAAGATTTCAACTTAGAACCTAATATTTCTCTTGTTAGATACAAAACCATAAATCTAAAATTTTTTTGTTATCTAACCTCTTTTTATTGTTTCAGACATAATGTTTAGCACGAAACTTGGATTTAGGCAAACACTAAATAATTTGAAATTAGACTCTTAGACCTTTCTTTGGACACCAAGATTGAAAGATTTAGATACCGAATAGCTATCCTAACTTCTAGTTCAATTAACCATATAGATTCTGCAAAATAGAGATCATAACTTCTGATCCTTGGATACTAAACTACTTATAATTCCCAGTTGGAAACTCTGATTTTTGTAAGACTTATTTTGTCAGAAATTAGATTGATAGATCTTTTTTTGATACCTGGATTAAAAGATTTAGAGTCTAAATGCTTGCTTAGTTATCTGTTGAAGCCGACCCTATGAATTCTGCAAAATAGAGATTTTATTTCCTGACCTTTGATTACCAAATTATTTGTAACTCTCAGTTAGAAACTCCAATTCATATGAAAATTATTTTATCTAAAAGTAGATTTAAATATCTTTCTAAATATACCTTTCTTGAGAAAATTGGAATACAATTGATAGTTTGAATTATTTGTTCAATGTGCCTCTCAAATTCTACCAGAAATCGAGCTTTGGTCAATTTCGCCTATTCTAGTTTCATTCCCTTTGGAAATTGATTTTATTTAGTATTCTTTCTTCAATTGAGCATTATATTGCTGCTTTGAATTATTGTATAATCTTGTCTTTAAATTATTTACATTATTGAAACCTTTTATATAAAGTTTATATTGGATCCCATTATTTCCTATGGACACATGTATATTCCGTTGTTCCGCATGTGCTTCTAATATATGCCAAAACCTTGTATACTCTTATCTCTATTTTTCTTCAAATTTGAATATATTTGTGAAAGATTATGTTTGCATTGTATTGACTCATAAAGGCACATTTATATTTCTTTGTTCCACATGTGCTTCTGATATGTGTAAATTTTATTATTCACACTGTCCTTTTATACTATGGTGTTTATGGGATACTGTGAACCTTTGCTAGAAATGGTAAAGGGAGTTATCCTTAGAGTTCACGATGCTCTACCGACCCCCTATGACTTTTTTCAGACATGGGTGGATGGAGCTCCCAAACGTGGAAGACTTATGTTTGATGGTCATTTAGAAATGGATGTACCATATTATGTTATGATCCCACTTCACCTTCTATATGTTTGATATGATATCCAAAGCTTTGGTTATGTGTTTATATATGTGCTTTGGATAAGAATGATATGAATGCAACGTCAAATTTGATTTTGAGCTTCTGTTTCGTATTTATTCTTTGATATGCTCCGAAATGGTTCGTATGCTGTTGATATGCTTTGAAATATTTTATATACCATTGATATATTCCGAAATGTTTCATTTGTTATTAATATGCTCAGAAACATTTCATACACCATTGATATGCTCTGAAATGTTTTATTTGCCATTGATATGCTCCGAAATATTTCATATGTTATTGATATGCTCCGAAAAATTTCATACGCTATTGATATACTCCAATTACTCTATTTCATTTGTTATGAACTAAATATGTTTTGAATGAAATGACATTATGATTTTGTATCTAATGAGATGGTATCTTTGAATCTCTTGTATTCTGCCTTGCATTGTGATACCTTGTTTGTTTGAAACTGTCCTTTTTTGTTCTAGATATGTTTTGTCACTTGCTGAGCTATTTTTGGCCCACTATATTATTATATAAATCTTTCAGGTAAGCTTGTCACTTTTTGAGATATTTGAATTGGGTTGAGGCAATAGAGAGCTATTTAAAATTATGGATAAATCTTATTGGTTGATATATTATGGTTATTGTTGTATAAGGATATTTTGTATGTAATGAAATGTTGTCGATGAACCTAAATGGATATATCATGTAAAATTTTAAAAGACCTATCATATTTGGAATTTTGGAATGTTTTGTTTATGATGATAAGAAATTATGATAATTGATTGGAATTCTGATCATGTAAATTATTCAGCTTGTGGATTTGTAAGTGTTGTTAATATTTTGTTAAGTTGGCTTGGGTTTTCATAAATGTAAATTATCGAGTGATGTAATACATGATTATAAACTGCACAAGTTTTATGGATGTGAATTTGACTAAATGTTTCTCAATGTCCTCAAATGTTAGTTTAGATCCTGGATTGATTTGTGACGAAATTTTAATATTATTGATTCGGGGGGCCGTGACATTGAGACACCAAGGATGTCGTGTATGAGTATTCCACTCTTTGATACCAGACTTATAGGTTTAGAGTTTCCAAATCTAACATAATCGGTCATCCAGAGTAATAGCCAACCTTATGAGGATTATTAAGTGTTGATAGAGGATCATCCACTTACGGTTTCATGAGAGGAATATCTCATGTGTTATGGCTCAGACAAATCCCTAGCCAGGGTCATTCGAATTGAGAGAGAAAGAGTTCTCTGATAGAATCTAATTAGAGCGAGACTCAATGAGAAATCGTAGGGTTTGAAAGCACCATGCCCGATATACGATCTTTCGGATTTTAGATGGATGAGGGACTATAGGTACACTGTAACTAAATATAGACAAGTCCAATAGATTGGATTCCCTTGTATTGTCTGGGGACTGCGGCATAGTGGTCTAGTACGTCCATAGTCGATGAGTCGAGTGAATTATTATAGAGATAATAATTCACTAAGTTAGAAGAAGTTCTGACATGTATGACTCATGGCCAGCTTGATATTGGACTTAGAGGGTCATGCACATATGGTATGCTAGTCATAGGTGCCCAGCAAGCCAATCACGTGAGTGATGGCACGTGTGACTTGATAAAGAATCTTTTTGCTTATTATATTTTGACATATATCACTTTATAACTATTGCACATATGCATATATATATTGTGATGTTCTTGAATTTGTGCAATGGGAATCAGATCGTGATGAGATCACAAAAATGAGATCAATTCACCTTTAAACACATATCCTAAATAATCTCGGTCATAGGTTACTCGAGAGGGACATAGTGATAACCGGACAGACTGGTATGTTGTATACCCGTCCATATGATAGATGCAATTGGTCTCATAGTTGCTCGTGTAGGGATACTAAGGATACAATACAGGTGCTCATTGGAGAATGAGTTCACTGATTGATCCGCTTACGGAATGTTGGATGGTTGATGATGCCTTATTGTCAGATAATGATTTCATAGTCCTAGTGGTATATCTGGTCCTTAGACTTGGGACACCAAGGATGTCCTATATGAGTGCTCCACTCTTTGATACCAGACTTATAGGTTTGGCTATCCCAGATCTAGTACAGCTGGTCATTGGGAGTGGTAGTCGACCTTATGAGGGCTATTGAGTGTCCATAGAGGATCATCCACTCTCGGCGTCATGAGAGGAATATCCCATGTGTTCTTGCTTAGACAAATCTTTGGCCAGGGTCATTCGGGTTGAGAGAGAAAGAGTTTTTCGAGAGAATCCGATTAGAGCGAGACTCGAGTAGAAACCGTATGGGTCTGATAGCACTATGCTCGATATACGATCTTTAGGATATTAGATGGATGAGGGACTATAGGTACACGGTAACTGAGAACAGACAGGTCCAATGGATTGGATTCCCTTGTATCATTTGGGGACTACGGCGTAGTGGCCTAGTACGTCCGTAGTCGATGAGTCGAGTGAATTATTACAGAGTTAATAATTCACTAAGTTAGAAGGAGTTCTGATAGGTATGACTCACGGCCAGCTCGATATTGGGCATAGAGGGTCACACACATATGGTAGGCATTGCGATGAGTAGAGGTTTAGATATAAGATATCCGACGGAGACCTTGTCTTATTGGATATCCAATAAGCCCCTGAATTATTGGATCCTATGGACGAGATCCAATAAGAGCCCATGAGAGATTATTGGATAGAGATCTCAGGTTGTTTCCTCCCCAGAATGATATCTCCATATCACTTTAACTAGAGGGATGACTCGATTCCTTATGATCTTTTCCTTCTTATCAACAATCTGAGTGGGCTCTTCCACATAAGACAAGTCTTTATCGATCACCATCGGCTCATACTTAATGATATGAGAGGGATCATGTATATACTTTCTAATCATTGAAACATGAAATATATCATGGATATGGCACAACGATAGTGGCAAGGCAATCCTATAAGCGACAAAACCAACCCTCTCAAGAACCTCAAAAGGTCCAATAAATCTTAGGCTCAACTTTCTTTTCTTCCCAAATCTTACTACTCCTTTAGAAGGGGAGACCTTTAGGAATACAAAATCTCCGACTTGAAACTCAATATCTCGTCTTCTATTATCAACATAACTCTTTTGATGACTCTGAGTAGTCTTTAACCTTTTTCTTATAACTTGAATTTTCTCAGTAGTCTCTTATACTTTGTCTGGTACTAATAACTTTCTATCACTAATTTCTTGTTATGATCAAGAGCACTAAGAGAGAGGGGGTGAATTAGTGCAGCGAAAAACTTTCAATGATTTAAAACGATGTTCGTACGATGAAATTGTTTCCAACATAAAACCGTTTTCAGAAACTTAACTTGAAGGCAAGTTCATAAAGGAGAGCCGCAAAAGTAATGAGGAAGTAAAGCACATATGGAGGTTTGCAGTAAGGTAAGCAGCAAGAATAAATACAAACCAAAGAGCACCGTAATTTTAGAGTGGTTCGGTCAATCTTGACCTACATCCTGTTGGGAAAATCTTTGGGGGCGACATCACATGCGCAGCGGAAGAACAAGAAAACAAAATCCTTGATTCCCAAATAGATGTTCATCTCCATGCGAAGATTGGTGCGCAAAATCCACGAAACTGAAAAACTGCGTATAGAATAGATTGTGTTGTTACCTAGGGAGATCGCATATCCCTGTTTCCTTGTAGATCCTTAGGAGAGGGTGAAGGAGGTCAAGCGTCCTCCTCTTTAGTGGTGATCCACACAGTATGGCTACGATGACGCTCCTCAAAACTCTAGGCCTGCTCTGAGGTGGAGAGGGGCAGGAGAATAGGAGAGGCAAGTAAAGGCTCTAGCCTATGAGGCTTTGAATCCCTCCTATTTATAGAGGTCCCCTGTCAAACCCTAATATATCCTCGTCTATTGGGTATTGGATATGCATCCAATAACCCAAGCCTTTTAGATTAGTGGATCTCTATCCAATAATCTCTCATGAGCTCTTATTGGATCTCGTCCATGGGATCCAATAATTCAAGGGTTTATTGGATATCCAATAAGACAACGGCTCCGTCGGATATCTCATATCCGAATCTCTACTCATCGCAATGCCTACCATATATGTGTGACCCTCTAGGCCCAATATCGAGCTGGTCGTGAGTCATACCTTTCAGAACTCTTTCTAACTCAGTAAATTATTATCTCTATAATAATTCACTTGACTCATCGGCTACGAACGTACTAGGCCACTACGCCGTAGTCCCCAAACGATATAGGGGAATCCAATCCATTGGACCTGTCTGTCCTCAGTTACCATGTACCTATAGTCCCTCATCCATCTAATATCCTAGAGACCATATATCGAGTATGGTACTATCAGACCCATACGGTTTCTACTCGGGTCTCGCTCTAATCGGATTCTCCCGGAGAACTCTTTCTCTCTCAACCCGAATGACCCTAGCTACGGATTTGTCTGAGCAAGAACACATGAGATATTCCTCTCATGACACCGAGAGTGGATGATCCTCTATTGACACTCAATAGCCCTCGTAAGGTCGACTACCACCCCCAATGACCAGCTGTACTAGATCTGGGATAGTCAAACATATAAGTCTGATATCAAAGAGTGGAGCACTCATACAGGACATCCTTGGTGTCTCAAGTCTAAGGACCAGATATACCACTAGGACTATGGAATTACTGTCTGACAATAAGGCATCATCAACCATCCAGCATTCCATAAGCGGATCAATCAGTGAACTTATTCTCCAATGAGCACTTGTATTGTATCTCTAGTGTCCCTACACGAGCAACTATGAGACCCGCTGCATCCATCATATGGACGGGTATACAGCACACCAGTCTGTCCGGTTATCACTATGTCCCTCTCGAGTAACCTATGATCGGGATTATTTAGGATATGTGTTTAAAGGTGAATCGATCTCATTTTCGTGATCTCATCATGATCCGATTCCGATTGCACAAATCCAAGGACATCACAATATATATATATATATATATATATATATATATATATATATATATATATATATATATATATATATATATATATATATATATATATATATATATACAAATATGCAATAGTTATAAAGTGATATATGTCAAAATATAATAAGCAAAAAAGATTTTGTATCAAGTCACAAGTGCCATCACTCACGTGATTGGCTTGTTGGGCACCTATGACTAGCAATCTCCCACTTGACCTAAAGCCAATCACCTATGTGTCTGATCCCCATCAGACCCATGTGACGCTCAAAGACAATCTGAGACAACGGCTTTGTCAATGGATCTGCAATGTTATCTTCGGATGAAACTCTTTCCACTGCTACATCTCCTCGGGTTACGATCTCTCTGATAAGGTGGAACCTCCTCAGAACATGCTTAGATTTCTGATAAGACCTAGGTTCCTTCGCTTGAGCAATCGCTTCGTTGTTGTCGTAATATAAGGAGATCGGCTCCTCGTTGCCCGGCACGACTTCCAAATCTGTGATGAACTGCTTCAACCAAACTCCCTCCTTTACTGCATCTGATACAGCAATGTACTCTGCCTCTGTGGTCGAGTCAGCAGTAGTATCTTGCTTGGAACTCTTCCAGCACACTACTCCTCCATTCAAGGTATACACGTACCCCGAATTCGACTTGCTATCATCGACATCAGACTGAAAACTTGAGTCTGTGTAACCTTCAACCTTAAGGCTATTACCTCCATATACTAGTAATAAATCCTTAGTCCTTCTCAAGTACTGAAGGATACACTTTACTGCTTTCCAGTGCTCCAAGCTTGGATCCGCCTGATACATGCTCATGACACTCAAAGCATGCGCTATATCAGGCCTAGTACATAGCATGACATACATGATAGACCCTATTGCTGAGGCATAAGGTGTCATATCCATGTTCGCCCTTTCTTTCGGAGTCTTTAGGGACATACTCGTAGAAAGTGATATCCCATGTCTCATCGGTATGAGACCTCTCTTGGAATTTTCTATGCCAAACCTTTTGATAATGGTTTATATGTACTTGGACTAGGACAAGCCAAGCATCCTCTTGGATCTATCTCTGTAGATTCTAATCCCCAAGATATAGGATGCTTCCCCTAAGTCATTCACGGAGAAGTGTCTAGATAAACCAAGCATTTACTATGGATAGCATTCCTACGTCATTCCCAATGATCAGGATGTCATCCACATATAACACCTAAAAGGTGATAGAACTCCCACTTACCTTCCTGTACACACAAGGTTCATCTTCATTTTTAACGAAGTCATAAGATCTGATTGCCTCATCAAATCTTATGTTCCAACTTCGGGAAGCTTGCTTTAGTCCATAAATGGATCTAAGCAACCTACACACCTTATCTGGGCAGTTCTTGGATACGAATCCCTCGGGTTGCATCATATACACCTCCTTCTTGAGGTTCCCATTGAGGAATGTAATTTTCACATCCATCTGTCAGATCTCATAATCATAGTGTGCTGCAATAGCCAATAGAATTCTGATAGATTTTAGCATTACTACGGGTGAGAAGGTTTCGTCGTAGTCAACATCTTGCCTTTGACGATACCCCTTAGCCACTAGCCTTACTTTATAGGACTCTACCTTTCCATCTACTCTGATCTTTTTCTTAAAGATCCAATTGCAACCGATGGGTACAATACCTTCGGGCGCATCAACTAGGTTCTAAACCTTGTTGGAGTACATAGAATCCATCTCAAAATTCATGGCTTCTTACCACTTCCCGGAGTCTATACTTATAATAGCCTCCTCGTAGGTCTGAGGATCAATATCCTCAACATCCTCTCCTCTAATATGTCCCATATATCTCTCAGGAGGATGGGATACTCTATCAGACCTACGTAAATTTGAAACTTGTGTATTAGGTACCTGAACAGACTCGGGCTATAGAGTGGTGCTTGAGCTTGGTTCTCTAACCTCGCTCAACTCTATCATTCTCCCACTATCTCCGCCAAGAATGTGTTCCTTCTCAAGGAACACTGCTCTTTTAGCTACAAAGACCTTTTGGTCCTCAAGATGATAGAAATAATACCCACAAGTTTCCTTGGGGTATCCCACAAATTTGTATCTCTCTGTCCTTAATTCTAACTTATCGGGGTTGTGTCTTTTAACGTGGGCAGGGCAGCCCCAAATCTTAACAACCTTAAGATCAAGCTTCTTCTCTTTTCATATCTCATATGGTGTAGACACTACTGACTTAGTTGGAACTCTGTTCATATGGTAAGCTACGGTTTCTAGGGCATCTCCCCAGAATGAGATGGGTAGGTCAGCGAAACTCATCATGGATCATACCATGTTTAATAGCATATGATTGTTGAATCTCGGATTTTGATGATGACATCAATTGTCATTTATTATCTAATCTATATGTTGAGATAAGTGTGCATGATTAACTACGATAAAAGTAAGACATGCAGCAGGAGTTGCGCCGGAGTCAGGACTGTGATCACGTTGGGAGTTCGAGAGCTTGACGGAAGTCCGCACGGTCGTCGGAGGTTCTGCGGGAACAAATCCGAGAAGTTCAGGAGCTTGCCAAAAGAAGCTCATCAGAACTCGCCAAGTGGATCGTCGCAAGTACAGGAGTTTGCCGGAAGTCCGTAGGAGCATCGTCGGAGGACCGTCGGATATTCGCCGGAAAAAGCGATTGACACACTGGAGCAAGCTGTAGTAAAAGTCTTAAGAATTATCGTAGCTAGCACGATGATTAAGTTAGAATTGGGAGGTGATCTCATTAACTTAATCTAGGGGCAATTGGGCCCTTGAAAGAACCAAATTGGGTCGAATGGATCAACCCATTCGGACCTAGATCTCTCGCCCAAAGGTGGCACCGCCTAGGTCGGCGGTGGCACCACCTAGGGCTCAGTCTCTAAGTTCTGGCTGGGCGGTGCAACCGCCTCTGACAGCGGTGCAACCGCCTGAGCTCGGTCTCCAAGCTCTGGCTGGGCGGTGCAACCGCCCTAGTCAAGCGGTGGTATCGCCTTAGCTCGGTCTCCGAGCTCTGCCAGGCGGTGCAACCGCCCCTGACAAGCGGTGGCACCGCCTAGAGGCTCAGTCTTCGAGCCCTGTCAAGCGGTGTAATCGCCCTAGTCAGGCGGTGCTACCGCCAGACCTCGAAATTTCGGGAATTGATAGTTTTGAGCTCGGAATTCAAACTGGTTTGGGGCCTATAAATACCCCACTCTTTCAGCAATGAAAGAGCAACGAAAAACCACCAAAATCCTGATCTTACTCTGAGATTTTTTAGCTCAAAAGTGTTGTAATAAGCTAAAGGTTCTTCTCCCTCTTTTCTTCCAAGTTCAGATCTTTCAAGAGAGGAGAGAAAAGTTTGTAAGGGTTGTCTCCTAAGCTCGTCAAAAGGAGTGAATATGTAAAAGGGTGGTTGGCCTTCACCTATTGAAGGAAGGCCTCTAGTGGACGTCGGTGACCTTATCGGTGGAGGAAGCCAGAAGTGGATGTAGGTCAAGATTGACCGAACCACTCTAAATCACGCTGCTCTCTAATTTGCATTTACTTTGAGCTTATTATCCTTACTGCAAACCTCCTTCATAGCTTACTGCCTTCTGCGCTTTTACGATTGGGTTTCCAAGCTCAATATTTTCCGAATCGTATTTAGACGTAAATCACTTTTTTCGTACGAACATCGTATTTCAGTTTGCACTTACATTCTGATTTCCATCACAACAACAAACTGCCTTAACAGATTTGTTTTAACTGCTTCTTGCCTAATCATAAGTTAAAGTGATTTACGAATCGACTTTTCTACTGAAATCACTTTTACCATACGAACATCGTATTTCAGTTTGCGCTCTGATTTCCATCATAACTGCAAACTGCCTTTATAGATTTGTTTTAACTGCTTCTTACCTGATCTTAAGTCAAAGAAATTTATGAATCGACTTTTCTATTGAAATCGGCTTTGTCGTACGAACGCAGTTTTAAACGTTGAAAGTTTTCCGCTACACTAATTCTTCACCCCCCCCCCCCCCCCCCCCTTTCTTAGTTCTCTTGATCCTAACAATTGGTATCAGAGCGGGGTTCACTCTCAAACGGATTAAAACCCAAGAGAGATGGCATATGCCGGAAACCAAGAGGGCCATTCTATTACACGTCCACCCATGTTCAATGGGACGGACTACACCTATTGGAAGACCCGAATGAGGATCTTCCTTATTTCGATGGATTTTGAACTTTGGAATCTTGTCGAAAATGGTTTTTCGAAATCTTCTCTTCCAATGATCGATTGGAATGAATTGGAGAAGAAGACTTTCACTCTTAATGCAAAGGCTATGAATGTCTTATTTTGTGCGCTTGATAAAAATGAGTTTAATCGTGTTTCGGTTTGTGAAACCACGTTTGATATTTGGCATACACTCGAAGTGACTCATGAAGGCACAAGTAGAGTAAAAGAGTCAAAAATCAATCTTTTGATACACTCTTTTCGAACTTTTCCAAATGAAACCGAGCGAGACTATTGGTGACATGTACACTCGTTTTATGGATGTCGTCAATGGTCTAAAAGGACTCGGTAAAATCTTTTCGGACTTTGAGCTCGTAAATAAGATTCTAAGATCTCTTCCTAAGAGTTGGGACCCTCAAGTCACTACTATTCAAGAGGCTAAAGATTTAAGCAACTTCCCTCTTGAAGAACTAATTGGGTCATTAATGACCTATGAAATGACATGCAAGGCTCATGAAGAGCAAGAAGACATCCTTCCAAAGAACAGGAAGGATATGACACTTAGAACTTTAGATGACCACTTGAGAGAAAACTCAAGTGATGAGGACTGTGATGATGACTTAGCACTTCTAACAAGGAAATTCAAAAAATTCATTAAAAGAAACAAGTTTAAAAATGACGCAAAAAATAAACTTGAACCCAAAAGGGACCAAGTTATTTGCTATGAGTGCAAAAAACCGGGACACTACAAGAGTGATTGTCCCCAAGCCAAGAAGAGAACATCAAAGAAGAAGGCACTCAAAGCAACATGGGATGATTCGAGCGCATCCGAAGAAGAGGAGTCCAACACCGAGGAAGTTGCTCAGTACGCCTTAATGGCCATCGGAAAGGAGGTAACAAATTTAATTGATGCAGATTTATCATTTGATGAATTATTAAATGCCTTCCATGATTTATTTGATGAATGCAAGATTATTAGTAGAAAATACAAATTACTAAAAAAGGAGCATGATAGTCTTAATTGTGATTTCGATATGTTAAAGACTAAATATCATGATAGTTTAGGCTCTTGTATCAAATGCCATGATCTAGAAACTATCCAAAAGCAAAACTTGCTACTCATAGACACCTTGAAGAAATTTGAGGTTGGTAGCAAGTCTTTGAACATGATCCTTACAAACAAGGGTCACGTTCCCAAAAGAAGTGGAATCAGATTTGTGAGAAATTCTCACCAAAATCCAACCACCTTCATAAAAGGCCCCATCCTACATATTCGACACCAAAGTAAATGCAACTTTTATTACAAGCATGGACACAAAATGCATTATTGTCCATTCAAGAAAATTAGTCCGAACAAATTAATTTGGGTTCCTAAAGGAACCATGATAAACTCTATACAACATGACGAACAATATAGATTAACTTTTGAGGCACCCAAAAGTAAAAAGGTACCTAAAAATTATCCTTTCTTGTAGAGACATACACCATCACAAACTAGGAGCAAGAGATGGTACCTTGATAGTGGATGCTCAAGGCATATGACCGAAGATCCATCTCAATTCTCTAAGCTCACTAGCATAGATGAAGGCTATGTCACCTTTGGAGACAACAACAAGGGTAAAATCATTGGCAAAGGAACCATAGGTAACAAATCCAACTTCTTTATTGAAGATGTTTTGTTAGTTGATGGTTTAAAACATAATCTCTTGAGCATTAGTCAATTATGTGATAAAGGATATATTGTCAAATTCGAATTTAATGCATGCATCCTTAAAAAAATCACACAACAACACATCTATGATAGCATTAAAACAAAAAAACGTATACACCATTAACATCAATGATTTGTATAATTAAATATGTTTTTCGGTTTTAAATGAGGATGCTTGGATATGGCACAGAAGATTAGGTCACGCTAGTATGAAACTAATTACTCAAATATCATCCAAAGAACTTGTACGAGGAATTCCTCACATCAAGTTTATCAAAGATAATGTGTGTGATGCTTGTCAATTAGGAAAACATATTAAGAGTAGTTTTAAATCTAAGAATCAAATAAGCACATTAAGGCCCTTACAATTGATCCATATGGACTTGTTCGGACCAATCTCTACATCAAGCCTAGGAGGCAGCAAATACGCCCTCGTCATTGTATATGACTATAGTAGATACACATGGACTTATTTTTTGAAACACAAAAATGAATGCTTTAGATATTTCACCAAGTTTTACAAACTTGTTCAAAATGAAAAAGGTTTTATGATTTCATCAATTCGAAATGATCACGGTAGTGAATTTCAAAACCGTGATTTCCAAGAATTCTGTGAATCTAATGGATTCAACCACAACTTCTCTACTCCAAGAAATCCTCAACAAAATGGAGTAGTAGAAAAAAGAATAGAAATTTACAAGAAATGACAAGAACCATATTGAATGAACAAAGCCTACCCAAATATTTTTGGGCCGAAGCTATAAACATTGCATGCTATATTTTAAATAGAGTTTATTAAGACCCTTACTCACCAAAACTCCCTATGAGTTGTGGAACAATAAAAAACCCAATGTTTCATATTTTAAAGTTTTTGGGTATAAGTGTTTTATCTTGAATGAGAAAGATGCCTTAGGAAAATTTGATGCTAAATCCGATGAAGGAATTTTTCTTGGTTATTCTTCGGTTTCTAAAGCTTTTCGTATCTTCAATAAAAGGACTTTAATAATAGAAGAATCTATTCATGTTGTTTTCAATGAGATTTCCGAAATCAAGAAAAATGACTTTGATGATGATGTTAATTTCGATTCTTTGAATTTAAATGAAACTCCTTCTCCAACTAGCAACTTAGATGCATCCACTTCCGAAACTTCCTTACATAAGGACTAGAAGTATATAGATGATCATCCTAAGGAGCTAATCCTAGGAGACACATCTAAGGGGGTTCAAACACGTTCATCTTTTAAAAATTCTTGTGCCAACGCCGCTTTTCTCTCCTAAATTGAACCTAAATGTATTGATGAAGCCATGAAAGATGATTCATGGATTATCGTAATGCAAGATGAGTTAAATCAATTTGAGAGAAATGAGGTGTGGAAGCTTGTTCCTAGGCCAAATGACCATTTAGTTATTAGTACTAAATGGGTCTTTAGAAACAAGCAAGATGAATATGGTATCGTGGTGAGAAACAAGGCTAGACTAGTGGCCAAAGGTTTCAACCAAGAAGAAGGTATCGATTACGAAGAAACCTTCGCTCCTGTGGCTAGATTAGAAGCTATAAAGATGCTCCTTGCCTATGCTAGTAATAATAATTTTAAGTTATTTCAAATGGATGTTAAAAGCGCTTTTCTAAATGGCTTTATTTCTGATGAAGTTTATGTTGAACAGCCTCCCGGATTTGAAAATAATAGCCTCCCTAATCATGTATTTAAATTAACCAAAGCTCTCTATGATTTAAAACAAGCTCCAAGGGCTTGGTATGACAGACTAAGTACTTTTCTTATCGAAAATAATTTCACAAAAGGCAAGGTCAATACTACATTATTTATCAAAAATTTTGAAAATTACCTTCTCATTGTTCAGATCTATGTTGATGACATTATCTTCGGTTCTACGAATAAATCTCTTTGTGAATCTTTTGCTAAAACCATGAGTCTCGAATTTGAAATGAGTTTGATAGGAGAATTAACCTTTTTCTTAGGCTTACAAATTAAGCAACTAAGCAATAACATCTTTATTAGTCAAACTAAATATGCCCTAGATCTGCTAAATAGATTCAATATGAATAGCTCAAAAGCTGTTATCACTCCTATGAGCACCTCCACGAAGTTGGAAGTTGATGAAAGTGGAGAAAGCTTCGATCAAAAAACTTATAGAGGTATGATAGGAAGTTTACTTTACCTCACTGCAACCAGACCAGATATCATGTTCAGTGTAGGACTTTGTGCTAGGTTTCAATCGAACCCTAAGATATCTCATCTCAAAGCGGTTAAAAGAATACTTAGATATCTCAAAGGAACCACAAATCTAGGATTATGGTATCCAAAATCCGAAAATTTTCAGTTAATTACTTATGCTGATGCGAATTTTGCCGGGTGTAGATTAGATAGAAAAAGCACATCAGGAACATGTCAATTTTTGGGACATTCCCTTGTTTCCTAGTCATCTAAGAAACAAAACTCGATTGCTCTATCAACAACTGAAGCTGAATATATTGCAGCTAGTGCATGTTGTGCACAAGTTGTGTAGATGAAAAACACCTTAGAAGATTATAAAGTCCATCTTAAAAACATTCCCATTAAATGTGATAATACGAGTGTAATATGTTTAACAAAGAATCTCATTCAACACTCAAGAACAAAACATATTGATATTAGACATCACTTTATAGAAGATCATGTTACTAATCATGATGTAATTATAGAATTCATAGATACTAAGCATCAACTAGATGATATTTTTACAAAACCTCTAAGTGAAGAACAATTTGATTTCATAAGAAGAGAATTAGGAATGTTGATGTGTCAGAATGCATAAACTTGTTAAAATTATTATTTGGACTTTATTGATTGAATGATCAAATCACTTAATCGTCATTACATGCCAAAAATAACATGTTGGAAATTAATACAACGATGAGCATGTCCTCATAGTCTTGCATGAAAGTGTTAAATTAAATTTTCGGTTCCAATCGGATTTCATTATTCTCTTTCGGATTTTGATTCACATCATTAATTCTTGACAAAAAAAAAATTATCTAGCAAATTTATGGCTTTTAGACTTATCATGTGAAAAATATTGCCTTTGAGAAATAAATTTGATGATTCCTTCTTGTAAAAGGAAGATATTTTTTTTGCAAGGACTTTACTCACATAAATATCCTGATCCTTGTAAAGCATGCTATCGATTTGAACTACACAAATGACTTTTCTCCTTCATGCAAAAAGAATAATAACAAATAAAAAGGAAGAAGTTTTCACTCTATGTAGATAATCTCCATGTCATGGTCTTCTTGAGATGTTTGTATCCTATAAATGACATGAACCTACTTATGGCATCACATGTATATTCAAAAGATGCTTATATCGTTCTCCTTTTTGTTAATGACAAAGGGGGAGAAATATATGAATTGATGCTATAAATGCCATATTATGTTGAAAGAAACAGACATATGATTATTGATGCTTTGCCATGTTTGCTATGATTACCATATTTGCATCATATTAAGATATCAAGAACTTGCATTGTAATTTTACATGTTGATATCTTTCCATATGATGAATTTCTATCATTACAATAATTCACATTTGAAAATGGATGTCGAGTCTTGACATCATACAGAGAGATACATCATGATAGGAATAATGATGGGAGTATTGATAAGGTTAAATGACTTTAACTTATCAATATGTCTCTTGAATTCAAAGGCTTTGAATTCAAGAATGACTTATCTCAATTATGGCACATAGATAGGGGAGTTAAGGTTAACTCCGTTATCAATTGATTGTCATCATAAAAAAGGAGGAGATTGTTGAATCTCAGATTTTGATGATGACATCAATTGTCATTTGTTATTTAATCCATATGTTGAGATAAGTGTGCAGGATTAACTACGATGAAAGTAAGACATGCAGTAGGAGTTATGCCGGAGTCAGGACTATGATCACGTTGGGAGTTCGAGAGCTTGACAGAAGTCCGCACGGTCGTCGGAGGTTCTACGGGAACAAATCCGAGAAGTCCAGGAGCTTGCCAAAAGATGCTCGTCATAACTTGCTAAGTGGATCGTCGCAAGTCCAGGAGTTTGTCGGAAGTCCGTAGGAGCATCGTCGGAGGACCATCGGATGTTCGTCGAAAGTTCGCCGGAAGAAGCGATTGATGCACCGGAGCAATCTGTAGTAAAAGTCTTAAGAATTATCGTAGTTAGCATAATGATTAAGTTAGAATTGGGAGGTGATCCCATTAACTTAATCTAAGGGCAATTGGGCCCTTGAAAGAACCAAATTGGGCCGAATGGATCAACCTATTCGGACCCAGATCTCTCGCCCAGAGGTGGCACCGCCTGGGTCAACGGTGGCGCCGCCCAGAGCTTAGTCTCCGAGTTCTGGCTGGGCAGTGCAACCGCCTGAGCTCAGTCTCCGAGCTCTGGCTGGGCGGTGCAACCTCCCCAATCAGGCGGTGGCACCGCCTGAGCTCGGTCTCTGAGCTCTGCCAGGCGGTGCAACCGCCCCTGACAAGCGGTGGCACCACCTAGAGGCTCAGTCTTTGAGCCCTGTTAGGCGGTGCAACCGCTAGACCCCGAAATTCTGGGAATTGACAGTTTTGAGCTCGGAATTCAAACTGGTTTGGGGCCTATAAATACCCCACTCTTTCAGCAATGAAAGAGCAACGAAAAACCACCAAAATCCTGATCTTACTCTGAGATTTTTGAGCTCAAAAGTGTTGTAATAAGCTAAAGGTTCTTCTCCCTCTTTTCTTCCAAGTTCAGATCTTTCAAGAGAAGAGAGAAAAGTTTGTAAGGGTTGTCTCCTAAGCTCGTCAAAAGGAGTGAATCTGTAAAAGGGTGGTTGGCCTTCGCCTATTGAAGGAAGGCCTCTAGTGGACGTCGGCGACCTCATCGGTGGAGGAAGCCAGAAGTGGATGTAGGTCAAGATTGACCGAACCACTCTAAATCGCGCTGCTCTCTGGTTTGTATTTACTTTGAGCTTATTATCCTTACTACAAACCTCCTTCATAGCTTACTGCCTTCTGTGCTTTTACGATTGCGTTTCCAAGCTCAATATTTTCCGAATCGTGTTTAGACGTAAATCGCTTTTCTCATACGAACATCATATTTCAGCTTGCGCTTACATTCTGATTTCCATCACAACAGCAAATTGCCTTAACAGATTCGTTTTAACTGCTTCTTGCCTAATCACAAGTTAAAGTGATTTACGACTCGGCTTTTCTACTGAAATCGCTTTTACCGTACGAACATCGTATTTTAGTTTGCGCTCTAATTTCCATCGTAACTGCAAACTGCCTTTATAGATTTGTTTTCACTACTTCTTACCTGATCTTAAGTCAAAGAAATTTACGAATCGACTTTTCTACTGAAATTGGCTTTGTCGTACGAACGCAGTTTTAAACATTGAAAGTTTTCCGCTGCACTAATTCACCCCCCCCTCTTAGTGCTCTTGATCCTAACAATGATTTCTCCTTTCAAAGACACCATTGAGATGAGGTGTATAAGGAGGTATCCATTGGGATAATATCCCATGGTTCTTGAGGAACTAAGTAAACTTTGTACTTAAGTACTCACCTTCTCGATCTGATCAATGAGTTTTGATACTCTTTCCAATCTGGTTCTCCACCTCATTCTTATACTTTCTGAATTTCTCAAAGGCCTCGGACTTGTACTTCATTAAGTACACAATTCCATACCTTGAGAAATCATCAGTAAAGGTAATGAAGTAGGAGTAACCACTAATGGCATGAGTTGACATGGGTCCACATACATCACTATGTATGAGTTCCAACAGCTAAGTGGCTCTCTCTCCAGTTCCACTAAATGGAGAGTTGGTCAGTTTTCCACGAAGGCAAGGTTCGCAAGTTGCATATGACACATAGTCGAATGGGTCTATATATCCATCATTTAGCAACTTTTGAATACTTCTTTCATGGATGTGACCTAGCCTACAATGCCACAGGTATGCACTGTTCATCTCATCTCATTTCCTCTTGGATACATTTATATTCATGATATATACATGAAGCATCATCAAGCTTTTGTTTCGCCCTTTCTGCAAGGTACTCTTTGCAGTTCCTCTTCTAGTGCCCATCTTTACCACAGTGGAAGCACTGGCCTTTGTCCTTTGTTGGGTCTTTCTTAGCAACTTTTGCTTTACCTAGTCTGCCCTTGCCCTTTACCTTCTTAAGGGATCTTTCTGCTTTCATTTTCTTTCTGGTCTCACCAGTATAGAGAATTTGTTTCTCTTTCTTAATAGTACTTTCTACCTCCCTTAACATATTGAGGAGCTCTGGGAGAGTCACCTCAAGCTTGTTCATATTAAAATTCATTATAAACTATGAAAAGGAATTTGGTAGGGACTGAAGCACAATGTCTACACACAAGTTATCCTCTAGGACCATTCCTAGACCTGTGAGTTTCTCTATCCACTCAATCATCTTTAGGACATGGTTCTGAACCGGTGTCCTCTCAGTCATCCTAGCGCGGAAGAGGCTCTTGGATATCTCATATCGTTGAGTCCTTCCCTGTTCCTTAAACAATTTACGGACATGTAGGAGAATGGATCTGGCATCCATCTTTTCATGTTGTTTTTGTAACTCAAGAGTCATAAAGCCTAACATATAGCACTGATCAAGAGTGGAGTCATCAATGTACTTCACATAGCGAGTGATCTCATCATCGCTTGCCCCTTCTTCGGGCGCAGGCATCACTGTATCAAGGACGTACACCATTTTCTTCACCATGAGAACAATTCTCAAGTTATGGAGCCAATCCGTATAATTTGGACCAGTGAGGTGGTTGACATCAAGTATGCCACGTAAGGGATTTGAAAGCGACATTTTTTTATAGTAAAGATGCAGCAAAAATAAATAACATGCAAATTTTGCAAGAAATAAACTATCAAGATATGGATTTCTATCTTAATATGCTCCCACTATTTTACTAATAAGTCACGCGACACCCTCAGCATGTGAAACGAAAGTCTCCGGCAGACTTCTAGTAGGGATCAAGATCCAATCAGCATCTTAGTGTAACCTCGAGGGACTCGACCAATCATACTAAGCCTAAAAGGTAGGCAACTCTTACTGATCACAACTCCTTGTGATTCCCGTCCTGTTCGGCCTCCGAATCACCATGGTCTCGAGGGACTCGACCATCCATGATGCTCGGTTAAGTCAACACCTTCGTTACAAGATAAGTCTGATTTGATGATATACCCTCGAGGGACTCGACCAAGCATACCATGTCCTCAGGTCACCGGTGACATCTCTATGTCGTAAGCAAGATAGCGAATCACGATATAGGTGAGTCTCGAGGGACTCGACCAACTCAACCTACACCGGGAATCAGTTCCTACTTATAACGATGGAAGGCCACGTGGGTCAATCTAATTGCCTCACGTTTACCGACTTAATATTATCGAGAGAGATGTTTCTATGATTTGGTCTCCTAATATGACATGTTACACATATACATATTTAATATATATCTATATTGCATGCAAATATATATACATATCTAGTATGTGTATAAGCAATCACACCAGATGATCATGGACCACAACATAATGTGATTAGGCCCAAGCCAGTAGGCCTAATCACTCACATCAAGATCTATGTGTGCAACGGTGCATCTCCATGCCTTGTGATTATCCATCTCGTCCTCGTCGATTCCGTCGACATCTCGATGCATCTTCATGCATCGCGATCGTCCGTCTCGTGGGTCTCGCTATCGCATCCACGCTCCCACTGTGTCTCCTCATGTGATTACAACTTAATTATAGGCACGCAGACCCGACAATAAACGAGAAATATAATGGAGGCTCGCAGACCCCAATAATAATAATCACAAGTACACACATCACACGATCCATGATCATCCGTCCACACATCATATATCACATGTATAAATTATCATCATCATGTAGGACTACTAGATAATAATAAAAATAATAATCAACTAAACTTTTTAATTAATTAGTATTTTATGAAATCAGGGACATATAGGGAATTTCTTAATTCCTAGGGGTATTTTTATAATTTAGATAAAAGATAGAAACTGAAATTTCTCAAATTTCGAGGGGCAAATTTGTCTTTTGCCCAAAAACCCTAATGCCCTCATCCTCCCCTACTATCTTTCTTTGTTGCATTAGCCTTAGCCACACCCCGAGGCGGGGGTTGTGCTGGCGGAGGGCGGGGGTATTACCCTCGCTGCGGGAGGAGGCTTGGATTGGTGGCGTTGCCTCGAGGCGGTACCCCCATTGTGCACCACCGCCTCCTCCGTGGCGGGCCCGTGGGCGTTGTTGTCCCTCCATGGGCGGTTCACGCTTCGCCGGGCGACCGCCCCTATTGGGTTTTTGCCCGCGGGAGCAGTGGCCACAAGCACCGTTGCCCTACGACGCGTCACCACACGAGAGCAGTGGTCGCAGGCGCCGCTGCCCTTACGGCTGTTGCCTGCCTGCACGCAGATGGCAGTGCTGCCATCTGCAACGACAACGAGGGCGGCAACAGTTGCTGCCCTTTTCCGCTTTTGCGTCAATAATTTTGACGTCAAAAGCTTCTCCAAAACATAACACATGCAGTTTAAAACCAATCTATCGCACGAACAACTTGGCTTTGATACCACTGTTGGGAAAATCTTTGGGGGCAACATCACAGCGCAGCGGAAGAAGAAGAAAACAAAATGCCCGATTCCCAAAGAGATGTTCCTCGTCGTGCGAAGATTGGTGCGCAAAATCCGCGAAAGTAAAAAACTGCATATAGAATATATTGTGTTACCTAGGGAGATCGTATATCCCTATTTCCTTGCAGATCCTTAGGAGAGGGTGAAGGAGGTCAAGCATCCTCCTTTCTAGCAGTGCTCCACACAACAGGGCTACGACGACACTCCTCAAAACTCCAGGCCTGCTCTGAGGTGGAGAGGAGTAGGAGAATAGGAGAGGCAAGCAAAGGCTCTGGCCTATGAGGCTCTGAATCCCTCCTATTTATAGAGGTCCCTTGTCAAACCCTAATGGATCCTCGCTTATTAGGTATTGAATCTGCATCTAATAACCCAAGCCTTTTAGATTAGTGGATCTCTATCCAATAATCTCTCATGGGCTCTTATTGGATCTTGTCCATGGGATCCAATAATTTAGGGGCTTATTGGATATCCAATAAGACAAGGGCTCCGTCTGATATCTCATATCTGAACCTCTACTCATCGCAATGCCTACCATATGTGTGTGACCCTCTAGGCCCAATATTGAGCTGGTCATGAGTCATACCTGTTAGAACTCCTTCTAACTTAGTGAATTATTATCTCTATAATAATTCACTTGACTCATCGACTACGGACATACTAGGCCACTACGTCATAGTCCCCAGATGATACAAGGGAATCCAATCCATTGGACCTGTCTGTCCTCAGTTATCGTGTACCTATAGTCTCTTATCCATCTCATATCCCAGAGACCGTATATCGAGCATGGTATTGTCAGACCCATATGGTTTCTACTCGAGTCTCGCTCTAATCGGATTCTCCCGGAGAACTCTTTCTCTCTCAACCCGAATGACCCTAGCTAAGGATTTGTTTGAGCAAGAACACATGGGATATTCCTCTCATGACATCGAGAGTGGATGATCCTCTATTGACACTCAATAGCCCTCGTAAGGTCGACTATCACTCCCAATGATCAGTTGTACTAGATTTGGGACAACCAAACCTATAAATCTGGTATCAAAGAGTCGAGTACTCATACAGGGCATCCTTGGTGTCTTAAGTCTAAGGACCAGATATACCACTAGGACTACGGAATCATTGTTTGACAATAAGACATCATCAACCATCTAGCATTTCGTAAGCGGATGAATCAGTAAACTCATTCTCCAATAAGCACCTGTACTGTATCCCTAGTGTCCATACACGAGCAACTATGAGACCCACTGTATCCATCATATGGACGGGTATACGGCACACTAGTCTGTCCAGTTATCATGATGTCCCTCTCAAGTAACCTCTGACCGGGATTATTTAGGATGTGTTAAAGGTGAATCGATCTCATTTTTGTGATCTCATCACGATCCGATTCCCATTGCACAAATCGAAGGACATCACAATATATATATATATATATATATATATATATATATATATATATATATATATATATATATATATATATATATATATATATATATATATATATATATATATATATATATATATATATATATATATATATATATATATATATATATATATATATATACATATATGCAATAGTTATAAAGTGATATATGCTAAAATATAATAAGCAAAAAAGATTCTGTATCAAGTCACACGTGCCATGATTCACGTGATTGGCTTGCTGGGCATCTATGACTGGCACATCCACTTTTGGCTTCCTCCTCCGACGAGATTATTGACATTCACTATAAGCCTTCCTTCAATAGGCAAATGCCAACCACCCTTTTACAGTTTCACTCCTTTTGACGGGCTTAGAGGACAACCCTTACAGAATTTTCACTCCTCTGTTGAATGATCGAAACTGGAAGAAAAGAGGGAGGAGAACTTTTAGCTTATACAATACTTTTGAGCTCTAAAAATCACAGAGTAAGATTGGATTTTCGGTGCCCTTTCATGCAGGAAAGGGTGGGGTTTATATAGGCCCCAAACTGATTTGAATTTGGAGTTCAAAAATGTCATCTCTCGGATTTCTGGGGTCCTGGCGGTACTACCGCCATAACTAGGCGGTACTACCTCTTAGAGACCGAGCTCAGGCGGTACCACCGCCTGACAGGGGCAGTACCACTGCCCAGTCTCACTCGGAGACTGAGCCCAGGCGGTACTACCACCTGACAGGGGCAGTACCACCACCTAGTCTCGCTCGGAGACTGAGCCTAAGTGGTACCAACGCTTGACCTGGGCGGTTGCACCGCGCAGCTTTCCTGAGTTACTGGGCGGTGCCACCGTTTGCTAGGAAATCTGGGTCCGAATGGGCTAATCCATTCGGCCCAATTTGGGTATGTCAAAGGCTCAATTACCCCCAGATTAAGTTAATGGGATCACCTCCCATTCCTAACTTAATCTACATGCTAACTATGATATTTATTAAGACATTTACTGCAACTTGCTCCGTTGCGTCAATCGCTTCTTCCGGCGAGCTTTTGGCGAACTTCCGACGAACATACGATAAACCTTCAGCGATGCTCTTGCGGACTTCCGGCAAACTCCTGGACTTGCAATGATCCACTTAGCGAGTTCCGGCGAGCTTCTTTAGCAAGCTCTTGGACTTCTCGGATTTGTTCCTATAGAACCTCTGACGACCGTACGGACTTCCGTCGAACTCTCGAACCCCCAACGTGATCATGGTCTTGACTCTAGCGCAACTCCTGCTGCATGTTTTACTTCCATCATAGTTAATCCTACACATGTAAAACAAACTTCGATCTAGATAATTAATACTAAGCATTAATCAAGTTGTCCGGCATGTCATTGGTCCCTCGACGCTTCGTCCGATTCTTCGACATATCGTCCTCTCCTATAGCCTATTGCCCAATCAGTCAGTTGACTCCACAACTCCAATATCCTTGGCGCAATGTCCTCTCTTCTTAGCTCGATGCCCGAATCCACGGCCCGAAGCCTTCTGTCGATACGTCGACCAATCCACCAGCTCGACGTCCAATCTTCTAACATGTTCCTCCGGCCCAACATGATTTTTCCTGCTTTAATTGTCTCATCCTGATCGAAGCATCCTACGTCACTCAAAATGCAGATTAAAACATAAACACAATTATCAATTGGTTTCATCATCAAAATATAAGATTCAACATTTCTTCCCAACATATAGGAGTTCTACACTTTCGCCCATATAAAGCTTCATAAGGAGCCATCTGAATACTTGAATGATAACTATTATTATAAGTAAACTCAATAAGAGATATATCATTATCCCATTCACCTTTCCAATCCATAACATAGGCTCTAAGCAAATCCTTAAGTGTTTGAATGGTTTTTTCTGATTGACCATCAGTTTGAGGGTGATAAGCAGTGCTAAACTTGACTTTAGTACCTATAGATTCCTGTAACTTTCTCCAAAATCTAGATAGAAATCTAGAGTCTCTGTCAGAGATGATATCCTTTAGAATGTCATAAAGTCTTATTATTTCATTGATATATAAATATGCAAGCCTATCAAGAAAATAAGTCATATTGATCAATGGGAAATGTACAAATTTCATTAATCTATCAATGATAACCCAAATTATATCATGCTTTCTAGAAGTTTGGATAGTCCTGAAACAAAGTCCATGGTAACACATTCCTATTTCCATTCAAGAATATCTAAAGGTTGCAACAAACCTCCAGGTCTCTAGTGTTTTGCTTTGATTTGCTAACAAGTCAAACACTATGAAACATATATTGCAATCTCCTTCTTCATACCTTCCCACCAATAATAACTTTAGAAATCTCTATACATCTTAGTGCTACCATGCATGGTGTACTTTGAATTATGACCTTCCCTTAAGATTTGGTTCTTGATATCTAGGTCATTTGGAACACATATTCTATCCCCAAATCTCAATAGGCCATCCTAATTTAGCTTCAATCCCTTTTCTACCTCACTCCTTAAGTAGATTAAGCGTCGATCTCGTAGTTGTCATTCTTTAATTTATTGAATGAGATCATATTGCACTTGGATGGAGGCCATCAATATCATTGAGTCTTGCTCTTTTTTCTTAACATTCAAATAATAAGTTTCTTCCAATAACTTCCATTGTTTTACAACCAAAGTCACCATAAAACTTATAGATTTTCTACTAAGTGCATTAGCTACAACATTAGCTTTACCCGAGTGATAACGAATGGTACAATCATAATCCTTTAGAAGTTCTATCCATCTCTGCTAACTCATGTTTAACTCTTTTTGAGTAAAAATATACTTTAAACTCTTGTGATCAGTAAAGATTTCAAATGTTCGCCCATACAAGTAATGCCTCCAAATCTTTAGAACAAAAATAATTGTTGCTAACTCCAAATCATGAGTCAGATAATTCAATTCATAACTCTTTAGTTGTCTAGAAGCATAAGCAATCACTTTTTCTTCTTGTATCAAAACACATCTAAGGCCCTTTCTTGAAGCATCGATATAAACTACAAATCCCTTGTTATCACTTGGAATAGTGAGAATCGGGGCACTAGTCAATCTTCTTTTTAACTCTTGAAAGCTTCACTCACAATCATCACCCCATACAAATTTCATATTCTTTTGAGTGAGTTTGGTGAGAGGTTGACCAATTCGAGAGAATCCCTCCACAAATCTCCTATAATAACCTGCCATGCCCAAGAAGCTTCTAACTTCCGTCACATTTATTGGTACTTCCCACTTAACTACTTATTGAGTTCTCACTTAACCTGTCATGATCATATCGAGTTCTAAAAGCTATTTTTGGAATATCCTCCTTATTAATCTTTAACTGATAGTAACCTGACCTCTGATTAATCTTGGAGAATACCTGTGCATCATGTAATTGATTAAACAAATCATCAATTCTGAGTAAGGGATACTTATTTTTAATGGTCACTTGATTCAACTATCTATAATCAATACAAAGCATCAATGTTTCATCATTCTTCTTAACTAATAGCACCAACGCACCCCATGGTGGAACGCTAGGTCGAATAAAACCCTTATCTAATAGTTCTTGTAGTTGCTTCTTCAATAGAAATCAAACAAGATGACCGGATCAAGTTTGTTGTCAAAAAATCCCCAATAGTCATATTTACATATAGCATATAATCCAGTGGTCTAGGTAGAATGCTCAAGTGATAAGCGAAATATTACGAAGTAAATCATAGATGAGACCCATGGTTAAACAAAATTTTGCATTCTTTCAGAAACATAGATAATACCTTCGACCACTGATTCAAAAGTTTTAGAATCATTTCTAGGGATAGCATATACTCTAGCATGGGCTGTTAACTTAGGAGGTAATGGCTCTTTCTTCTTGTTCAGTTAGCAATCCCTTATTTTATAATCTAACTTCCCGTAGGCAAAACAAGCTCCAGTCACCTAAAAACACAAACTTGTTTCACAATTTAACCCACAATTCATACATGATTGGGTCTTTTATTATGACTTCCCTTTTCAAATCCAGATATCTCGACCCTCTTATTATCACTTTCTGATTCATATTCAATCATATTTTTATTGTTTTTCATTAGTGCTCAGCATCTACTTTCAACACAAAAGTGGTAAAAGAAATCTTTTAATTGTCAGAACAATTTCGTACATCAAATATCTTCTTCATTCATGTCACCCATTATTCTGCCACTAATGAATTAGGTTCACCACACTTCTGTTGCGCTTCTCTAATTTAATATCCCCGATTAATCCTTTCATCCCCCTCAATTAATCAGAAACATATGAAGTAGGAGGACTAAATGTTCTCATTATCCTATGTTCCTAAAAGAAATCAAAGAAAATTTTCACTAATCACTATGGTTTACTAAACCTCAATATAATTTTAATCCTCAATGTATTTGCATAGTAAACAAATCAAATATCTTAGTGATCCTCAAACCATGCTATGATACCACCTTTATCATGGCCCCCTGAATTTAATTCTTATTTAGGATGTGTGAACCTAACTCAAAATTGATAATATTATAATTCAACAATAATCTAGGATCCAAACACACATTTGAGGCCACTAAGAAAATATTCAAGTCAAAATTTACCTCTATAATCCATAATTTATAAAACTTATAGTTTATAATCATACCATCATATCACTTAATGATTCATAAAATCTAAAGCCAACTCAACTAATCCATAAGTATGAGAATCTATACAATTACAAAACCAACATGTACTATATGTTTATATCATTACACAATTTAAACTAAACATTCCCAAAATCCCGATATGATGGGTACTTTTCAAATATTTACAAGATACAATAATCTAGATTTGTTGTTGATACACACAAAAGGAACTTATACAACATCATACTATCAAGTATGAAAGATTTGTCCAAAATCTTCTAGCTTTCCACTACCTCAATCCAATTTACACATTTTAGCAAGCGATAAGCTATCTTGAAAAATTTATATAGCAACGGGGTGAGCATATAAAGCTTAGCAAGTGACTAACATATCTATAGCAAATATGACAGTTTTTGAAACAAATAAGGTATCAAAATACAAAGCAGAGATACGAGATGAAACAGAAGCATATTTTGTTCATATAATCAAGGAAAGGTAATTGGAGCATATCATTGGCATAAGAAGCATATCCATGACACATGATATTTTTCAAGGCATAATAAAGACATATAAACATTTCAGAACATATCAAAGAACAAAACATGAACAGAAGCTCAAATGTCACATGACGTTGCATTCATTTTATTCTTATCTAAAGCATGCATAGAAACACAGCCAAAGATTTGGATATCATGTTAAACACATAGAAGGTGAAGTGGGATCATAATATAATATGGTCCATCCATTTCTGAATGACCACCAAACATAAGTCTCCTACGTCTAGAAGTTCCATCCACTTATGTCTGAGTAAAGTGATAGGGGGCTGGCAGAGCATCGCAGGCTCTAAGCATAATTCCCTTTACCATTTCTGGCAAAGGTTCACATTTATCCCATAAACACCGGAGTACAAAAGGATAGTGAACAATAAATTGGGGCATATCGAAAACACAAATGGAATAATGGAATGCATATGTATATAGCGAAACATTGCGATACAAACATTAACTTTACATAATAAAATCAGGTATACAAATAATTAAAAGATAAGATATATAGGAATTTAAAGTAGTAATGTAAAGCTCAACTAAAGTAAGGGTTTTTGCTAAAATCGATATCCAAAGAGAAGAAACAAGAAGAGGAAAATTTAAGGTGAAACACATATGGAACAATGGAATGCATATGCCTAATACGAAACATTAAGGTACAAACATGAACATTACATAATAAAATCAGGTATGCAAATAAAGAAAGGACAAGAGTATACAGGAATTTAAGGCAATAATGTAAAGCTCAACTAAAGTAGGGGTTTTTGCTGAAACTGATTTCCAAAGAGAAGAAACAAGAAGAGGTGAAATCGACCAAAGCTTGATTCTAGTAGAATTTAAGAGGCACTTTGTATGAATTATTTGGATAACCAATTATGCTCCAATTTATATAAAATAGGTGTCACTCAAAAGATGTGTTAATCTAGTTTTAGTTAAATCAACTTTTGCATGAATTGGAGTTTGAAACATGGAGTTAAAAATAATTTCGTAGTGAAAGGTCTGAAAACATCAGCTCTATTTTACTAAATCCATAGGGTAAAAAAAACAAATGTTTTCAGTTTGCATTTGTATTCTAAAAATTTCAGATATGATACGAACCGAAATATTTTTTAGTTTAGTTTCTAATAAATCATACTTTACATGAATCTAAGTTCCCAGTAGAAAGTTATAAGTAGTTAAGCAACAAAAAGTCAGAAATTATAGTCCCTGTTTTACATAATCTATAGGGTTAATTGAAACATAAGTCTGAGTAGGTATTTAAACTCCAAATCATTCAATCTAGGTATCAAAATAAAGATATTTGAGTCTACTTTCAAATGCATTAAACTTTGCCTAAATCAGAGTCTAGGACAAAAAGTTAAGTCCAAAAAAAAGATTACAAAAAAATTTCAGATTCATGGCTTTGTATCAAAACGAAAGAATTAAAATGAAACATAAGTCTGAGTAGGTATTTAAACTCCAAATCATTCAATCTAGGTATCAAAATAAAGATATTTGAGTCTACTTTCAAATGCATTAAGCTTTGCCTAAATCAGAGTCTAGGACAAAAAGTTAAGTCCAAAAAAAAGATTACAAAAAAATTTCAGATTCATGGCTTTGTATCAAAACGAAAGAAATGTCTGGTTCTCAGCTGAAATCCTTCAAATTTTGTAGAATTAAAATGAAATTAGATATTAGGATTTCTATGGAATGGGATTAGAACACTTGTCTTAGAAAAGTTTGATTTCTAAATATGAAAAAATTGATGCAAAATCTCAAGCAAGACAAAGCTTTTTCTTCTTCTTCTTCTTATTTTTCTCAAACCCACACTGCAGCAAGTATCTCTCTTTTGTTAAGTTTTCTTTAATCTCTCATTTAATTACTTTTGGCTAACACAAGGGTTGTAAGGTTGCAAGGTGACAAGTATGCATGAAAGGGGCTAGGTGTCATCGTTAGAGTAAACATAAGTGGCACCAACCTTAGGTTAGCTAGTGACACATGTCCACCATTTTTTTTCTTTAACTTAAATCTAAATCTTTCATAAATCATATCAAATTTGTAATATTTACTCTTAGGTCCCTGGCCATAAACTTTTAATATAATATTATTTAATATAAAAATTATTAAATAATCCTCATATTTTCAAACAAGTATTTATTAAATTTTCAAAAATAGGGAATGTTACAATCACCACTAGAGAGGAGGGTGCTTGACCTCCTTCACCCTCTCCTAGAGATATGTAGGGATTCAGGGATATACGATCTCCTTAGGTAATATAATCTATCTCACACGTGGTTTTCTATTTTATGGATTTTTACGTACCAATCTTCGCACGACGATGAACATATCTTTGAGAATTATGGATTTTGTTTTATATTCTTCCACTACGTATGTGATGTCACCCCCAAGATTTCTCAACACGCTTGACATAGTCTAGAAGACTGTGTTCGAACGGTACCACTGCCTAAGCTGGCAGCACCACCACTTGACACTGGGCAGTACCACCACCCAGTTTGGCGGTACTACTACCTAATACAGTCTTGGAGACTGTGTCTCGGAGACTGACCCCCTGGCGGTGCCACCGCCTGACCCAACTTTTGGGTCATTAAATGGGCCTTTCTCTTGGCCCAAAATAGCTCTAATTCGGGCCCAGTTGACCCATAATTAAGTTGGCCTAATTACGTTCTAAACCAACCCAATTACAACTTAAACTACTTTGATCTAGATAAATTATTACAAGCAAGAATACTATTTTGTCCGGCATGTCATTGGCTCATCCAATGCTTCGTTCGACCCTTCAGTGCATCATCATCTCCTTCGGTGTATTGCCCAATCGGCATGTTGCCTTCTCGCAACATCTGATCTCCTTGGCATAATGTCCAATCTTCTTGACCCGATGCCCGAATTCGTGGCACGAAGCCGTCTGCCGACACATCAACCGATCCTCCGACTCGACGTCCAATCTCCTGACATATTCAACTTCGGCCTAACATCTGATTCCTCCAACTTCAATCAATTTGCCTCTCCTGATCGAAGATAGTCCTGCATTACTCAAAATACAGATTAGATCATAATATTATCAATTGGTTTCATCATCAAAATATGAGATTCAACACTAATGATATGCTGGACAATATAGTATTCTCGCTTTGTAATCATTTGTCTAAATCGAAGTAGTTTGTGAGGCTAATTGAGTTATTTTTTGTGTAATCATGCTAACTCAATTAGGTACCAATTGGGCCTAAATTGGGACTAATTTGAGCTCATTAGGAGGCTCATTTAGTGACCCAAAAATTAGGTCAGGTGGTGGCACCGCCAAATTAGTGGTGGAACCGCCTATGAGCTAGAAAGTCAAAAGCCTAGTCTTCAATGCTGTCAGGTGGTAGTACTGTCAGATTGGGCAGTGGTACCATCCAGTGTCAATGTCTCAGGCATGGTTCCACTAGTGTCAAACTAGCAGGTAGTGATACCACCCAATGCAGGTGGTGGTACCACCCATACACGAAAGACCCATAAATTAAAATTTTTAGCTCTATTTTTAAAACCATTTAGGGCCTATAAATACTCCACTTAGGCAGCAAGAAAGGATCAAGAATTCTCAAGTAAAAAATTGAGAAAACTCTACCAAAACGTTGAGTTCCCTCCTCCTTAAGCTTAGAAGTTGATCTAAGGGAGGTGTGTGAGGGTTACCATATTCAAAGGGGGTGTAAAGGTTCTCTCCTAAGCCTGTCAAAAGGAGAAAAGAGTTGTAAGAGGATAGTTTATCTTTGTTCATTGAAATAAAATTGTTAGTGGAAGTCAATGGCCTCGACGAAAGAGGAATCGGGAGTAGACATAGGTCACGATGACCAAACAACTATAAATTTGGTGTGTTTTTTTCCTTGCTATTTACTTTTGTTGCTAATTGATTTAACTATCTACTACTTTTTCCTGCACTCTACATTTAAACATATTTTCGATACAAGATTTATCGAATGAAAGTTTTTTAAATCGATGTTTTTACAAAAGCACTAATTCACCCCCCCTATTAGTGCTGATTTCGATCCTAACATAAGTAATATAAAATAAAAAGATACCATAATAATAATACGCAAAAAGATTATACGTCATGTCCCACGTGCCATCACTTACTTGATTGACTTGTAAGGCACCTATGACTAACAATAATATAATAAGCAAAAAGAAAGTATGTCTTGTCACATATTCCATCACTCACGTGATTAGCTTGTAAGGCATCTATGATCGGGATTATTTAGGGTCTATGTTTAAAAGTAAATATGTCTCATTATCGTAATATCATCATGATCTAAATCTCATTGTATAGATTCATGGATATCACAATATATGTAGTATGCAAGATAAAGTAATAAATGCCAAATAATATAATAAATAAAAAAAATATGTATCATGTCACACGTGTCATCACTCACATGATTAGCTTGCAGGGCATATATTACTCGCATTACTTATGTACCTAAAGTTATTTATCTTATTCATATTTATATATGTATATATTATGATTAAATGTGATAATAAGATTGTCTTAACAAAATAAATTATATGAATTATTTTGAATTACATTAGAAAGGGCTAACAATGTTGTGATATATAGAAGAAAGTATCGCATTGATGATATACAACCACTATAACTTGCATGACTAGTCAGACTTAATATAGTATTATTATATTTATCGTACTTATTGGCCTATTTTTTTAAAAAAAATTCATGCATGCATAAATAATTTTTAAATTTTAAAATCTAATTAGGTAAAATTATTTTTAGATATTTTTTAATTAATTTTTAATTTTAAACCCTTTTGTATCTTATCAATTAATGGGTTAAGTGAAAAAATATTAGATTATGTGATCCTATCTAATTATGTAAGATATATTATAGATATGATTGGATTTTAATTATGGTTATCAATTAATACAAAAAAAGTCCAATTATAGTATGATTCTTTAAGAGATAACCTCGATGAGAGGGACTCTCCTAATTACTTATCATAGACCTTTTACCCTGACCTATAAAAGGACATGACATCTTAGAGACTCAATGTGAATAATTAGATACGTGGATGTATAGATACGTGACATTATTGAGAGAGTACAGATCTTCTCTCATCTCCTTTTAGTCACGTGAACTAATCAATTAGAGATTACAAATCTTATCTTATATTATCTTGATCCCTGATCCAATGCTCATAGTAGTCCTATACGGGGTAGGAAGAGAAGAGAAAGTGACTTTAGTTCTCTTGATAGATCGATATCACTATAGCTTTCGGTTCGACGATGGTGTGCGCGTAGATTTAATAAAAACTTTCTAAATGACATCGAATGGTATGTATTGTCAGATCTATTATTGTTTGATTTTAGATTTTAATATTAAAATTTTTCATAGAATAATAATATATTATATTTTTTATGTATACATACATTGGCAATTATGAATACATCAGCTATTTGATTGCATGTCAAATATACATGCTGTTGAATCTCGGATTTTGATGATGAAACCAATTGATAATATTAATGATTTGATCTATGTTTTAAGTGACGTAGGATGCTTCGATCAGGGAGAGACATTTAAAGCAGGAAGAATCATGTTAGGCCGAAGAAACATGTCAAAAGATTGGACGTCGTGCCGAAGGATCGATCGACATATCGACAAAAGGTTTCGAGTCATGGTTTTGGGCAACGGGCTAATAAGAGCAGATATTGCACCAAGGATATCGGAGTTGCGGAGGTCAACTGGCTGATTGGAAAATAGGCCGCAAGAGAGGACGATGCGCTGAAGAATCGGATGAAGCATCGATGGACCAATGACATGCCGGACAATATGATTCATGCTGAGTAATAATTGTCTATATCGAAGTGTGTTTTTGATGTATGCAAGATTAATTACGATAGCAAGGCATAAAGCAAAATGAAGTCCCGGAGTCAAGAACACGATTTCGTTGGGAGTTCGAGAGTTCGTCGGAAGTTCTGCCGGAATTGATCGAGAAGTCCTAGAGCTTGCCAAACAAGCTCATCGGAACTCACCAAGAAGATCGTCGTGAAGTCCAGGAGCTTGCTGAGAGTCCATTAGAACATTACCGAGAGATCATCGGAAGCTCGTTGGAAGAAACCATACTTATTTTGCTTAGAATATGTCTTAAGAATCGTAGTTAGCACATAATTGGAGTTGGGATTGGGAGATAATCCCATCAACTCTATTAGGAGCCAATTGGGCCCGAAGTTGGGCTGGTTTGGGCTGGATATAAGGCCCAACCATGATGTTGAAAGCTTGGCCAGCGATGGTACCGCTTGGGAGACTTAGTTTCCTATGTGGTTTGGGCAGTGGTACTATCGATAGTAAATACTACCAATGGTGGTACGACCCCTATCAGGCGGTGGTACCGCTAGAGCTCAGTCTCCAAGCTCTGTCAGGCGGTGGTACCGCCTAGTGTCAAGATGCCAAGCGGTAGCACAGGCGGTGGTGCTGCCCGTACTCGGGAAACCCGGGATGAGACATTTTTAGGCTCCAAATTTGAATCAACTTGAAGCCTATAAATACCCCTCTTATCCTGGTTAAGATACATAAGCACAGAGAATTTAAAAAGGGAAAAATGTTGTTGTAATCTCTTGTGAGAATCCTCATCTTCTAGTCTAAGTGTTAGAATAGTTTGAGAGATGAGTGAGTACTTGTAAAGGTTGTCTTGTGAAAAGGAGAAGAGGGGTGTAAGAAGGAGGTTGATCTTTGTCTATTAAAGGAAAATCGATAGTGGATACCAGTGGTCTCGACGGAAAAGGAATCGACGAAGTGGATATAGGTCACGACGATCGAACCACTATAAAAATCCAGTTTGCCTTTTCTTTTGTGTAATTTATCTTACTGCAAACCTCCTTACCTTCTTACCGTGCTTTTACTACGCTTATACTTGCATACCCTTTCAAGTTTCTGAAATCGATTTTTATTGTACGAAACGAAGAGATTTTTAGAACCAACATGATTTTTATTGCTGCACTAATTCACCCCCATCATGTTAGTGCTGACTCTAAACCTAAGAGGAAATCTAAAAGATGTCCTAAACCTAAGAGGATATCTAAAAGATGATAATTAATCCTTACAAGTTTACAATGCGTAATATTTCTCATGGTGCTCTTATGCTGACTTACTCTTGGATATGTTTATAGTATTTCCCATGGTGCTTCTTACTCTTGACTTACTCTTGGATATGTTTATAAGTAGCCTCTAATGTACCATTTTAGTAGATTTACATCCATCAACCATCACCCAACAGTCCATATCTAGAAATTAGTCTATATAAAGGATCCAAATGCCGAGTCGTTTAAATAGAATGACCAAGAATTTATATAGGAATAGTTATTTACATCCAATACGAGAAGACATGCATTGCATATTAAATAGATATTTTTGTTCTATGTAGAAAAAATTATTGTTTGGTTATTTTTTTGGCTGAATTTCTGGGAAGCTTCTCATTTTAGTTTATTTTTAATTGATGCTCTTTTTATTTTTCTCCATCAATATCCTTATTTTTTATTCTCAAAATACTCCCGATGGGATTGACCAAAAAGATTTTCATAATTTGCATTAGACCGAGTCATAACGTGAAAAAAAAAAAAAGCTAGTGATGGTACTTTTGTATAGATTTATAATATTTTTAAGAAGGTTCCAAAATTTCTATAATCTTATTGAAAAATACTATGGAGGCCAAGTTTTTTTTTTTTTGAATGTACTTGTTCTAAGACCAACATAAATACATATTTGAAACTCTATACTAATAAGTTGATTTGTGTTGTATTGTTAGACTTCGTTCCTCGTTTATAGTATTTTGGTATGAGATTGAAATGTTTTTATGGATATATTAAAAATATTATAATTGGATTGCTTCATATTTCATGTCAAGGGTATTTTGGGATATAAGAAAAATATGAAAACTGATAGAGAAAAATAAAAAAAAAAACTTTGGAAAAAAACTTATTTTCAAAATTTTTCACATAGCACCTCTACTTTTAAAATTTTTTGAAACGACATCTTTTATTTAAAATGATCATTTTACCTCTATTAACTATCGTCCTTCGTCTATCACTTGCCTACCCATACCTTCACTCCACCGACCACCCCACTTTACACGTTATCGATTATAAACGTGCTCTTTATCTTTGCTTGCAATCTTCATTGTTCGTCGCAAGATAAAAGAAAATAAAAGAGAGTATGTCATTGATCACGAGTGAGAGAGAGGGGTGATCTCATGCAAAACATATAATAATTAAGCTAAGGGGTCCTCCTTGGCTATGAACGAGTAATGAGTAAGATGATCTTTTCATACAGTTAAGTTAAGGGTGATAATTTAGAATTTTTTTTAATAAAAGATGCTCTGTGAAAAAAATTTAAAAAGTAGAGATTTTTTTTTTAAAATTTGCCCAAAAATAAAGGGTGAATAAATCGGGAAAAAAAAAGCCAAACTGAGGGATTTTTCATGGGAATTTACTCAGTTTTTTTCCAGGTTCGAAATGGGGCAAAAAAAAGACCTCATCCACGTAACATTTTCATTGGTGGTCAATGGCAAAGTGGATATCCGACGCTGCTCCGGTGCCTTCCGTGCGCTCTGTTGCGTGTCAGCTTCCAATCTCCCGCTTCTCCCCTTATCTTCTCCAATAGCCACCGAACTCCTGAAAGTTTAGAGCAATGGCGATGAACGTGCTCCCGCTGACAACCCCGCGGGCGTGCTTAGAGGGCAAGCCCGTGGGCGGGACGCGGGCCCTTCTCTCCGACCACCTCCGCCGCCACATCTATAATCTTGGCTGCGTCACCGGCATCGACGGCAGCTTCACCGTCAAAGCCGCCCCCCGCAAACCTCGTCAGTTCATCGTCGTGGCACCCTCTGGTCTGAATCGATTACTTGATTGCAATCCATGAAAACCATCTGATGATCGCTGCATTCGATCTTTCGTTCGATTTTTCTTGCATTCTCTTTTATAATAGCTCAAAGATTGGATCTTTGATTGTTTTGATCAGTGTCACCGTCAGGGGTTCTGAAGGCGCGGTTCGTGCCGGAACGCATGTACGCGCTGTTCAGAAGCGGGGCCGTGCTATCCTCTCCGACGCCGAAGCCCAACCTTCATAAGTCTCCAAACTGCACGGGTTGCGCTGCACATGCTGTGAAAGTAATTTCCTCCTCTTCGTTTTTTCTTTTACTGCTCTTATTGTCTAGTTCCGTAATCCTGTTTCATGGACTCATTGCATCTGGTTCTGGATCAAAAGAAAGAGGTTTCTGAAGGAATTAGTGATTTCCTTGTGTAACTGGAGCAGAGTTAGTATACTTCAAATTAGAATTTGTTTCAATCAGGCTTCGGAGAAGGCTTATGTACCAAATGATTCTGTTTTTGTGGCTGAATTGTTGGTTCAGAAAGAAATGGGAGATTGCGAGTAGATGGATGTGCTTTTGGAGGTTGGACTGTGAGGGAATTACTTTATTTTCTTTCTGGACCTATCTGTCAAATTCAAATTCTAAGCATAACTGCTCATGTCACTATCTTATGAAAGTTTCCTCTTAAAGACACAATCACTCGGCACTTGTAGTCTGTTTTCTCCATTTCAACCATCCTACTTGCTAAAAGCAATACTTGTCCCAATATCTGTTTAATCAAATGCTAGGATAAAAATCCTATCTTTTTTTACTTTTGGAAATTTCTTATCCATCGGTTGCACTATACCTTCCTTTTATCTTTGTTTGCTGTATATTAGCTTAACCCTACTTAATTTAAATTCAGTACAACTATGACCCTCCTTGAAGCGAAAGTTTTAGATTTCTTGGATTTCCTACTGATTCGGAAGGGAAGATAAATCAAGATATTCTTTGTGGAGTGGTATATCAGGAATTCTATATTATCATCATGTTACACTTAAATAAAAGGAATATTTAATAGGACAGTTGTAAGGTCAACATGAACAAATAGATATTTAGGAAACTGCATGTGCAAAAGGTTAGTGTTGTTAGGATGAGAATGTTGCAATGGATGTTTACATTTACTGAACAATCTAGAGTAAGAAATATTACATCCATGAACAAATAAGTTTAACTAGATGATGAGAAAACGTTTTAGACTCCATGGACATGTCCAAAGGAGATCTATGGATACTCTGCTTAGATGAAGTGATCGACTAAAGATTAGCGGTGTTGCGAGAGATAGAGATAGACCTTGGAAAACTTTATCAGAAACAACAACAAGACATCTGATTCCTTTTAGTTTTACTAATGATACTATCCCAAATATTCAAATGGTAGGAAAAGATTTGTGGATCCGACACTACAACTTCTTGTTAGGTCATCGAGTATTTTGTTAAAAAACTATGACAGTTATTCAGATAAGCTTTCGATACTATAATTTTTTGGCTGGTTTAATTTTAAACCAATTAAAAAAATGGTTTAGTCTTTTCTAAGTTCACATTTGCTAATGATTTCATTTTTAATGGTTGTATGCTTCATGGTGGTCTTTTGTCATTATTGAATATTGTTTAAGCCCGCTCCACATATATTAGATACAATTCCAATTTCTAATTGTTCGGTTTTTGAGCTTTCAACAAAAACCATTATTTATAGTTAGTCATCTTTTCATCACTTTGTTGCAAAAATTCTCCAACTGTCTTCTGGGTTTTTCTCTTAAGTTGCTTGTGGTACATAACTCTTAGATTATGTTATCTTTACTATTCTAGTATTTTTCAGGCTGAGAATTACCAGTACCCTTTTGATGCTGCAATCAAGCTTCACCAATTGGGTATCGACTGGAATGCATTTGGTCAGAATTCACTAGGCCATCCAAAACAATTTCAGTATAGGGGTAGGCATCTAAGTGGTTCTGTGCGAGCAGGACCACTAAATGGCAGCCTTGATCCTGTGCCATCAATTGTAAGACGGTTTCCATATATCTTGCTTTGGATATGGTTTTTTCCTTTTATCTTGCTATGGATATGTTCAGTTTTTGTTCGTTCTCTTTGTGCATCTCTGTCTGTTTACCATGGCTTTGTTTTTGCTTCAATGTCTGTATGTTAATGGATCTATTTCTTCATGAATCACTGCAAAATTTTTCTTCTGTATTCTAATCAACTAACATATAGTTAATCTGCTAATAAACAACTTTGAACATTTTGCAGCAATGCATTGTCCTTGACATAGAAGGAACAACTACTCCAATAACATTTGTTACAGATGTTCTTTTTCCATATGCTCGTGATAACGTGAGAAAACATTTGATGTCCACATATGACAGCAAGGAAACAAAAGAAGATATTAAGCTATTGCGTGCCCAAGTAAGATTCCATTGTGCAGTTTCCTGTATTGTCTATTTCCATTATTTGTTTATGATTTATTAGACATTTTAATTGCTTTGGTCTCAAGAACTTTTAGTAGGTGTGCTGTGGTCACTAGTCACAAGACTTGGTTTTGGCTATTCATATAATGATTGGCATAATTGCATCGGTATCCCTCCAAAGTCAGTGATCTTGGTATTTGCCCCGCTATATGTAAAATATTGTAGTTATTCTCTGGCAGTTGACCTTTAGTATATAGACATCAAAACTCAAATTGTATCCCCTTCAAAAATGTTGAAGAACATGAGGGGTCAAATAATTGGTGAAGGCATTTTAAGTACTTCAAATTTTATTATTTCCAAATGCAGTAATAACCATGACTAGTAGTAGTTAACTTGAGTTTGCCGGAAGAATGTTAATGGGAAAAAAGTTGAATATATGAAGGATAAATATATATATATATATATATATATATATATATATATATATATATTGGAGGGCGGATATACTATTTTCACATTTTGAAAGGATAGATATGTAAAACCCCATAATATTTGAATGGAGAAATAGTGAAGGCTGCACTCTTGACTGATGTAACTGCTCTCTAATTACTAGTCAGGTATCCAGTTTCATTTAGAAAGAGCCATTTGTTTCAGTTATTTCAGTTTGTCAATTTCTTCCAAGGGGAGCTATCCCTCGATTGTTGAATTCCTACAAGTTTTTGGGGGCATATTTTGCTTATCATATAGTATTCACTATATACCACTGTCCACCAGTTGTTGGATTCAGTTGTGCTTTTGTGTCTTTTATCTAATTTGATTTATTATGTTGTATTTGTCAAGTAATAGTAGAACTGAAAAATTCTCCATTGTTGGTTATGAGATGAAGTTGTTGGGGCTATTTTTTCTTTATCTTGCTGATTGGCAACATAGTAATCTGGCCATTGTCTGCTTTGAGGCAAAAGCAGTGTTGCTGCAGAGTTATAAACAGATGCAGCAGAGAATGGAGGGAAAAAAAAAACAGAAAAAAGCTTAAAGTTAATAGGTTTGGGTGTGACTCGAGGTAGATCTCCTTATATCAAATGCTAATAGGAAGACTAGAACAAATTTTGTATTAAAATGGAGCAACTTTGAGATTGGTTGGGGTCTTTCGTCCATGGATGATAGATAGGATAGGATCGGATCATTTATCATCAGGAAGTTGATATGCAATGGCATCCGATATGGCCCACTACTAGGCCCACTTGTTATGCCAATTGCCAACCTCACCAAGGAGCAATCTAGTTAGGACATTGGTCACAACATATAAGAGGGGGGAGGGTCCTTTAGCATAAGGCTTCCCTTATTTGTGAAATAGAGCATCAATGAACCCATTGACATATATTGCTGATGAGAAATAAAGACAGATGAGGCACTAGCTTTAGCTAAAGTCTCTAGCTTTGAAGATATCCAAAATGAAATCCTAGCAAATTTTATGAAGGGTATTTTCAAAATCGAACTTTAGGAGGCATCCAAATATGGTCCCAGAAGGATGGGTAACTTTGAAGATATCCATAATGAAATTCCAACAGATCTTGTCAAGAGCCTATTTAATGTGATCTCATATACAGAGCTGGATGGCTTCAGGGCTGTCATGAAGCAGATAGTAAGTGCTCTTCCTTTTAGAATTGTTTATTGCATTGTATGTTTAAGTTGGATGAGTATTGGTCAGCATGTTAGCATTACCCTTTTGAATATCTTGAAAATGGTCCTCAAATCTTCAAAGAAGTTCTACAACACGTATTGACGTGTGTTGGTATGCCGGTATGTACCAGACCCATTCTGGTCCAGTCAAGGACTAGCATGGGTCCAGTATCCAAGCCATCAAACTATGATCTTGAAAATCAGTTGCTTAGGCTATCAAGCTAAAAAGTGGTACATCAGAGATGACTTCTAGCATAGGCTATCTATCACGGACTTAGCTAGTTTTGCTTAAGTCGTACGGCACCCTTGCATGTCCGTTCGCAAAGGTTAGCCTCCCTAAAACCTCCCATGGTCCCTTAGGACCTACAAAAGAGAAAACGGGTTAGGGAAAGTGCCTCACTTGAGATCCACAAGCAAACATTTCAGAAAACACTACATAGACAATACAAATTACAAACAAACTTTACAAGCTCTGAACGGTTGCACAATAAAGGGTTAAAATGGTCTACTATAGACTGAATATCTCTCACAAGTGTCCACATGACACAACCTTTATTTACAAGCCTAAAAAGGCCACCAAACCCAACTAAAATGAGGCTGTTAAGCCTTCGACCGTCTCTTTACATGCTGTGCAAAGAATGAACAAACCAAAAGACATGGACATACATAAGCATTACATCAAACATCCTATTTAGAATTTTGTTCGTGACATTCTCCCCCACTTATTCCTTCGACATCCTCGTCGAAGCCTTTGCCGACACTACAACTCCTCGCCTTTGCCGAGTCTTTAATCTTCTGCTCTAACTGCAGTGCGCCTCTTGGCTCCTAGCTGCTTTCTACTACTATTGTTGAGTAGCTAAACTTTTAATCCGCTATGCTGCTTCAACTCGCCAATGACTCTAACTCTAGTGTGGGGTTGGCTGAGTTGTGTTGATCCCTGTTGGTTCCAGCGGATCCTTCAGATGAAGGAAAAGATAATCCTTACTATGTTCCAATCTCCTAAATGTCTCATGCTGCTTGAACTGAGTGGATGCTTGTTGGAGCTTTAACGAGCATCGCCTCGCAAACTTTTGAAGTTTTGGGTCCTTCCTCCACTAAATTTGCTCATCGACTCTTCTTTTACTTAGTTGTCACTTCCAAGTAGATTCGCATCACTTCCGCTTTTGATTGACATTCTATTGGGAAATGAAGCGGATAATCTACTTTCAATAGCACTGATCACCATTAGTGAGGATTTGACAACTATTGTTTTCCATTATCTTCGAAGGGTCTTTGAACCTGTGCAAAGCTCCTCTGCTGGATAGATAAGAGAATTGGGGTACTTGGTTTCACCCATTCTTTTAAGACTTGAGAAGGCAAAGGTTACTTGACTTCGTCCGCCTCCTCGAGGGTTGTACTCTATGCATCGAGCTGGTTACTGGCCTGTGTTTGCTCTTTGCTCACACTTCTGAAGCACTTGAAGTGTTTGCACTCTTTGCGTTGAGTTAGCTATTGTGATTTATCTTTTCAATGCCATCGAACTTCTGGAATGCAGGAAGTTTTCACCCCAACTTGGAGTAAGTCTTTAATAGTTATGGTCGCCTCTGGGATTGTACCATCTTCTCCATCAACCCTACCGTCTACTCCACTGAGTAGCAAAAGTATAGCACGACGTACTGCCTGCTTCGTTCCTTGGTCGTGCACACTTGCACGACCCGAAGTCCTTCACTTTCGGCTATCTCGATGAGAAGCTCGTTGACACCGGTCTTACGAAGTTCCTTGGCCTTTGCCCTTCAGCTTTGTCTCGGTACTTGGATTTTGCCTCTGCATGCTCCACCTCCTCGGCCCCTTTCACGACTAAGCGCTCTCCCTCCATGAGAGTAAGGGATCGATGACTTCACGAAAGTCCCGCCTCTATGGTACCATGGCGCTACCATGCCCATGGCCCTACTATCCGTCGCCTCGCATATGTATCCATTTTCTTCACGATCAGTAGATATGTCTTTGTGACACTCCTCCGAGTCCACCTCCATTCTAACTGATGCTTGGTTTTAGGTAGCTAAGTCCCTCTAGGCTCATCGTCGCTTCCTCACCTCTTTCGACCTCCTGCTTCAACACCTATGTGTTCTCGAAGCAGTTTTCTTTGTTCGATGGAAAGACAGACTACAACTCCCATGTATGGCCTCTGCCATCATGTTGTAGGGTTTGCACCGATTCTATTCTCCCTAGCTTCCTTGGTAGTAACGTTCGCTTACTCGACCTTGTACTTTGACTTGTCGAGCTCCCTTAAGCGAATATAGGTTCTGGAGCAGTCCAACTCTCCAGCTGCTTCGATCATACCTTTGTATGATCAAGTACCTCCCATGGGACTCACTAGTACTTGCATTCAAACTTTTCCCTCCGTGGTACACAGCTCCTATATGTTGATGACCAAGGCTTTCATCCGATGCAAAATTCAATGCACGCACGGAAGACCCGCCTCTGCGGTACCATGACCTTCACTCGAATCCAAAGCCCTTGTCGTCGTATTGTTCACCGAAGTGGAGCTCCCAATAGTTCTCGATCATACCTCCGTATGATATAGTCCCTCACGGGGCAATATTCGTATGTATCGCATTGTCACGAACTGTTCCACCACGATCTGCTGCACCATGTCGCCTCCTGGTGACATCTTCATTGCATTTTGATCCTTGTGGGATGAACTCGGTTTGTGATCCCATTATGTGTGGCCTCTACCAATACATCGCAGGGCCTCTTCCACCTTCGATTGTGTTTGCTTCTTTGGTAATCGACCTTCGTCCGCCTCCTGTCGGATCACACCTAGACGAAGCACCGCTCTAGGACAGTCCGTCACCTAGTAGCTCCCGAAGTCCACCGACTTCGCTGAAATTGGTATACCATTATCTGGATCTTGGGCCTCTACCCCTACCAGCACTATCTCCACTGCGCACCGCTTCCTTCATGGCAACTTGAATGGCAGCACTATGGCATATTATTCAAGAGCACCCGCCTCCGCATCCTCTTGCCCCGTGCCAAGGCCTTTTGAACCCAACTTCGCCTCTACAAGTTGAGTCGCCTCAGTTCCTCCGTCAAATGCTTCTATGAGGTAAGGTGCATATGTCTCGAAGCTCCCTTCATCTTTGGCACAATGCAGGATGAGCTCGCTCCATCAGAATGAGGGACCCATGGAACAACATGATCCCGCTCTTGCCTCTGCAAGAGTTCATGTCCTTGACCTTTGTCCAAGGAAAGCTCTGTGCCTCCGCTCCATGTTCCATCTTCTATGCCGGCTCCCTTTATGCGGCTTGGGTACTTCGTCAAGTTACACCTAAGTTGCTTCGCTCCTCGTTTTGCATTGAGTTGATGGTGGCCCTGACGCCCACTATTCCACGGGTCAACCCTCCCTTGAGTCTGATCTCCATATCGACTTCAAGTGTGCCTTCATTTGTGTTGCTATGGGTCACTTCCCCACTTGATCTCGTAATGCATCCACCAATGCATTCTCTCAAGCGAGATCATGCGATGACTCCTCGCCGCTCGCTCGGTCCATTGAGCTTCGTGGAGTTGTTTTTTTTTTTTTAGGTACTCTTCCTCAACATGTGTGGTCCGTTGCACATGATTCTCCTTCTGGAGAGTCGGGACTTATCCCTCGTAGATATCTATCCCGTTGGAGCAATTTCTCTCTTCTCTTCCATCTCTCTGAAAGTTTTGGAGACCACCATCCCGTTAGACTACTCCGCCTTGCTGAACAAACTGTGCATTGTTCTGCCTCCCGCAAACGCACTTGCTAAATTACGACTCCACGTCAATACAGTCCCCGCTACACCACTCAAGGCCTAACAACATACTAAACTTGTTGCACACTTCAGCCTCCTACGGACGTATCCTTCTCATGCTGAAGAGAAAGTTTCAATGCTCCATGGCGCTGAGTTTTGATCGCCTAAGCCACGAATACTCCATCGTTCGTATACAAGCCTTTGCATGAGTACCAAATTCTTCGAGTTAGCAATTTCCCTCACCTCTGTGATCTTTGCATAACTCCTTCGGTCGTTGAATAAGCCATTCCACCTTACATGGTCTCATCCTTTACTAAGTGCCTCGCTTGCCTTGAGCACCATCAAGTATGGTTGCCAATATTGAGTCGTAGCTCAAACTCAGCCATCCCAACCTTTGTGCACTACGCATTCTAACCAGCTTGCTTGTCCTCATGGTGCCTCTTGCGCGAAGGGTTGGCTATTCATCTGAATGCCAATCTCAAATGCCCACTCCTCTGAGCGACTTATTTTCCCTACATCTCTATGATCACTTTCCCCCAAACGGTCGCGCATGCTGGTTGTTCTCAACATAGCCCCGCCAGGTCCCCCACGTTTGCATACCAATTGTTTTTATGAGTGCTTGTCCCGCTCTGATACCATCTATCACGGACTTAGCAAGTTTTGCCTAAGTCGTGCGGCACCCTTGCGTGTCCGTCCGCAAAGGTTGGCCTCCCTAAAACCTCCCATGGTCCTTTAGGACCTACAAAAGAGAAAACGGGTTAGGGAAAGCGCCTCACTCGGGATTCACAAGCAAACATTTCAGAAAACACTACATAGACAATGCAAATTACAAACAAACTTTATAAGCTCTGAACAGTTACACAACAAAGGGTCAAAATGGTCCACTACAGATCGAATATCTCTCACAAGTGCCCACATGACACAATCTTTATTTACAAGCCTAAAATGGCTACCAAACCCAACTAAAATAGGACTATTAAGTCTTCGACCGTCCCTCTATATGTTGTGCAAAGCATGAACAAATCAAAAGACACGGACATCAAACATCATGTTTAGAATTTTATCTGTGACAGTGTTTTAGTATGCCGGCATGTACCAGACCCATTCTGGTCCGGACAAGGATTGGCATGGGTCCCGTATCCAAGACATCAAACTATGATCTTGAAAATCAGTTGCTTAGGCTATCAGGCTAAAAAGTGGTACATCAGATATGACTTCCAGCATAAGGATAAGGTAGTTAAGTCTTGATAAAGTGTTTGGAGTTGAACAGTAGGAAAAAAAATTCTAAAAGATGAGATAGGTCCTTATTTATCACATCCTAGAAATCCTGGAAGAAAGCTAGTATCAAAATGATGGTCATGCGTTTGTTCAGTTTCATTTGAGGCTAGTTTTTCATGGACTGCAACCTGTATACTCATATGATGTTGCACTTTTGTCTGCAGGACATGTGCATGTGTGCGTGCATGCGCATGCATCTTTTCTCCACTTCAGTGCACACGAGATTCTTATGATTGTGATTGATGCAACTGAGTTTTAATATATTAGGTAGATTAGGACTCAATTGGGTCTTCATCTGAGTCCTCAACTAAGTTTCTATTTTTTGAGAATTAGGTTACCTTTATTAAGTATCTGAAATAATCCAGATTCTATGAATTGGCTGTTTCCCAAGCTAGGTTGGTATCTTGGGAAGTTCAGACTAGGTAAGTTCAATCTTATTATTTTATTTTATTTTCTGTTTGAAGTGTTTCTAGATTCTTCTGCTTAGAAGCATCCCTTATGCTTTTTGTTTAATTTTTTGTAGTCGGAAGGTGATAGTATTTTCTGTTTGTTTTCTAGTTGTCCTTCTCCATATTGTTCTTTTGTGTTGATTTCTACATTAATAACATGTTTAGGTTGAGGATGACCTGAAAGAAGGGATTTTGGGTTCAGTACCTGTTCCATCTGATGATGCTGAAAAAGATGAGGTTATTGATTCTTTAGTAACTAATGTTGAGGCCATGATAAGAGCTGACAGAAAAATTACCTCTCTTAAACAATTGCAGGTAACAGAACTGGACTTTGTGCAATTACAGAAGGAACTATTATAACTTAAAAACTTTCTCTTCCCTTCATTTCTACGTGCAGGGTCATATATGGAGGACTGGATTTGAGAACAAAGAATTGCAAGGAGTTGTTTATGAGGATGTTCCAGAAGCACTTCTGAAGTGGCATGCTAATGGCATAAAGGTGATAATATCGTCTCTTTTTTCAGATTTTTACATATGCAATATATACCATCCAAATGAGTCAGTTGTCTGTGCTGCTAAATGTGGTCTTTTGGAATATGGGTTTAACTTCAAAGAGTAATGTAGCAGAGAAAAAATTGGCTATGATAGTATATATAAAAGAAGTTCATAGCATAACTTATCCATGCATCTTCAACTGTTGTTTAACAATTTAACTTGGAATTTTAATTTTGTTTCTATTACATGTTTGACATCAAATATAAGGAGAAAAATATTCATCTTTTTTATAGTTTTGCCTTTTTCTGAAGATTAAATTGTTATTTTCTCAGTTGTCAATAGAAGTTAGGACTATAGATGATTACATAAATGTATACACTTTATGATGGCTAATTCCTTTTCTTTCATATATGAAACAGAATCAATTCTCAGCTACATGCACTTGATGGTAACACATGGCATGACAGTCATCTACTGCAAGAATTAGAGAGAAATGATAGTCATGGTTATCACTCTATGTGAATGTTTTTTTTAAACATAATATGAAACATTCTAGTGAAAATTTTGTGTGGAGAACTAATTCAAGTGTACCTCCAACTAGCCTTTATAAAATGGATAATCATGGTCACTGCTACAGTATGCTGATTGACAAGCATAACATCACTAAGTTTTGATGGTATAGTGGGAATTGAAGTCTTTTCTTAGATGTATTGATTAGTCTGGCAAAGAGGGTTTGGTTATGAGATTCATCTCCACTTTTCTTACAAATAGTATCTTTTTTAAATATTCTTATAATCTTATAACTAAATGGCAAGAGGACTTTGTTTTGAGATTTATTTCCAATTTTCTTTTATAAATAGAATAGTGGGATATCATGGCTTGTTTTATGTTATGACACTTCTAGAATACTATGGCCAGTGGTACTTTTTAATGAATATTCTCGATGCAGGTTTACATATATTCAAGTGGTAGCAGAGAGGCTCAGAGACTTATATTTGGAAACACTTCTTATGGAGACTTACGAAAATACCTATGTGGATTTTTTGACACCACAGTTGGGTAAGGTTATAATTGGTGTCTATAGTGCTGATGTTCTATTAGAATTTTTAGCTACAGACTCATATAAAATCTTTTTGGTCTATAGAAATAAAAGAGAATCGCGGAGTTACTTTGAAATTTCTGTGTCAGTGGGAGTCGATGAACCATCTCAAGTCCTGTTTGTAACTGATGTCTATGCAGAAGCTGTGGCAGCAAAGGCTGCAGGTAAATGCATTAGTGTTATTTCCATTGTTGGTTTGAGTCTGTTTTTCTTGTAGTTTGTTGATTGCTAAAGTATAAATGGATATAGATTTATCCTTTGGCAATTCTTAGTTTCATTGTCTTAACTCTTATCTGTTTTGTTCGAAACTTCAACTGTTAGATGATACTGGGGACAGCATAATCTAACTCGAATCCTAATACCCTTATAGGTTGCATTGGCATCTCTAAGTCTTTCTTAGCGGACAATATTTGATCTTAGGGCTATAAAGTAGTGATCCCACTTTATGGCATGCTCTTTTTTTTTTGTACTATAGGGGCACTTAAAGTGAAATCAGACTGGTTATTTTTTTCAGCATCATATACATAACACACTCATCATAGTATCAAGGTCATCAGATAAGATGGATAGCAATAAATAGCTCCTCAACGCCTAATCTCATATGGATAGCAATAAAGAGGGTCATTGTATCGTTCGTCCTCCTATGTTCAATAGGACGGACTACACATATTTGGAAAACTCGCATATGAATTTTCTTATTTTTTATGAACTTCGATTTATGGAATATCGTTAAAAATGGTTTTGAAAAATCTTCCAAACCAATGAACGAATTGGAGAAGAAGACTTTTTCTTTGAATGCTAAAGCTATAAATGCTTTATTTTATACTTTAGATAAAAATGAATTTAATCGTATTTCGATTTATGAAACTGCACATGACATTTGACACACTCGAAATCACATATAAAGGCATGAGTAGAGTAAAAGATTCTAAAATTAATCTTTTGATGCATGATTTTGAACTATTTCGAATGAAGCCAAGCGAAACCATTGTTGACATATACACTCGTTTTACGGATGTCATTAATGGTTTAAAAGTTCTTGGCAAATATTTTTCGAATTTTGAACTTGTTAATAAAGTTTTACGATCACTTTTTGAAAATTGAGATTCGAAAGTAACTGCAATACAAAAGGCAAATGACCTAAATAACTTTCTGCTTTAAGAACTTATCAGGTCTTTGATGACCTATGAAATGACGTATATAGAACTTGATGAACTTGAGAACAACCTTCCAAAGAATAGGAAGGATTTGACACTTAGAACAAATGAAGACCACTCGAGTGAAAGCTCAAGTGATGATGACTTTGAATTCCTCACAAGTAAATTTAAAAGGTTCATAAAACAAGAATTTAAAAATAAAAATAAACTTAAAAATTATAAAACAACTTGCTATGAATGCAATTGGCCGGGGCACTTCAAAAGTGAATGTTTGTAAGTGAAGAAGAAGCTACAAAAGAAGAAGAAAGCACTTAAGGCGACTTGGGACGATTCGAGTGCATCTGAAGACGAGGAACAAACCGACAAAGAAGAGATAGCGAACTACGCCTTGGTGGCTTGCGGCAACGAGGTAAGTGACTCAACCAAAACCCCTTTACTTTAGCGAACTACGCCTTGGTGGCTTGCAGCAACGAGGTAAGTGACTCAACCAAAACCCCTTTACTTTACTATGAAATCACTTGATGCATTTCATAAGTTATTTTTAAATTAGTATATAAAATGTAAAATGGGAGGGGGGGGGGACTATGCTTCTCTTTCTAATGATTTTGAAAAAAATGATCATGACAATTACATGTTTTATGATAAAGGAACAAAATGTTAGATTTAAATCTAATGCTTCTATACCTAATAAGATTAACTTTATGTATGTTTTAAGAAGTAATAATATGTATTTTTATGATTTTCGTATTACTTTTTAATTTTAAATGATGATGCATAGCTTTTGTACAGAAGACTAAGCATGAAATCAATCACAAAATTTGGAACTAAAAAAACTTTAGCTACTTTTAATCTTCTAGGAATCAATCTACGTTACTTTTAATAAATTTTCCGAACGAAAAAAAAATGATTTTGATGATAATTTTGGATTTGACAATTTGTTTTTATATTTATCCAAACACTTGATTTATTCGACATGAGCTTTGGTATGATTTTATCTTCTAAGAGAATATTTATCTAAATGAATCTTAATTCTATGACATTAATGATTTGAGATTTATTTTATGTAAATCAAGATCTCTTATTTGATCTCCTATGATTCTATTTACTATTTACTAAAGAGAATATTATTTTCGAAATTCATGACTTAAGATTTTCTTTACTATTTGATCTTCTAAGATTTATTTTTGATTATTTAAGAGGATATTTGTTAAAATGATTCATGTCTTTTAGTATTCACATAATCTTTGATATTATCTTTCATGACATGATTTTCATTATGAATAATTCCTTTATATTTATGGTTGTAAACCTTATGTTATAAGTAGGGTATCGATGTAAAGGGAAATGAATTGCACCATTATATAATTCCCCTCTTCTTCTTTTTGACAATAATAAAGGGGGAGAAAGTATTGCTAACTTACACATTTCAAGGAGAAAACTTGTTAGCTTGCACATTTCAAAGAGAAGAAAACTTGTTAGGTTGCATGTTCTAAATTGATGTAAAATTTGCTAGTTTGCATAATGTAAAACTTACTAAAATTGTTAGCTTGCTCATCTCAAAAGAGAAGCAAAGTTTGATAGCTTGCATATTTCAAAAAGATGTAAAAACAAGTTATCTTGCACATCTCAAAAAATACAAAAATTTTACTAACTTTCATATGTGAAAAACTTGCTAACTTGCATGATCAAAATTTGTTATCTTACTATCTTGCATATATAAAAACTTGCTAGTTGCACTTTTCCTTTTTGTTAATGATAAAGGGGGAGAAGGTATAATGATTATCATGTATATTATGCCTAAAATGATAATTTGAAATTATGTATGATGATTTGGAATCATGCATGTAATGATGATTTTGAAAATATACATAATGAATTGGTATTATACATGCAATACTTATGATTTTAAGATGCATACAATGATGTGATTAATTGGTTCTTTTAATATTCATGATGCATGCAATGATGAAATAGTCATGATTTTCTGAATTCAAAGTTTTTATCAATATGACATATTGATAGGGGAGTTTGGTTTAAACTACATCATCAATTGGTTGTCATCATAAAAAAAAAAAAGGGAGATTATTGAATCTCATATTTTGATGATGAAATCAATTGATGAGTTTATGTCTAATTTGTGTTTTAAGTGACGTAGGACTAACTTCGATTAGAAAAGACAAATCGATTAAAGCAGGAGGAATCGAACATTGGGTCGGAGTGAAACATGTTAGAAGATTGGACGTCGAGCCGGATGATCAGTCGACGTATCGGCAAAAAGCTTCATACCATGAGTTCGGGCATCGGGTCAGACGGATCGAACATTGTGCCAAGGAGATCGGATGTTGCAGAGGTCAACATGCCGATTGGGCAATATACCGCAAGAGAGGATGATGCGCCGAAAGGATCGGACGAAGTATTGAATGAACTAATGACATGCCGGACAACATAGGATTCATGCTTATAATTGTGTGTGTCTAGATCGAGTTAGTTAGGTCTAATTGAGTTGGTTTTAGGTGTAACCATGCCAACTTGATTAGGACCAATTGGGCCTGAATCAGGGCTGAATTGGGTCTACTGTTCGGCTAATTCAGTGTCCTGAAGCTGGGTCTGGTGGTGGTACCGCTAGTACCTCGAAATCCCAGGGATTCAAATTTTTTGCTCCAATTTTTTAAGTCATTTGGGGCCTATAAATACCCCAATCTTTTCTGATTGAAAAAGCACAAAAAGCAAAACAAAACTTTATGATTCTAAGGTTGCAATCCTTGTTAGAAAGTTGAGTTCCCTCTTCTGTATACTTAGAGGTTGTTGTAAGGGAGAGTGTGAGGGAATACTTGTAATAGAGGGGTATAAAGATTCTCTCCTAAACCCATAAAAAGGAGAAAGAGTTGTAAGGGTAGTTGATCTTCGCTCGTTGGAAAGAAGATCGGTAGTGGAAGCCGATGGCCTTGAGTGAAGAGGAACCATGAGTGGACGTAGGTCAAGACGACCGAACCACTATAAAACTCGATTTATATTTTTTTTATGCTTTTCATTTATATTAAAAATTAATTTACTTGCTTATTATTTTTATTATGCTTACGAATATGCACTATAAGTTATGCTCATTTCTTTTATTATGCTTACGAATATGCACTATAAGTTATGCTCATTTCCGATATCAACTTTTATCGAATGAGATTTTTAGTTCGACGTAAAGTTTTCTGATAGTACTAATTCACCCCCCCTTCTTAGTGCCCATTCACGATCCTAACATGAAGAAAATACCTTTTATTTGGCTTCAATCAGTTGTAATCCTATGTTGGCTTTATTATAAAAACTTTGTGACCCAAGCTAGAAACCACATAGCCCTTGCCCCTTGCGTCCGAGTGTTCAAGTATTACTCTCACAGGAGGATGATAACACATGTGGCATCTTATGTTATAATTGTCATCTTATTTGACTGTAGATAGGATAGGTGCTGGTAGAGAGAAAGATGTGGCAAGTGCATAACTAGTGCACACTTTACTACTTACCGGGTGTAAAATGCATGCTATCCATCCCACAAGCTACAATACTTGTTCAGATTGCCTTTTTCTGAATCTTGCTGATGGAGCCCATGAATACTGAATAATCTTGCATGCAGAAGAATGATCTATGTTCCTCTTGAACACTGAATTTAAACCAGCACATCAGAAGACCAACTTCTTAGGAGTAAAGAAAGAAGACAAATTATTATGAGATGAAAACTGCAGTATAATTAGAATGAAGATTTTCAATCGAGATGTCTTGTTGATGCCTCATATCTGATAGCTGTGTTCGCTGTTTCATTCTAGGTCTCCAAGTGTTGATCTCCGTTCGTCCTGGAAATGCACTTCTTCCCGAGAATCACGGATTTAAAACAATAAAATCCTTTGCCGATATCCAATGACTTGAGATTTATTCATTTTCCTGGCTTCCTGGTAATGGAACATAAGTGAATCGTTCTCTTTGGAGGAAGTTCCTACTCAATTTCCAGGTAAAATTATCAAGAAAAAACCAATTACCATTCACATTATTATGATCAAGAATCCTTACGAGGTCACTAAGGACGGACAGAGATCTTACATTGTTGGAAGTCAAGAAAGGCGGCAAGCGTGTTCTTGTTTTACAGGCTCTTTTGAAGGACAAAATCATGTGGCTTTTGAGTCAAATGGAGAGCAACCAAATGGGCAATATCTTAATAATGCTGCTCGATGCCTCTTTACAATTAGTGATCCCTAAACGCTTATGCATGTATTTGTCATATACACTATCTGTTCAGGTATGCATGAATACTTGTGAATAATTTATTTTCATTTTCTATATATTCTTTTTTCACTTAGCGACAAAATGTCCAATCTGAAAGAGAAGGTTGAGAGTATATATATCAAACCTGAAATGGATACTTCAAATAGTAGCAAAGTTTTACAAGAAAATATTAAGAAAATTAAGCTTCTTGTTTGATGCTCTCTTTATATGCCAGCCAGTCAGCTGCTTTGATATCCCTACGTACGACTAAGCCTAAGCCTCCGAGAATCAAAATCGTGGTGTTGTCTCAATTCATAGAGCGTGCAGTGATAACGAGCAAGCAATGTGGGACTAATGGATTGGAAGCTGCTGCTCTTTAACAACACCTTCCCATACATACTCTTAAAGAGACAAAACAGAAAATAGAGCTATAACATAATCAAGAAGGGAAGTCTCATCAAATGAGACCAGGGATGGACAGGAACAGGATCCTTCTCTGCTGCTCTAACTCACCACCAAATGCCATCATGATTTGGATCTTCAAATAACTTCCTTCCCCATGACGACGGCATTGCATAGAGAGGAGTGCGCTGTGGCAAATCGAGAATCGATGATTTTGCGAGCTCAGGAGGATTCAGATTACAGTTCACAAATAACAAGCTAAACAGCATCAAAAGTTTGAAGCTACTAACTATTATTATACTAGATTAGCAGGCTTACGATTCGTGATTTGGCCACAAAAACCATAGATAAGATAACACCATCCAACTTCAAGATCGAAACTAAATTAATGCAAATGATATAAAGAGTTGAATCTGTGGAGTTTGGTGTGCCAATTCGGAGAACTCCATGGTTCCACATGTTATCACAACTTGGTTTTTCCTAGATGCATGCTATCTTTGCTTTGTGATGTCATCCCAGATATGCAAGGAAATGATTCTCGTTGACACCGGTAATGCCAATCAAATTCAATGTTGGCATAGGCATATAATTCCATCTGAGACCGAAGAAAAGAATAGAAGATAAGAACAATTATTATAGAAACTTGAAGAAGAAGTGAAGAAGCTTTATTGAAATAACTTTTGAATACATTAACATATCCCTCTCCTATTTATACAGATTATGAGAGAATTTTCCTCAACAGAATAGAAGATTTCTCTCAACAGAATAGAGAGATTTCCTCGTATAGTTGGGAAAATCTTATCTTCTATCATGCCCCCGTAAGATGGTGCTCGATACCAATCTTTGCCCCCATAAGATGGTGCTCCTGTTAAGGATACCAATCTTTGCCCCCGTAAGATGGTGCTCCTATTAAGGATACCAATCTTGGATTGATGCAAAGAATGATTTACGAGCCAGAGTCTTCATGAGAAGGGCAAGAGCACGTTGCTGCTGTTGTTGCGATTGCGACGACGACGACTGCAGTAGAGGAGAAAGCTGTAGTAATAGAAAAAGTGAAATAAGCTGCAGTAGAGAAAGAAGTTGTAGTAGAGGAGGAAGTTGCAGCGATACTATAACAGAGGAGGAGGCTACAGCAGAGGTGCAACAGAGGAGAGAGAAGAAAGCTGCAATAGAGATACAGTAGAGGAGGAAGCTGCAACAATGCTACAATAGAGAAGAAAGAAGGCTACAGTGAGGAAAGGTGGGGTAGTGCTGGTGAGCGTAGCACTAGAGACGCCATAACGGAAGGGAACGGACGTTGGTGCAGAGTGGCAATGGAGAAGATAATTGTCATTCGTCGAAAAGGAAAGATTTGTCGCACCGATGGCCTGACTACAAAAAAGCAGTAGTAGAAAGCTTTTTCTTTTGCCACCGGAGATAAAGAGTTGACAGCGAGAAGAGAGCTTGCTCTAGGCAAATGGCTCTGATACCATAAAGAAAAGAATAGAAGATAAGAAAAATTATTATAGAAGCTTTATTGAAGAAGAAAATATCTTCTCAAATTATTTTGTGGATTGGATTTCACTTGACTGTTTACGGCTCCATTGCGTGTGCTCGGGGTAGAAGTTTTGTATAAATGTATCGCCGTGTTATTAAGTATTTTGCTTTAAAGAATCGAAGTCGATTTGCTTTATAAAAAGAAGATATCAATGAACTTCTATGAAATGGTTTCACGGGATTCAGCCAATTGTCTCGATCATGGAATATCATTGAGAAATAGGAATCCGACCGGTTGCCTAACAATTCTTTTAGTGAAAGTATGAAGATCCAACGAAACAAATACAGGGCACTAATTCTTGCCTTTAAAACATTCATCCCCTTCTTCCCTACTCTATATACTATCTACTCGTAGAGACAGCAGCAGATCAGCAATGCATATATACGACAGCAAAGAATTCCTTAAATAGTTTAAAGCAACAACGTGAGGCAACTCATCCTCTAATTCAATATTTCCAACAAGACAAAAATGCCGATCAACGCAAAAAATCTCATCCTCTAATTCAATATTTCCAACAAGCCAAAATGCCGACCAACGCAAAAATTCTCATCCTCTAATTCAATATTTCCAACAAGGCAAAAATGTCGACCAACGCAAAAATTCTCATCCTCGAATTTCGCCTTCACCGCTTTGCCTTAAAAAAAGAAAGTGATGAAAGATGAAACACACTTGAAGCACAAGAAAAGATTGAAAAATAAGGGGGAAAGAAGAGGCTTTGCAGAGACGAAGCCTTGTGAATGGAAGCTATAGTCATCTAGATTAGCCCCAATTACCATATCTTTGGGAGGGGAGAAGGAGAAACACTAAGTTCAAAAGTGTCGTATATCTATAACCAGAATAATAAATATCTAGAGCTAATCAAAGATAAACTCCCACCATCAATTAATCGATAACTATAACTCAATATATTATGTAATAAATTATAAGCAACTAAGGATTGTATGGAAGTGTAATAAAATGAAACATGCACAAGAAGGAAAAAAGTGCTAGGAATATCATTATTATTTAGTATCAATTATAATATGATGCTTTTTCCTTTTTTATTTTTTTTAAGTATAAATATCTCTTTTTTTAGGAAACTCATAGTGGTCGCAGTAGAAGTCTTGGAGCTAAAGTTGATTTTAGACCCATCAACAACGACGAAGAGTTAGTGTAGATCTAGAATTACAAGCAACAAGAAGATGAAGAAAATGAAATACATCCCTCGATATCATGGAAAAAAAATTAAAGCTTAAATCCCAAGAATATCATGTGACTCAACGTAGCATAGTGTCTACTGAATCGAGCACTATGATCCTAGATCATTACCCATCCAAGAGAGTGACCCCATGGCTAATCTTCGAGAGATCTCTCAATTGGCCCATTCATAACATAGTAAACCATATGAAGTTAGTGTACTAGATTGCTGCAAACAATTTTTCATCGGAAAAAAATCTATCATGGTTGGCTATGTTTTCAACTTATTACTCTTTCAAGATTAGCCAAAACAATCCATTTTCCCAAGTAAGAATTGATCTCCCTGCTTTCAAGAATCCTATCATCATAGGATTCTCTTACCTATCGTCAGCTTTGGGAACTTGATAGTACCTTCATTATAGCAAGCTATACAACACTATATATTTAATGAAAGGAAGATACTCAAAGCTTGATTACGTTTATGACGAGTGCCATATCATTAATTTGGAAGGACATTTGCACCAGAGAAATTTAGTACTAAATTAGTTAGTTTCTAACTGTTGCCTCTACATGTTAATCGGTTGGGTATGAAACATATATTACTAACCTAGAAAATCAAATCACTTAGCTGTTTTGGTTCTCTTTCAGCCATTTACTTCATTGTTAAGTCTTGTTAACCATGCTGTTTCTTTTATATTTGTTGTATTGATATGTTTTAGGTGCTCTATGGAGCAAAGTAGCTTTATACTGGATACAAACTTAGCTTAATGATTGTTTATCCTATAACAAGCTTTAGAATATTTAAGGGATAGGCTTTATTTTTGCACATGTCATAGTAGCTGATATCATAATAAATTACAAGTGTTATATATTCTGCTTTTTACACTAATATTTATTCTTTCACAATAATAGGGATAGGTGTCGCGGTTGGATCCTTTGCTTGTGAAAATAATAAATGGTCAATAATAGTTATATTCTAGAGATATATGTCTTATAGAGAGTTGTGTGGAGAGCTGCACTTGATTTGTTTATGTGACAAATGAAAAGAAGATATGTTGACACCCTACTGTATAGTACTTAAAACCTAATTGTTGATGAAGAACTTTTTCAAGGTGTTGAGTTTTTCTTATTTAAGTATATTAAGATTTTTCATTCTTTATATTATTATCAAATAAATTAATACATCAAAGCTTTTGCTATGTGATACAAAAACATGAATTTTAAGTTATTGCTGGTGATGAGTTTTTCTTATTTGAGTAAATTAAGATTTTTTATACTCCATATTATTATCAAATAAATTAATGCATAAAAACTTTTATTGTGTGGTACTTAAAACCTAATGGTTGGTGATAAACTTTTCCAAGCTATTATTGGGGTTAAGTTTTTCTTATTTGAGTATATTAAGATTTTATATATTTCATATTGTTATCGAATAAATTAATACATGAAATCTCTTACTGTATGATATTAAAACCTGATTGTTGATGATAAATTTTTTCGAGCTATCGCTAGTCATGAAATCTCTTATCTTATTTGAGTATATTAAGATTTTTCGGACCCCATATCGTTATCGAATAAATTAAAATATGAAAGCGCTTATTGTGTGATACTTAAAACTTGATTGTTGATGATAAATTTTTCAAGACTATTACTGGTGGTGAGTTTTTCTTATTTAAGTATTAAGATATTTAAAACTTTATATTGTTATCAAATAAATTATTGTTGATGATGAACTTTTCCAAGTTATTATTGGTGTTGAGTTTTTCTTATTTGAGTATATTAAGATTTTTCACACTCCATATTGTTATCGAATAAATTAATACATGAAAGCTCTTTGTGTGGTACTTGAAATCTAACTGATGATGATGAATTTTTCCAAGCTATTACTGGTATTGAGTTTTTCTCATTGAGTATATTAAAAATTTTCATACTCTATATTTTTATCAAATAAAATAATATATAAAAACTCTTACTATGTGGTACTTAAAACTTGGTTGTTGACGATGAACTTTCCCACACTATTACAGGTGTTGAGTTTTCTTATTTAAGCATATTAAGATTTTTCATACTCCATATTGTTATCGAATAAATTAATACATAAAAGCTCATTACATAAAACTTGATTGTAGATTATGAACTTTTTCAAGCTATTCTAAGTGTTGAGTTCTACTTATTTGAGTATATTAAGATTTTCATAACTTTATATTATTATCGAATAAATTAAGACAAGAAAGCTCTTAATGTTTGGTACTTAAAACTTAATTTTTGATGATGAACTTTTCTAAGCTATCGGTAGTGTTGAGTTTTTCTTATTTAAGTATATTAAAATGTTTCGTACTCTATATTGTTATCAAATAAATTAATGTATGACAACTCTTATTGTGGGGTACTTAAAACATGATCATTGATGATGAATATTTTTAAGTTATTGCTGGTGTTGAGTTTTTTTTTATTATTATATTAAGATTTTTTATATTTTATATTATTTTTGAATAAATTAATGCATGAAAACTCTTATCGTGTGGTACTTAAAACATGATTGTTGATGAAGAACTTTTTCAATCTACTGTTGGTTTTGAATTTTTCTTATTTGATTATATTAAGATTTTTTATTTTATATTATTATAGAATAAATTAATATATGAAAGCTCTTACTGTGCATTACTCTATATTTGATTTTTCATACTAATTATGGAATAAATTAATGTATGAAAACTCTTACTATGAAGTACTTAAAACTTAATTGTTGATAATGAACTTTTTTAAGTTATTACTGGTGTTGAGATTTTCATATTTGATTATATTAAGATTTTTTATTTTATATTATTATATAATAAATTAATGTATGAAAGCTCTTATTGTGTAGTATTTAAAACCTAATTGTTTATGATGAACTTTTCCAAGCTATTATAAGTGTTGAGTTTGTCTTATTTGAATATATTAAAATTTTTTATACTCGATATTGTTATCGAATAAATTAATACATAAAAGTTCTTACTAAGTGATACTTAAAACTTGATTGTTGATGATGATCTTTTCGGTTATTGTTGGCGTTGAGTTTTTCTTATTTGAGTATATTAAAAACATTTATACTATATATTATTATTGAATAAATTAATGAATGAAATCTCTTACTATTTGATATGCATGATTGTTGATGGTGAATTTCTCCAAGTTATTACTAGAGTTGAGTCTTTCTTATTTGATTAGATTAAGATTTTTCATACTCTATATTGTTATCGAATAAATTAATGTATGAAAGCAGTTGTGATACTTAAAACCTGATTATTTATGGTGAACTGTTTCGACCTTATAAGATTTTTTTAGTATATTTTGATTTTTCGTATTCACTTTTATTATCAAATAAATTAATGCACCAAAGCTTTTATTATGTGGTACTTATAACTTGATTGTTGATGATAATTTTTTTCAAGTTAATGCTAGTGTTAAGTTTTTCTTATTTGAGTATATTAAGATTTTTCATAGCCCATATTATTATCAAATAAATTAAAGCATGAAAGTTCTAATTGTTGATCGATGAATTTTCTAAGTTACTATTGGTGGAGTTTTTCTTGAGTATATTAAGATTTTTCATATTTCATATTGTTATCGAATAAATTAATAGATGAAAGCTCTTACTTTTTGATACTTAAAATTTGATTGTTGATGACAAACTTTTTCAAAGTGTTATTATTAAATAAATTAATATATGAAAGCTGTTGTTATTTGATACTTAAAACTTGATTGTTGATGATGAATAATTTTAAGTTATTGCTACTGTTAAGTTCTTCTTATTTGACTATATCAAAAATTTGTTTACTCTTATCGAATAAATTAATACATAAAAATCCTTATAGTATGACACTTAAAACCTGATCGTTGATGATGAACTTTATCGAGTAATTTTTAATATTGAGTTTTTTCTTATTCGAGTATATTAAATTTTTTTGTCCTCCGTATTATTATCCAATAAATTAATGCATGAATATTCCAACATAAATAGAATAAAAATAGATATTCGATTAGAGGTGTGTTTCTTGATTTTTTATTTTTTATTTTTTATTTTGTTTGGTATGGGAAAGATCTAAAAAGATATACTTTTAAATCTTAAGAAAATAATCTTTTGTGAAAACAAAGGTTCTTTTTTATCTTCTGCAAATCGATTTACTAAAAGCAAAAGCTTATGGAAAAAAAAAGAAGAGATGGATTTATTTTTATTTTCCTATTCTTAGAGTATTAAACACTGTATTATTCTTTTTTGGGTCCCACGATCGGATCAGTTATGTTTGTTTCATGAAAAGAAAGGGAAATTTAGTTTCAAGTACACTTCAACATCTATGAAGTCTTCATCACCTGACTACTTGCTTACCTCCCCATTCCCCTCCTCGAGGCATATTTCCTTACTTCCCCAGGCTGGTCCAGTGGTGCTCGTAATCGTAGGTAGTCTCATGAGAGTCGATTCTCTTTATCCATTAGTCGTAAGCAAATGAATCATGATGCGATTTATCTTTGATAGGCACAAAAGGCTTGTTCTCTTGGTTATTTATTTCGATTTTTCCCAGGCTAAATGATTCATTACATTCTTCATTATATGTACCTTTGTATCCCTTGCTAATCAATATTTAATAAAATTACATACATATCCTCAAATTTAAGTAAATCTATCATACATATATCCTACAAAATTCAAAAATATTAAAGAATATTTTATGTATTTATAATTTTGTTTTTTAAAAAAATTAATAATGACCATGATCGATCGATTGATAGTCGTTAGCATGAGTTTGGTAGGGGATGAATGGTCCGAAAGACTTGAATTATTTAGAGGAATAGGGACATATATGAATTATCAGATTTTAAAGGAATAAATATGCTCTTTGGAAAACTTGAAACCCCTTAATATAGGAATAAATATGTCGCCCGAAGCCGGAAGATCAAACAATGATTCTCATTTAACACACCATTTTCCAAAGAGAATGTGAAAAGAGAAGATCGAACAAAATGGTGCCTTAACAACAACTAAATCGTGAATTCAATTTTCTAGGAAGATCTACTGATCAAACATATTCAAGCTTATAGAATTATCGACTCGATGACATAAACGAACTAAGATTTCAATAGCTACTCAAATCCAGGAAAAGCAAATTGCAACTAAGAATGGGAATCCAACATGCTCTTAGTAGTAGAGGGCAATGAGAACAACTGATCATCTCATATTGGCAAAAGTGCATTACTTATAAGAACAGATAAATATAGGAACACGATATACTCCCTACGGCATTTAGTATCGCCAACAACTTGCACAGACTAAAGTATTCACAAAACATCCACTACAGCTCGTAGGTTATCAAACAACCAACTACTAACGGTTAATGAATCAATGCTACCCATCATAAAGATGAATGAAGAATCAATAGGCTATATGAAGAGCACCAAATTCTAAGAACATCCCATGAAGAGCACCAAATTCTCATCTCAGGTTAGATCTATAGTACATTCTTGCTGTGACTACTTGGGGAGATTTTGGATATTGTGCACAGTGACGTAATCCTTTTATCTCAGTTATTCTCTTGAGATTGTTGTTTGGGTTTTGGACAAAAAAACTTTGATATTCGTATATTCATTATTTTTATAATGGATTATCTTTGGTTTGTCATGTGGTTTTTACCATTTTCGTTGAAGAGGTTTTCTATATAAATCTTGGTGTCTTGTTTGATTGTGATTTCCATTTAATTCTATTGTTTCTTACTGCCAGCTTGTATTTGTTCGTATACAAAAGTTTGTTTCTCTCTTAATATCCCATCAACTGGTATCAAAGCAGGGTTTTGGTGATTTAATTTGTGTTCGAACATAGAGGCGTGTAGTGATTCTCGCATGATTAGCTTGAATAGAAACAATTGGATGATATGAAAACCAATAATGGAAAATCTCTTGTATTACAAAAACTTGTATGGACAATTATGACAGATAATAAGTGGAAGAGGTTAGACCGAAAAACAGTTGGGTTTATTCAATAATAGCTTGATGATAATGTCTCTTTGAAAGAAAAATAACTGGCAACAAAGCTTTTGTTGATAAAAAAACTTGTAAACCTGAAATATAAAGAGGGTGCTTGAGTATTTGAATAAAATGAAGAGTATCACTAATCAGTTCTCCTCTATGAAAATGTCTCTTGACGATGAGTTGCAAGCATTGTTACTTCTCAATTTTTTACTAAAAAGTTGGGAGACACTGGTGGTTTCCCTTAGTAATTATACACTGAATGGTATTGTTATCATGAGTCAAGTAATAAGCAGTTTGTTGAATGAGGAATTGAGAAGAAAGAATTCAGCAACATCTTAGAATGATTCACAGACACTTATATCAAATAACAGAGGAAGGTCAAAGTCCAAGGATAGAAGCAGTTCACACATGGGTAGAAGCAAGTCAAGATCAAGAAAAGATATTGTTTACTATAACTGTGGTGAGAAAAGACATTACAAGAACCAATGCAAGCAACCTAAGAAGAGCAAGAAAAAGGAAAAAAAAGTGGAGTCTACAAAGTCAAAAGATAATACCATAGCTGTTGGGAAATCCTTGGGGGCGACATCATATACGCAGCGGAAGAACAAGAAAAATAAAATCCCCGATTCCCAAAGAGATGTTCGTCGTCGTGCGAAGATTGGTACGCAAAAATCCGTGAAACATGAAACTGCGTATAGAGTAGATTGTGTTACATAGGGAGATCGTATATCCCTGTTTCCTTACAGATCCTTAAGAGAGGGTGAAGGAGGTCAAGCGTCCTCCTCTCTAGCGGTGATCCACATAGCAGGGTTGCGACGACGCTCCTCAAAACTACAGACCTACTCTGAGGTGGAGATGGAGAGGAGAATAGGAAAAGGCAAACAAAAGCTCTCTAGCTCATGGGGCTCTGAATCCCTCCTATTTATAGAGGTCCCTTGTCAAACCCTAATGGGTCCTCCCCTAGTGGGTATTGAATCTGCATCCAATAAGACAAGGGCTCCGTCGGATATCTCATACTCGAACCTCTATTCATCGGAATGCCTACCATATGTGTGTGACCCTCTAGGCCCAATATCGAGCTGGCCGTGAGTCATACCTGTCAGAACTCCTTCTAACTCAGTGAATTATTATCTTTGTAATAATTCACTCGACTCATCGATTCTCTGGACGTACTAGGCCACTGTAGTAGTCCCCAAACGATCTGGGGAATCCAATCCATTGGACCTGTCATCCCTAAGTTACCGTGTACCTATAGTCCCTCATCCATCTAATATACCGAGACCGTATATCGAAAGCATGGTGTTGTCGGACCCACACGGTTTCTTCTCGAAGTCTCGCTCTAATCGAATTCTCAGGAGAACTCTTTCTCTTTTAACCCGAATGACCACGGCCAAGGATTTGTGCGAGCAAGAACACATGGGATATTCCTCTCATGGCCGAGAGTGGATGATCCTCTATTGACACTCAATAGCCCTCGTGGTGGGTCGACTACCACTCCCAATGACCCGGTTGTACTAGATGCAGGGGACAGCCAAACCTATAAGTCCGGTATCAAAGAGTAGAGCACTCATACAGGACATCCTTGGTGTCTCAAGTCTAAGGACCGGATACACCACTAGGACTACGGAATCGTTGTCTAACAATAAGGCATCATCAACTATCCAAACATTTTCGTGGCGGATCAATCGGTGAACTCATTCTCCAATGAGCACATGATTGTATCCCTAGTATCCCTACACAAGCGACTATGAGACCATTTGCATCCATCATATGACGGGTATCTGACACACCCGATCTATCCGGTTATCACGATATCCCTCTCGAGTAACCTATGGTAGAGATTATTTAGGATATGTTTTTAAAGGTGAATCGATCTCACTATCGTGATCTCATCACGATCCGATTCCCATTGCACAAATCCAAGGACATCACAATATATGTATGCATTTATGCAATAGTTATAAAGTGATATATGCCAAAATATAATAAGCAAAAAGATTCTATATTAAGTCACACGTGCCATCACTCACGTGATTGGCTTGCTGGGCACCTATGACTAGCAACCTCCCACTTGACCTAAAGCCAATCACCTATGTGTCTGATCCCCATCAGACCCCTGTGACACTCAAAACAAATCTGAGACAACGGCTTTGTTAGTGGATATGCAATGTTATCTTCGGATGGAACTCTTCCACTACTACATCTCCTCGGTCACGATCTCTCGATAAGGTGGAACCTCCTCGAGAACATGCTTAGATTTTCGATGAGACCTAGGTTCCTTTGCTTGAGCAATCACCCCATTGTTGTCGCAATATAGGGAGATCGGCTCTTAAGCTCCGGCATGATTCCCAAATCTGTGATGAACTTCTTCACCCAAACTCCCTCCTTTCTTTGCATCGATGCAGCAATGTACTCTACCTCCGTGGTGGTCAAAGTCGGTGGTATCTTGCTTGGAACTCTTCCAAACTGCTTGCTCCTCCATTCAAGGTGTACACATACCTTGAATTCGACTTGCTATCATCGACATCAAACTGAAAACTTGAGTCAGTGTAGCCTTCAACCTTAAGGCTATTACCTCCATATACTAGTAAAAGATCCTTAGTCCTTCTCAAGTACTTAAGGATACACTTTATTGCTTTCCAATGCTCCAAGCTTGGATCCGCCTGATACCTGCTCGTGACACTCAGAGCATGTGCTATATCAGGCCTAGTACATAGCATGACATACATGATAGACCCTATTACTAAGGCATAAGGTATCATATCCATGTTCACCCTTTCTTCTAGAGTCTTTGGGGACATACTCGTAGAAAGCGATATCCCATGTCTCATCGGTATGAGACCTCTCTTGGAATTTTCCATGTCAAACCTTTTGACAATGGTTTCTATGTACCTGGACTGGGACAAGCTAAGCATCCTCTTGGATCTATCTCTATAGATTCTAATCCCCAAAATATAGGATGCTTCCCTTAAGTCCTTCATGGAGAAGTGTCTAGATAACCAAGCATTTACTATGGATAGCATTCCTACGTCATTCCCAATGATCAGGATGTCATCCACATACAACACCAAAAAGGTGATAGCGCTCCCACTTACCTTTCTGTATACACAAGGCTCATCTTCGTTCTTAACGAAGTCATAAGATCTGATTGCCTCATCAAATCTTATGTTCCAACTTCGGGAAGCTTGCTTTAATCCATAAATGGATCTAAGCAACCTACACACCTTATCTGGACAGTTCTTGGACACGTATCCCTCAGGTTGTATCATATACACCTCCTCCTCGAGGTTCCCATTGAGGAATGCGGTTTTCACATATATCTGTCATATCTCATAATCATAGTGTCTTTGTAATAGCCAATAGAATTCGATGGATTTAGCAGCATTATTTAGTGAGAAGGTTTTCGTCATAGTCAACACCTTGCCTTTGACGATACCCCTTAGCCACTAGCCTTGCTTTTTATAGGTCTCTACCTTTCCATCTACTCTGATCTTTTTTCTTAAAGATCCACTTACAAACTAGATGGGTACAATACCTTCAAGCATCAACTAAGTTCCAAACCTTATTGGAGTACATAGAATCCATCTCGAATTCATGGCTTCTTGCCACTTCCTGGAGTCTATACTCATAATAGCCTCCTCGTGGGTCCAAGGATTAATATCCTCTTCATCCTCTCTCTAATATGTCCCACATATCTCTCGGGAGGATGGGATACTCTATCGAGACCTGCGTAAAGTTGAAACTTGTGTATTAGGTACCCAAGAGTTCGAACATGTCAGAGTGGTGCTTGAGCTTCGTTCTCCACCTCACTCAATTCTATCATTCTCCCACTATCTCCACCAAGAATGTGTTCCTTCTCAAGGAACACTGCTCTCTTAGCTACAAAGACCTTTTGGTCCTCGAGATGATAGAAATAATACCCACAAGTTTCCTTGGGGTATCCCACAAATTTGCATCGCTTTGTCCTTGATTCTAACTTATCGGGGTTGTGTCTTTTAACATGTGCAGGGCAGCCCCAAATCTTAACAACCTTAAGATCAGGCTTCTTCCCTTTCCATATCTCATATGGTGTAGACACTACCGACTTAATTGGAACTCTGTTCAGAAGGTAAGCTACGGTTTCTAGGGCATATCCCCAGAATGAGATGGGTAGGTCAGCGAAACTCATCATGGACCGTACCATATCTAATAATGTACGATTTCTCCTTTCAAAGACACCATTGAGCTGAGGTGTATAAGGAGGTATCCATTGGGATAATATCCCATGGTCCTTGAGGAACTGAGTGAACTCTGTACTTAAGTACTCACCTCCTTGATCTGATCGAAGAGTTTTGATACTCTTTCCAGTCTGGTTTTCCACCTCATTCTTATACTCTCTGAATTTCTCAAAGGCCTCGGACTTGTACTTCATTAAGTACACATATCCATACCTTGAGAAATCATCAGTAAATGTAATGAAGTAGGAGTAACCTCCAATGGCATGAGTTGACATGGGTCCACATACATCACTATGTATGAGTTCCAACAACTCAGTGGCTCTCTCTCCAGTTCCACTAAATGGAGAGTTGGTTAGTTTTCCACGAATGCAAGGCTCACAAGTTGCATATGACACATAGTCGAATGAATCTAGATATCCATCATTTAGCAACTTTTGAATCCTTCTTTCATGGATGTGACCTAGCCTACAATGCCACAGGTATGCACTGTTCAACTCATCTCGTTTCCTTTTGGACACATTTACATTCATGATATGTGGAGTGGTGTCTAATATAAATAAACCATTATGCAATGTTCCTTTCATGATGATCTTATCATCTAATAATATCGAACAACCATTGTTCTCAAAAATAAATTTATATCCACTAACTGTTAAACATGAAATGGAGATAATATTTTTGATAATAGAAGGAACAAAATAACATGCATCTAATGTAATAAAAGCTCCACTATGCAGATATAGGGCGACCTCGCCAACAGCTACTACAGCAACTTTTGCTCCATTACCCATCTTGAGGTCCATCTCTCCTCTCTCTAGTCTCCTAGGCCTTGCTAGAACTTGCAACAAATTGCATATATGATAAGCACTACCGGTATCCAATACCCATATGTTATCATAAGAGTCTGACAAATGAAGACTGATCATGAATGTACCTGAAGCTTCATCAAGCTTTTGTTTCACCCTTTCTGCAAGGTACTCTTTATAATTTCTCTTTCAGTGCCCATCTTTACCACAGTGGAAGTACTAGCCTTTGTCCTTTGCTAGGTCTTTCTTAGCAACCTTTGCTTTACCTGGTTTGACCTTGCCCTTTCCCTTCTTAAGGGACCTTTCTGCTTTCCTTTTCTTTTTGGTCTCACCAGTGTAGAGAACTGGCTTCTCTTTCTTGATAGTACTCTCTGCCTCCCTCAACATATTGAGAAGCTCTGGGAGAGTCACTTCAAGCTTGTTCATATTAAAATTCATTATGAACTGTAAAAAGGAATCTGGTAGGGACTGAAGCACAATGTCCACACACAAGTTATCCTCTAGGACCATTCCTAGACCTATGAGTTTCTCTATCCACTCAATCATCTTTAGGACATGGTTCTGAACCGGTGTCCCCTCAGTCATCCTAGTGCGGAAGAGGCTCTTAGATATCTCATATCGCTGAGTCCTTCCATGTTCCTCAAACAATTTGTGGACATGTAGGAGAATGGATCTGGCATCCATCTTTTCATGTTGTCTCTATAACTCAGGAGTCATAGAGCCCAACATATAGTACTGAGCAAGAGTGGAGTCATCAATGTACTTCACGTAGCGAGCGATCTCATCCTAATTTGCCCCTTCTTCGGGCGCAGGCATCACTGTTTCAAGGTCATACACGATTTTATCCGCTGTGAGAACAATTCTCAAGTTACGGAGCCAATCCGTATAATTTGGACCAGTGAGGCGGTTGACATCAAGTATGCCACGTAAGGGATTTGAAAACGATATTTTCTGAAAATAAAGATGCAGCAAAAATAAATAACATGCAGATTTTACAAGAAATAAACTATCAAAATATGGACTTCTATCTTAATATGCTCCCACTATTTTACTAACGAGTCACGCGACACCCTCAGCACGTGAAACGGAAGTCTTCGGCAGACTTCTAGTGGGGATCAGGATCCAATCAGCGTCTTAGTGTAACCTCGAGGGACTCGACCAATCACACTAAGCCTAAAAGGCAACTCTTATCGATCATAACTCCTTGTGATTCCCGTCCTGTTCGGCCTCCGAATCACTATGGCCTCGAGGGACTCGACCAACCATGATGCTCGGTTAAGTCAACACCTTTGTTACAAGATGAGTCTGATTTGATAATATACCCTCGAGGGACTCGACCAAGTATACCATGCCCTCAGGTCACTGGTGACATCTCTATGTCATAAGCAAGATAGCAAATCGCGATATAGGTGAGTCTCGAGGGACTCGACCAACTCAACCTACACCGGGAATCGGTTCCTACTTATAACGATGGAAGGTCATGTAGGTCAATCTAATTGCCTCACGTTTACCGACTTAATATTATCGAGAGATGTTTCTATGATTTGGTCTCCTAATATGACATGTCACACATATACATATTTAATATATATCTACATCGCATGCAAATATATATACATATCTAGTATATGTATAAGCATTTACACCAGATGATCAAAGACCACAACCTAATATGATTAGGCCCGAGCCAGTAGGCCTAATCACTCACATCAAGATCTATGTGTGCAACGGTGCATCTCCATGCCCTGTGATCATCCATTTCGTCCTTGACGGTTCCGTCGACATCTTGATGCATCTTCATGCATCACGATCGTCCGTCTCGTGGGTCCCGCTATCGCATCCACGCTCCCGCTGTGCCTCCTCATGTGATTACAACTTAATCATAGGCACGTAGGCCCGACAATAAACGAGAAATATAATGGAGGTTTGCAGACCTCAATAATAATAATCACAGATACACACATCACACGGTCCATTATCATCCGTCTACACATCATACATCACATGTATAAATAATCATCATCATGTAGGACTACTAGATAATAATAATAATAAAATAATAATCAACTAAACCTTTTAATTAATTAATATTTTCTGAAATTAGGGACATTATAGGGAATTTTTGAATTCATAGGGGTATTTTCATAATTTGGACAAAAGACAGAAACTAAAATTTCTCAAATTCTAAGGGGCAAAACTGTTTTTTTGCCCAGAAAACCCTAATGCCCTTTCCCCTTTTCGCTGCTGTCGCCGTCGCCACCCTGCCGATGGCGGCCTGTGCGGCGGGGCGAGGGCACTGCCCTCGCCCGCAGGCGGCACGCCCGCTAGCAGCGCTGCCGCTGCGGGTGGGCGCCCCCTTCGGGCACCGTCGCCTCCGCAGGCGGTGCTGTCCCGCTGGGCGACCGCCCCTATGGGGGGTTTCGCCCGCGGGAGCAGCGGCGGCGGGCGCCGCAGCCCGTGGGCTGCCAGCCCCACCGGCAGGAAGCCTGCTGCAAGTAGGCCCCCGGCCGGCTGCAGTAGACGCAGCCCTTGTGCTGCCCGCCTTCGGCTGCGCTGCATGCAAGCAGATCGAGGGCAGCAACTATTGCTGCCCTTCCTTATTTTTGCGTCAACAATTTTGACGTCAAAATTCTTCCTAAACACAACACACGCAGTTCAAAACCAATCATTCGCACGAGCAACCTGGCTCTGAAACCACTGTTGGAAAATCCTTGGGGGCGACATCATATGCGCAGCGGAAGAACAAGAAAAACAAAATCCCCGATTCCCAAAGAGATGTTCGTCGTCGTGCGAAGATTGGTACGCAAAAATCCGCGAAACATGAAACTGCGTATAGAGTATATTGTGTTACCTAGGGAGATCGTACATCCCTGTTTCCTTGCAGATCCTTAGGAGAGGATGAAGGAGGTCAAGGGTCCTCCTCTCTAGCGGTGATCCACACAGTAGGGTTGCGACGACGCTCCTCAAAACTCCAGACCTACTCTGAGATGGAGATAGAGAGGAGAATAGGAAAAGGTAAACAAAAGCTCTCTAGCCCATGGGGCTCTGAATCCCTCCTATTTATAGAGGTCCCCTGTCAAACCCTAATGGGTCCTCCCCTAGTGGGTATTGGATCTGCATCCAATAAGACAAGGGCTCAGTCGGATATCTCATATCCGAACCTCTATTCATCGCAATGCCTACTATATGTGTGTGACCCTCTAGGCCCAATATCGAGCTGGCCGTGAGTCATACCTGTCAGAACTCCTTCTAACTCAGTAAATTATTATCTCTGTAATAATTCACTCGACTCATCGACTACGGATGTACTAGGCCACTACGCCGTAGTCCCCAGACGATACAGGGGAATCCAATCCATTGGACCTATCTGTCCTTAGTTACCGTGTACCTATAGTCCCTCATCCATCTAATATACCAGAGACCATATATCGAGCATGGTGTTGTCAGACCCACACGGTTTCTTCTCGAGTCTCGCTCTAATCGAATTCTCCCGGAGAACTTTTTCTCTCTCAACCTGAATGACCCTGGCCAGGGATTTGTCTGAGCAAGAACACATGGGATATTCCTCTCATGACGCCGAGAGTGGATGATCCTCTATCGACACTCAATAGCCCTCGTAAGGTCGACTACCACTCCCAATGACCAGTTGTACTAGATCTGGGACAGCCAAACCTATAAGTCTGGTATCAAAGAGTAGAGTACTCATACAGGACATCCTTGGTGTCTCAAGTCTAAGGACCAGATACACCACTAGGACTACGGATTCGCTGTCTGACAATAAGGCATCATCAACCATCCAGCATTCCGTAAGCGGATCAATCAGTGAACTCATTCTCCAATGAGCACATGTACTGTATCCCTAGTGTCCCTACACAAGCAGCTATGAGACCAGCTGCATCATCATATGGACGGGCTGGTGTGCTGTTCCACAACTCAAAAACTTTAAAATATAAATATTATGTTTTTTTATTGTTCCACAACCCATAAGGAGTTTTGGTGAGTAAGGGTTTTACTAGAACTCTATTTATGACATAGCATGTCGTGTTTACAGCTTTAGCTCAAAAATATTTAGATAAGCTATGTTCATTCAACATGATTTTTGTTATTTCTTGTAAGTTTCTATTCTTTTTTTCTACTACTCCATTTTATTGAGGATTTCTTGGAGTAGAGAAGTTGTAGTTGTATCCATTAGATTTACAAAATTCTTGAAAATCATGGTTTTGAAATTCACCACCGTGATCACTTCGAATTGACAAAGTCATAAAACCCTTTTCATTTTGAATAAGTTTATAAAACTTAGAGAAATACCTAAAGCATTCACTTTTGTGTGCCAAAAAATAAATCCATGTGTATCTACTATAATCATCCACGATGACAAATGCGGGTTTGCTACCTCCTAGGCTTGATGTAGCAATTGGTCCGAACAAGTCCATATGGATCAATTGCAAAGGTCTAGATGTGCTTATTTGGTTCTTAGGTTTGAAGCTACATTTATTTGTTTTCTTAGTTGACATGCATTACACACATTATCTTTGACGAACTTGATATGAGAAATTCCTCTTAGATGAAATTTGAGTGATTAGTTTCATGCTAGCATGACCTAATCTTCTATGCTAAAGCCAAGCATCGTCATTCAAAATCGAAAAATACATTTCATTGCAAAGATCATTAATGTCAATAGTGTATACGTTATTTTATTTTAGTGCAATCATAGATGTATTTTTGTGTGGTTTTTCAATAATGCAAGTATTAGATTCAAATTTAATAATGTATCCTTTATCACACAATTGACTAATGCCCAAAATATTATACTTTAAGTCATCAACTAACAACATATCTTCAATAGAAAATGTGGATTTGTTACCTATGGTTCCTTTGCCAATTATTTTACCCTTATTGTTATCTCCAAATGTGATATATCCTTCATCTATACTAGTGAGCTTAGAGAATTAAGATGGATCTCCGGTCATATATCTTGAGCATCCACTATTAAGGTACCATCTCTTGCTCCTAGCTTGTGATGGTAAACGTTTCTATAAAAAAGGATGATTTTTAGGTACCCATTTGACCTTCAGTGCCTCAAAAATCGATCTATATAGCTTATCATGTTGCATTGAGTCATTTGAGGTTCTTTTAGGAACTCAAATCAATTTATGTGGACTGCATTTCTTAAATAGATAATGATAAGCTACATGCCTAAATTTACAATAAAAGTTACATTTCTTTCGGGGTGAAACATGTAAAGTATGGCTTTTAACAAATGTGGTTGGATTTTGGTGAGAGCTACTCACAAATCCAATTCCGCCTTTTCTATGAACGTGGCCCTTATTGGCAATGATCATGTTCAATGGCTTACTACCAATCTCAAATTTCTTCAAGGTTTCTTTAAGTAGCAAATTTTCCTTTTGAAGTATTTCTAGTTCATGGCATTTTATGTAGGAAGCTAAGATATTTTCATGCCCAATCTTTACTCTATCAAAGTCGCTAATAAGATAAGCAAGTTCCTTTTTTAAAGAGTTGTACTTTTACTCAAGATTCTACATTCATCAAACAATTCATGAAAAGCACTTGAAAGCTCATCGAAAGTTAAATTTGCATCTAATGAACTTGTTACCTCAACTCCAATAGCCATTAATGCATAGTGAGCAACTTGCTTGGTATTGGTTGGCTCCTCTTCTTTGAAAACACTTGAGTCGTCCCATGTAGCTTTAAGAGCCTTCTTCTTTGGTTGCCTCCTCTTTGCTTGGGTACATTCACTTTTGAAGTATCTCAACTTCTTGCATTCATAACATATCACTTGTTCTTTCTTAGGTTCAAATTTATTTTTAGTATCATTTTTAAATTTATTTCTTTTTATGAATCTTTTAAACTTTTTTGTTAAGAGTGTCACATCATAATCAAAGTCCTCATCACTTGAGTTTTCTTTCAAGTGGTATTCTTGTGTTCTCAGTATTATATCCTTCCTGTTCTTTGGAAGGGTGTCCTCAAACTCTTCATAAGCTTTACATATCATTTCATAGATCATTAGTGACTCAATTAGTTCTTCAAGAGGAAAATTATTTAGATCTTTGGCCTCTTGAATGACCATTACTTTAGGGTCCCAACTTTTTGGAAGAGATATTAAAATCTTATTAATAAGTTCAAAATCTGAGAAACTTTTACCAATTCCTTTTAGACCATTGACGACATCCGTAAATCGGGTGTACATGTCTCTAATAGTCTCACTCGGTTTCATTCGAAACAACTCATAAGAATGCACTAAAAGATTAATTTTTTACTCCTTCACTATATTAGTGCCTTTATGAGTCACTTTGAGTGTGTGCCAAATGTCAAAAGTCGTTTCACAAATCGATACTTGAATAAACTTGTTTTTATCTAATACACAAAACAAGGCATTCATAGCCTTTGCGTTTAAAGTGAAAGTCTTCTTCTCTAACTCATTTCAATCGTTCATTGAAAGAGAAGACTTTTGAAAGTCATTTTCTATAATATTCCATAATTCAAAATCTATTGAAACTAGGAAGATCCTCATTCTAGTCTTACAATAGCCTTCTAGGTTGCTGGCAAATGCCATCTCTCTTGGGTTTAAAACCAAATGAGAGTGAAACGTTTTGTAGAAACATTTACCATCACAAGCTAGGAGCAAGAGAGTGTACATTGATAGTGGATGCTCAAGACTAGAGATCCAAAATAACCCATAAAGCTCTCTAGCCAAAATAATAAAAAGGGGATCATAAGAATTAAAACTATTAGTTATAAAATGATATTTATAAGATCATGATGCAATAATTATTTGAAATCTTGTGTGATAAATGTTTGATCTTAATCTCTCCAACCTGAAAATTCTTATGCACAAGTTCCCTTTCTAACTTCTTCCGGAGTTCTAAATTTTTAGGATACATTCCCTCCCAAAATTTTTTTTTCGGATCGAATTCTATCTAACAAGATCATGAATTTGTTAAATTCTCATATTTGGACTTTCTTGATCACTCACCTGAATCATGATCTTATAGCGTGCGCATTGAGTCATATGCATTTTTCCATATGAGTTTGTTACGAATTCATGAATTTGTTACGATGCTTGCGTACAAATTTTATATGATGAATCATGAATGAACAATCTTCAATATGAAACTTCTCCACTTATGATGCGAATTTTACATAATGAAGTAAATAAGGTTGTGTGTTTCATAACAATAAAAATATTGTAAAATTGGAATCACCTATGATAGCACCATACACCAATGTGAGCAGTGCTCAATGCCCGTAGGTGGTGGCACCGCCAGTTATCTCAGGTGACAAGCGGTAGCACCGCCCAGCTGTTGGTAGCATCACTAGTTGTCTCGGGTGACAAGCGATAGCACCGCCCAGCTAGTGGTAGCATTGCCAGTTGTCTCGGGTGGCAGGCAGTAGCACCGCCTAGCTAGCGGTGCCATTGCCCGCAACCTCTGCCCTATAAAAAGACACTTAGGGCGGGCGGTAGAACCGACCCTAAGCCCTCCTACACTCCTTCCTCACACCTCTAAATACCTCTCCACCCCTCATTCTTCTTGATCCTCCTCTAGAAACTCTAGGAAACCCTCATCTTCTTCAAATTCAAGGATAAATCTTAACCTTTCAAGAAGATTACTGCAAGGGTAATTCTCAAACCTCCTCTTTCAATTTATTAATAGATCTTGCCTCTTATGTGTAGTTCTCTCATCATTTATGTGTTTAGTCTCATGGCCTCTAGAAGATCCTCTAGGGACAAATGGAAGAGGAAATTATATGAAAATTATAACTCTATACTTTTCGATTCTAATCAATATACCTTCAAATTTTCATCCATAGAGTCTAGACATGTTCATAAGGAAAAATATGTTGATTTAGACGAATTAAGTGATTTGGAACCAATTCAATGGTTTACAAATCTAGATATTCTCTCAATTCTTTAAATGGTTGAACCTATCTACTCTAGACTTGTTAGGCTATTTTACAATAATTTACATATAGATGAAGATGAAAGAGTATCTACCTATCTATTAGGACATCATATACCCATTACGGTTAGATCAACTTGCAACATCATAGGAATTCCGGTAAAAGAAAGAGGGTGTTATTTTATAGGACAATGGGATGAAGAATCGGTTGGGACTACTTACATTGATGCCTTAGGAATATTTTTTTATAATCCTAACTTAACCATTCTTCCAAAAAGCTGTGAACACTTACTACCTTTAAGCACCAAAATACTTCATCATATCTTGATAAGTATCATTCTCCCAAAGCAATATCATCATGATGAAGTAAGCCAAATGGAATTAGGTACCATATATTGGATTATGAAAAGACATAACAATTGTTTTGGTTACCTAATCCAACAGAACATGATTGAACTATCAAAAAGAGACATGATGCTTCCATATGGTGGCTTAATCACAAGACTACTTCATGCCTATAATATTACTATTCCACCCGAAGAAGAAGTTATCAAACTAGATAGATTTAGTATCATAAATAGAAATCTACTTCGATGGATGAGATGTACATTTAGAAATGGAATATGGACTAGACTGCCTAGAAGGATTGATCCCCACCAACCAGAACCAGAACCTAAAACACCAATTTTTAGGGGTAATCAATCTCCTCCAACTGGTCCCTTTGAGGAATTACTTCCAATAGAGCAAGCACCTCCCTTATCTATCGACGACATAGAGACTCGGATGGATCGTTTTGAACAACGACAAGATCGACTCGAACAACGCCAATATCAAATCTTAACTAAGTTGCAGCAAATTCATCAACAGTTTAATACTTTGTTTAGACATTTGAACTTTCCACCACTTGAATAAGCTGTGTATGTATTTGAGGAGAAGTGGACACAATTCCTCTTTGTTATGTTGTAATCATATGATGTTTACCTTAATGTTGTAAACTTAAAATGCTACTTACTTTGATGATCGCAATGTTGTGCTTTGATGCCTAAAATGCTACTTATTTTGATAGTAAAATTCTGCGCTAACTACCTTGATGGTTAAATTCTGAGTTTACTTTAATGAATATATCACTCTAAGAATTAGACTTGATATATCTTTTGAATGGATAAATTCCTTGATATATTTAACTATTGGTATCTATGACTTGATGTATTATAATCATTTGCAGAGTTAGGAATGTTAATTTGTTCGAGTGCATGAATTTGATATATATCTTTTCCGAACTATCTTTCCCTTAATGTATTTCTTGAATGGAGCTTTCATGAGTTTATGTCATATCAAGTTTACTTCATACCCTTGCTCCATCACTTAATGATTTTTGAGACATGGAATTACTTAACAAATACATCTCTCACGGATTTATCTCTTGTGAATTTTTAATGAGAAATGGATTTGATGTGATGCTCCCCTCATTACGAAGGTTTATTCATGAAATTTTCTTTATCCTTTATATGACGATTCTTTAACATGAATTCTTTCTTAATGAAGGAAGAATTTTCATGAATTTTATTTGTAAGAGATGAACACTTGCAAGAATAAGGATTTGATTTCACATGAATATTTTGATCTTATGAAACTTGAAGCATGATTTAATAAAACTCTTTTATCATTTTTTATTTGATTCAAATCATTTCACAAAGTTGGTTCTCAATGGATTTTTCTCCTTACTTTCCTTCTACATGCAAAGTTTTAATGAAAAATAAAAGGGGAGAAGTTGAATAAAGCTATCTCTTTAATTTTTATAACTTTTAATGTTGAGAACTTATGAATGATACAATGTCATGAATGCTTGAAATATGATTGATATACAAATTGAAATATGGCATGAATTTTTACTACACTTGCATTATTGAATTGTTCTCCTTTTTGTTGATGACAAAGGGGGAGAAATCATACCAAATTATGGTAAATTGATGACAAATGTATGCAATATATTTCATCATATATACTTGAAATGTTTGCTTGATAAATTTTCTTCATTATGATAAGATATCTAGACCTTAACTTGCTACTTTACAATTGATATCTTGCTATAGAATGATGAATTGCTATCTTTGTCATCTTTCATATTTGTAATATCATACTTGAAAAATGGATGTCATGCTTATACATCATTTTAAGAATGTTATATCATGATAGGAATCATGAAGTGTATATTGATAAGTTTAAATGAACTTAACTTATCATTTTTTTTCTTGAATTTAAAGGCCTTGAATTTAAGAATATCTTTTCTCAAGTATGGCATATAGATAGGGGGAGTTAAGGTTAACTCCGTCATCAATTGATTATCATCATAAAAAAGAGGGAGATTGTTGAATCTCGGATTTTGATGATGAAGTCAATTGTAAGTTGTTTGATTTAATTTATATATTGAGAAAAGTGTGCAGGATTAACTACGATGGCAATAAGACATAAAGCAGGTATTATGCCAGAGTCAAGATCGAGATCTCATTGGGAGTTCGAGAGTTCGACGGAAATCCGAACGTTCGTCGGAAGTTCTGCGGGAACCAATGAGAAGTCCAAGAGCTTGCCATAGAAGCTCGTCGGAACTCGCCAAGAAGATCATCGTAAAGTCCAGGAGCTTGTCGGGAGTCTGCCAGAACATTGCCGGAAGCTCGCCGAAAGAGCAATTGATGCATCGGAATAAGATGCGTTATAAATTATCGTAGTTATAGCATAAATTAAATTAGGATTGAGAGGTAATCCCACTAACTTAATTATGGGCCAACTGGGCCCTTTAACAGGGCTGAATTGGGCCAAATTGAGCACCCAATTCAGCCCTTGAATTATTGGCCGGCGGTACCACTGCTTGGAAGATAGTGCCCCAGGATATCTGGGCGGTGGTACCGCCCCTATTCGATGATAGTACTGCCCAAAGTCAAATCAGTGGCGGTAGCACCGCCCAGTAACGACGGTGGTACCGCTAGTACCCCGGATTCCGAAGATGTGACACTTTTTGGCTTCAATTTTGAAGTCATTGGGGCCTATAAAAACCCCACCCTTTTCTACATGAAAGGGCATGAAACATTAAGATAATCTTGAGTTGTTGGGGTGTAAAAGTGTTGTAAACAAGTGCTAGAGTCCTCCTCCTCCCTTTCTAAGTTTTGAGATCATTCAAGAGAGGAGTGAGACTTGTAAGAGTTCTCTCCTAAACCCGTGAAAAGGAGAAAGTGCTGCAAAAGAGGTGGTTGGTCTTCATCTATTAAAGGAAGGCATTTAGTGGATGCCGAAGACCTCGTTGGAGGAGGAATCCAAAAGTGGATGTAGGTCACATTGACCGAACCACTCTAAATCCTAGTTTGCTTTTCAATTTGTGCAAGTTTTATTACTGCAAGCTACATTACCTTCTTACTGCCTTCTCTACACTCACGTACACTTCCAAGTTAAACTCATTACGAAATGATTTTCGTCGAAGTCGATTTTAATCCAAACGTACACTTTTGAAATCGCGAAAGTTTTCCGCTGCACTAATTCACACCCCCTCTTAGTGCCACTCTTGATCTTAATATTCTTAATATATAGGTTAGATCAAACAATTTACAATTGACTTCATCATCAAAATCCGAGATTCAACACCCATAGACTGACAATTTAAGCACTGGTTCTTCCAATACAGCTGCCTTTAGATCTTGGAATGCAATCACATTTATCAAACCACCTCCAAGGCTGTTCCTTCTTCAACAACTCCGTAAGTGGATTGTACGCTTCAAATATCCCGCTATAAAGCGTCGATAGTAGTTGACGAAGCCAAGGAAGGATCTCAACTCTAGCACCTTCTTTGGAGTTCGCCATTCTGCAACCGCTTGCACCTTTGATTTGTTCATCCGAATTGAGCCATCACTGATTTGATGCCCCAAGAATAAGATCTTCGTTTGGGCAAAGTAGCATTTCTCCCTTTTTATGAACAAAGTGTTCTCCCTAAGAACCTTGAAAATTGTCCGAAGGTGCTTGACATGCTTCTCGAGCGTTTGACTATAGATGACGATATCGTCCAAGTAGACGACCACGAATTTATCCAAATACTCATTGAATAGCTGGTTCATGAGGGTGCAGAACGTGGTCGGAGCGTTGGTTAAGCCGAAAGGTATCACCAAGAACTCAAACGCTCCATGCCTAGTCATACAGGTAGTCTTCGCTTCGTTGCCTTTAGCAATGCGCACCTGCCGATACCCCGACCGAAGGTCAAGGTTTGAGAAATACTTGGCCTTGCCCAACTAGTCGAACAAGTCCGCGATGAGCGGGATGGGATACTTGTTCTTCACCGTCACTATGTTGAGAGCTCGGTAATCGATGCATAGTCGGAGGCTCCCATCTTGTTTCTTCTGGAAGAGAATGGGAGCTCCGAATGGTGCTTTAGAGCTGTGGATGAGACCACCGCTTAGCAGTTTGCCTAACTGCTTTCTAAGCTCAGCCAACTCGAGAGGAGGCATGCGGTAGGGTGGTCTCGCTGGAGGCTTCACTCCTGGCTCCAACTCGATGTGATGATCCACGCCTCTGCGTGGCGGTAGAGTCTTCGGCAACTCAGGTGGCATAACATCCGTGAACTCCTTCAGGACGTTTGCCACCATAGTAGGTTCATGAGTGGCCTTCTCGTCGAGTGGCTCTAGCTTCATATTAGCCACAAATGTTAGTTCGTCTTTTCGTACCCCTTTCTTTAGTTGTAATGCCGATATATGTTGGGGTTCCCTAGTTCCTCTCCGAGAGACGGGAACCACACAAGGGTCGTCACCTCCCATCACACATAGGGAGTTAAGGAACAACATTGGCACCAACTTCACCGCGTGCATAAATTCTATTTCAAGAATCACTTGGAAGTCATCCAGTGGCACCGCCATCATGTTTGTGCTCCCGCTCCATGTTCCGATCTTGATGGGAACTCCTTTTGCCAACCCAGAGATTTGCCTGGCCTCCGAGTTCACCGTCTTCATTCGACTTGGGCTCTTCTCCAAGATCAGCCCAAGTTGCTTTGCTTCTCGATCAACAATAAAGTTGTGGGTAGTGCCCATGTCCACCATTGCATTGGTCATCTGGCCATTGAGCTTAATATCTACGTATATCAACTTGCCACTTCTTGCTTTTTGTAGCATTGTCTTCGTGTTCTCCCCCACTTGACCCCACATGGCATTCATCAAACGCATTACTCTCATCCGGGGTCCTTGCGACTCCTCATCATCGCTGCTGGATTCAGAACTACTCAAACTAAGAGCGACAACCTTGCCCTTGTCCGATCGAGGGGGGTGGATGGAAGCTGTTAAAGTATTAAGTGCCTGTTTTTGTGGGCACTCCCTTACCATGTGCGGCCCTCCGCATAAGAAGCATCCATCAGGTTTCGGGGCATTGTCTTTCGGGCTTGGCCCTTTGTGGGAACTCTTCTTCCTTTGTTCACCCCCGAGCTCCTTCCCTCGAGAATATTTCGGAGGGCGATTGCTTGAAGATTGTTTCCTTTTTCCCGGGTCTTCGAAGGAAACAAAATCGGTGAGCCTTTCTGCGACAGCAATTACCCCGATCACATTGACGACATTCCTTCGATGTAGTTCTTGTTGAGCCCATGGCTTCAAACCATCGAGGAAGCTGAACAGCTTGTCCTTCTCGAACATATCCTGTATGTCTAGCATTAGCGTAGAAAATTGCTTCACGTAGTCTCGAATGGAAGTATTTTGGCAGAATTGTCTTAACTTCCTTCTTGCGATGAACTCTGTGTTCTCCGGTAAGAACTGAGTTCTCAACTCCCACTTCAGGTCCTCCCATATGTCAACTCGACACCGTCCTTGTTGGATCTCCTCCTAATGGATTCGCCACCAAAGTTTTGCATCTTCATTCAGATACATTGTTACTATAGAAACTTTGGTTTCTTCAGAAGCATGCCTCGTAGCTCGAAAGTATTGTTCCATGTCGAATAGGAAATTCTCGAGTTCTTTGGCATCTTTGGCCCCTTCATAACCATGAGGCTCGAGTGCCCTCAAGTTTTGTGGCGTCACAACGTGGGTGTTGCTTCCTCCCGCATTTAGTGGGTGTTGCTTCCTCTCGCATTTAGTGCTCTTGTAAGCATAGTCACCCTTGAAGTGAGTTCTGCCACAACTTCCTACAGGTGTTGCATGAAGTCTTTGGTGTCATCTAATAATCGATCGACTAGGGCCTCAACCTTGTCGATCCTAGACTCTGCTTTTTCTTGCGGCTTTCTACCCCAACAAGCTTTTGTTGGCCATAGTAGAGTTTCTCCAAGCTCGCTTCAAGAACATCCAAGTGGGTTTCCGCCGTTGTAAATCTCTCCTTATAACTCTTTTTTCCAATTGGTGCTCCAGATTGCACCTCCTCCGCTCGTGGAGAGCAGCAAACTTCTTGCTCATCATGTTTGCTACTGTGCATTTGCAACCCACCTACGACTACTTGGGGCAAGGGTCTGGCTTGCCCCATCTTGCTTGATTCGCCACGATGCTTTACCATGGCAAAGTTGCGAAGTTCCTTCGCTGCTCGCTCGAAGTGCTTGCCCACTCTGATACCACAATGTCACGGACTTAACTGGAATTGCTTAAGTCGTGAGGCACCCTTGCGGCAAAGACGCGAACTTAGCTTGCGTTGCCTAAGTCGCGCTTCGCCCTTACAATATGCGTCCGCAAAGATCAGCCCACTTGTAACCTCTCACAGGTTCCGAAGGACCTGTAAAAGAGAAAGTTGATTAGATCGAAGAACGAGTGACGGACAAGTCCCGACATCTCGTAAAAAGGGGAAGCTTTACAAGCAATTCAACGAGCACCTTATGTGCACAAGAGAAAGAAGGGAGAGGAGAAAAACAATGACTTTAGAAGGTTGAACGAATAGCTGTAATGCTCACCGGGTGCCGGGCGTGACAACAAGTTCCCGTCAAGGTAGCGTGCGAACTTGCGAAAGGTTGTTCAATGCCCGACACTATACCGAAGCCCCATCCCCCATGGTGCCACCCAGGTGGTTCCAATGGGCTAAGATGGCTGACATTTTGGCTTTAACAACGAGTTGCAGAAAACAGCTCGTGGCATGTGAAAACGAAACCATTTTGAGATGTTTTGCTCGGTTCAGTAAGCAGTCGCACTATAACATTACAACTTGTTCGAACTTACATTTTTATAAGTAAAAGAACATAAAACCAAACCAAAACATGATGCCAAGCAATTGTACATGTAGACGAGAACGACGAACAATTCGTTGAACGAAGTTGTTACGGATGCGCGACGATTGTTCGTGACACTGGAGAAAACCTACGATTGGATCATAACTATTACTTAGGAGAACAGGTTAAACAACATCAAAGCAAAGCAGATATGATCTTCTCATACGACCCAAAACACACAATATTGGAAACATCGGTTCCACCTATAGACTTTGGGCCCTCAAATAGAAATCAACACTTATTGAAGAATTCCAATAGAAAACAAGGGGCCACAATAGAATATAAAACATTCAACCCATAAAACCAAAATATAAACTCAAATCTTTCAAATCTCCAAAAAGAAAAAATTTGTATTCTTCAATACTTCTCTGCCAATCTAGCAGTAACGGCTCTGAGTTTGGAGTAGACCTTACCAGCTGGTGATCCTAATATAAGACTACATAGTGAATCTCTGGCAACCTTGATGTTCAAGAATGACCCCAGGATGTGGATCTTTGTGTCTGCGATTATGATTCGAGTCCTTGTAGAGTTTTCGATTGCAAATTTTGTCTTGCCTCCTTTCCCGGATAGCCTACCGATGGCACGAGAAAGGTGTTCTCCTCGTAGTGTCTTCACATCCTTGATCTCGAACGAGTCCACATAGAGATCATCCAAACGCAACAGAGCCATGGCGTCCGCTACATCAAATCCAAGCATGAAAGCATGAACAAAGTCTGCACATTTTTGTAGGTTACTAACGTCTGGGGTATCTGTTCTTGTCTTGAGCTCGACCTTCCGTGCCTATAAGATACAGATAACCTAAGGTTAAAAATAAAATGAAGAATAATTAACATGCGCAGAGGAAGATTAATTATTTGGTAAAACGGTTAATCAATAAAAAAAAATTCTCACTCTGCAAAATTATTAAGCAGTATGATGAAGCATCTTTCAATGTCATCTAACAGAAACACAGAACAGATGAAGCAAACTTAATTTCTTAGATGCAATCAGCTCAACCAAAAACTGCATATGGCTGTTTGATTAGAGTGCACAGAACATATTTAAAAATCCACTGTTTCAACCAAAATATTTCTGATACCCATCTTTTTCCAAAACAAATTTGTGCACAAACATGAGAAAGTTAAAATATGTTTTTAAATCTACCAATAAAATAAAAAATTCTGTTACCTTGATCATTCAAGGAAAATAATCTGTAAAGGTTTCGTATAATAAACTTAATTATTTTCCAGAAAGAAAATTGAATATTCATGATGATATTGTTATTTATCATATTACAATCCAAACCCAAATTTGTAATACAAAACAACAATATGAACCTCATGTCAGCAAGATGCCAACAAGGATAAATTATGGAGAAGCAGTAGGCTTCATTCCTCTACAGCATATTATAGACAATGGATTTGTAACTCCCCTCTCTTTTTAATTTAAGTCAATCATGCAAAAGGACAAACACCTCTAACTCAACGAACTAAAACTTCCACAAAGACAAATATGCACAAATATAATTATCCTTTCATAAATCATCACAGTAAAAGAAAAGGTTAACACGTTATCATTCTATATAAAAAAATAGCAGATTGGGAACTTCAGTGCACTATCATCATCCTAAAACCACTTGCTTTATTGTGAATCCTGAAAACATCCTCTTCCGGAACCTATAATTATTATAATAGCTCCAATATATCTTCAGATTTCAGCAATAAGACAAATAATAAGTTGGATACATGAACTTTGTGAATAGGTCCAAGTATGAAGATGAGAGAAATAATAAAATAAAAAGGAAACATGTCTAGATGGACTACTCCAGTAATCCCTCCAATAAACCAAACCTAACCAATCATTGCACTCACATTTTCTTGTTACAGAAGCAGCCAAAAATCTGATAGAAATATCTTTGCTCTAGACAGCTCAATAAGGAAATAATCATTAGCTACCTAAATCTTTCATAATCATCCAACCATGCATCAACCTTTTCCAAGAAACTGGAATTCTCTTAGCATTTCCAGTATAAAAACCGAAGTAGACAAAATAATTAGATGAAAGAATCCGCTTTTTCTTCCTCCCAATTAAATTTTGATAACAAGAAACAAAAACTTGGTGTGATCATTATAATGTAATGGACCCTGACAAACCCATTTAAAGGATGGCCAAGATCTAACCATGTTTGGCCAGAAAAGAAGTTTGTTTGGCACTGTTAAAGGCTATATAGGGTAACCAGTCCTGGCGTCAGCTCAATTGACCAAAGTTCGGGAACTGAGAGGCCTTAAGGCATCTTAAAATGCGAGTAGCCAATCCCATCTTGACCTGAACAGAAAGTAACTTAATGAAGACAGTTTCTATGGTGGTTTCCAAGCTAAACCAGGACTATAGTGTTTTAGGAGAGAAAAAGATTCTAATTCCAGCAGAAAGATAGCATCTTACTCCAAGATGGAGTCTTATCGGAGCCCTAACTCAATTAGCACTTGTGCATAACGGAGATGAATTATAGCAGGGAAGAAGTCCTGCATCAATTAGAACCCCAACTAGAATGTGGAAGAACAGAAAGACAATATTAAAATAAATTGGTATTGTAGCAGTCCTGTGCAGATAATGTAGCAAAATACGGTAAAAATACTCTGGCACAGGATTGATATACAATCATCACAAATTTTTAATGTAACAGTTAGATACTTCGAGATCCCTTTAGGCCACCAGCTCGTTTATTGGGATTATATGCAGGATATTTAGAGGAAATAAGCTACAAACTCAATCAATGAAGAACGAACTCTCATAAAATCCTAACTACAAGACATTAAAAAAAAAAAAAAAAAGCACAAGGGAGAACAAAACCATCCTCAAGGATCGCAATGGTAAAAACGAACAAAGAGAAGAAAAAGAAAAAGGGCCAACAATCAACTTATTTCACTTGAAACATAATTTAATTTAAAATCAGATTTAAGCATATTCAAACTCTTAATAGTTTCCTATTCAAAATAAAAGAAACTAAACTAAATTGGATCATATTTTGTAACAATAACTCAAATAATCTTACCTAGAAAAGCAAACTCGCTGCAAATCAAACTTTCGGTAGCTAAGCAAAGCACAATTTCACAGAACGCTATCTGATTGATGAAAAGGAAGATAGGAGAATGAGACGATGATCAAACCTTGAGGTTCATCCTTATATCTATCTGCATCTGCTCGTAAATAGGTGTGTAGATATCCATCCAGCACCGCTTGAGCGGCGCGTAACGGTGGGGCGGTACCCCCACCTTCCGAAACTGGACCTTCCCGTCCGACATGTCGTACGGCTTCAGCGCCACGAACCGAGAACGGGGAGCAGCCGCGGGATCGGCAACCTTCTCCACCTCCATGGCCGAAGCAGTCGTTTCGCCTGACGCCATGTAAAGGAAGCCTTCTTCTAGGGGTTGCGAGATCGGCCGAGGCGGAGGCGGCTGCGACAGGAGCAACCAATATAATACGGCTCGGAGCTGATACAGTTCAGCACGTGACCGTCAGGATAGAATTTATAGGAGCCGGGCGCGAACGGACTTAATAATCTGAACGGTGGAACGGTGAATTTAATCCTTTTGTCTAAAATAAGCTCAATAATTAACATAAGTGACATTTTTCACATAAATATCCCCAACGTATATTACACTTACGTGTACGCACTCCTCTGTTGCATGGCTTCTTTTGGTTCGATCAAAATGGCTTCGCCCTCCAAAGACCCGCGAAATGCAAGTGGCGTCAGGCTTCCCCTTCTTCCCCCGATCTTGGACCTTAGAAACCCTAGATGGAGACCACTGTGAGAAAGTCGGCGAGGATGTTGGGGATCGGCCTCCCGGGGGCTGGCGGTGATGGGCCGAAACCTCGCCCTTGTCATCGCCGAGAACGGCTTCCTCATATCTGTCTACAACCGCAACCGCCAACAAGGTTGTCTAAACCATCGCCGCCTGAGGGGCTCCTTACGTCATCATCCTCGTCGAGACCGGTGCCCTCATCGACCAGACAGTCGCCGATCTATCCCGCTTCATGGATCTCGGCAACATCTTCGCCGACGGCGGCAACGGGTGGTACGACTACCACAAGCGCCTTATTAACAAGGCCGTCTCCTATTCCCGGGAACTTGTTCACGGCAAAGAGAGAGGAGAAGAGGTATAATCTGTCGTACTTTTTCCTTTTTTTTGTTTTGTCTCAAAAGGATGATGATGTTCTTCTCCCCAGGGGATTTCTTCCCCTTTTCCATCTTTCCGTTCTAGCACCTGGCATGGATGGTAGACAGATAATTTTGAAACGATATTTCAAGAAGCATATGTATCTGGCATGTGACTGACATGGTTCGAATTAGATGTTGAAGGAATATTAATACTATTCAATTTTCAAATGAACAAAACTTTAAATGGATGCTAATACAAGTCAAATTCATTTGGACATTGATTATTGTTTAGGATAAATTTTGATGGAAATTAGACATAATCAGCAAGCATAGGAGGTCAGGTAGCTTGCGTATTATTAAAAATTATTCTCTGATCTGCAAGTAAATATATCAAAAAAATAAATATTCAAGTAACAATTAATTTCTCATAATGAGTAAGGTATTATTTTGTTAGATGGATTATGTTAGAACCCTTGCAGATTCTAAACTTGGGGTTGATCTCTTTAGGGGATCGGCCTTCTTGGAACTCTATAGGGGTTCCTCCCTCCAAATTGCTATTCAAAGGCTACAGAAAAAATTTATCTATTGCGTATGAAAAGATGAGGAATACATGGCTATTTATTGGGCTTCTAAACCCTAACTCCTAATAGGACTCATACTCAAGACTCCTACTTCTAACCAACTCCTAATAGGACATCTATTCCTTTACAACTCCTAATTCTTCTATAAGAAACAACCTCCTAACCCTAGCCGACCTCTTCACCTCTTTAATAGGGGTCGGCTTAGGTAGGTTTTACATGAATGTCCCTCTCAATTAGGACTCTCCTAGTTATAGTCCTAACAGACTTGTCCTCGAGGCTGACGATTCATGAATTCTGGGAATTTGATCTTCAAGTCGTCATAGTTCTCCCAAGTGTTATCTCCTGTTGGTAGGTTCGCCCACTGTATTAGCACTTCAATAGTGAGTCGTTGTCGTCGAGTCACGATCCGTCGATCAATAATGACACTTGGCTAGGTCTGGAGTTCTCCTGTAGTCATATTTGGTGGGTGGCTTTGGGCTGTCTCCAAGCACCTATTTATAACTTTCGTCTAGCAGTCGGTTTATGGGTGATATGCCATACTCCTTTTCAATTTAGTACCCTGCATATTGTCACGGACTTAGCGGGTTTTGCCTAAGTCGTGCGGCACCCTTGCGTGTCCGTCCGCAAAGGTCAGCCTCCCATGGTCCCTTAGGACCTACGAAAGAGAAAACGGGTTAAAAAGAACGCCTCACTCAGGATCCACAAGCAAACATTTCAAGAAACATTTCATAGACAATGCAAATTACAAACAGACTTTATAAGCTCTGAACAGTTGCACAACAAAGGGTCAAAATGGTCCATTACAGATCGAGAATCTCTCACAAGTGTCCATATGACACAACCTTTATTTATAAGCCTAAAACGACCACCAAACCTAACTAAAATGGGACTATTAAGCCTTCGGTTATCCCTCTACATGCTAGGCAAAGTATGAACATACCAAAAGACACGGACATGCATAAGCATTACATCAAACATCCTGTTTAGAAGTTTATCCGTGACATTCTCCCCCACTTATTCCTTTGACATCCTCGTCGAAGCCTTTGCCGACACTGCAACTCCTCGCCTTTGCTGAGTCTTCAATTTTCGGCTCCAACTGCAATGCGCCTCCTGGCTCCCAACTGCTCTCCGCTGCTGTTTTTGAGTAGTCGAACCTTTGATCTGCCATGTTGCTTCAACTCACCAATTACTCAGACTCCGGTGTGGGGTTGGCTGAGTTATGTTGATTCTTGTTGATTCCTGTGGATCCTCCAGATGAAGGAAAAGACTATCCTTACTGCGCTAGTCTCTCAAATGCCTCATGCTGCTTGAACTGGGTGGATGCTTGTTGGAGCTTTAATGAGCATCGTCTCGCAAACTTCTGAAGTTTTGGGTTCTTCCTCCACAAAACTTGCCCATTGACTCTCCTTTCACTTAGTTGTCACTTCTAAGTAGGTTCGCATCACTTCCGTTTTCGATTGGCATTTCATTGGGAAATGAAGCGGATAATCTACTTTCAGTAGCACTGATCACCGTTGGTAAGGATTTGACAACTATTGTCTTCCATTATCTTCGAAGGGTCGTTGGACTTGTGTAGAGCTCCTCTGCTGAATAGATAAGAGAATTAGGGTACTCAGTTTCGCCCATTCTCTTAAGGGTTGAGAAGGCAAAGGTTACTTGACTTCGCCCGCCTCCTCGAGGTTGTACTCCATATATCGAGCTGGTTACTGGCCTTCGCCTGCTCTTTGCTCATATTTCTGAAGCACTTGAAGTGTTTGCACTCATTGCGTTGAGTTAGTTACTATGATTCACCTTCTCAATGCCATCGAACTTTTGGAATGCAGGAAGTTTTCACCCCAACTTGGAGTAATTCTCTAATAGATTTGGTCGCCTTTGGGATTGTACCGCCTACTCCACTGAGTAGCAAAGGTACAACACCGCGTACTGCCTGCTTCGTTCCTTGGTCGTGCACTCTTGCATGACCCGAAGTCCTTCACTTTCAGCTATCTTGATGAGAAGCTTGTTGACACCGGTCTTACGAAGTTTTTTGGCCTTTGCCCTTCAGCCTTGTCTCGGTACTTGGAGTTTGCCTCTGCATGCTCCACCTCCTCGGCCCCTTTCACGACCAAGCGCTCTCCCTCCATGAGAGCAAGAGATCAATGACTTTCACGGAAGTCCCGCCTCTACGGTACCATGGCACTGCCATGCCCATGGCCCTACTATCCGTCGCCTCGCATCTGCATCTCTTTTCTTTACGATCAGTAGATATGTCTCTGTGACACTCCTTCGAGTCCACCTCCATGCTAACTGATGCTTTATTTTGGGTAGCTAAGTCCCTCTGGACTCGTCATTGCTTCCTCACCCCTTTCGACCCCCTGCTTCAACATCTTTGTGTTCTCCAAGCAACTCCCTTTGGTCGATGGAAAGACAGACTACAACTCCCATGCATGGCCTCTGCTATCACATTGTAGGATTTGCACTGATTTTGTTCTCCTTAGCATCCTTGGTAGCAACGTTCGTTTACTTGACCTTGTCCTCTGACTTGCCGGGCTCTCTTAAGCGAATATAGGCTCTGGAGCAGTCCAACTCTCCAGCTGCTTCGATCATACCTCTGCATGATCAAGTCTCTCCCATGGGACTCACTGGTACTTGCATTCGAACTTTTCCTTTGGTGGAACACAGCCCCCATATACTGATGGCCAAGGCTTTCATCCGATGCAAAATAAGATACACGCACGGAAGACCCGCCTCTGCGGTACCATCGCCTTCACTCCTTGAATCCATAGCCCTTCTTGCTGTTGTGTTGTTCACTGAAGTGGAGCTTCCAGTAGCTCACGATTATACCTCCGTATGATCTAGTCCCTCATGGGACACATTCATATGTATCATATTGCCACGAACTGTTCCACCACGATCCGCTGCATCATGTCACCTCCTGGTGACATCTCTATTACATTCTGATCCTTGTGGGATGAACTCGAATTGTGATCCCTCCATATGTGGCCTCTGCCAATACATCGCAGGGTCTCTTCCACCTTCGATTTTGTTCGCTCCTTTGGCAATCGACTTCATCCACCCACTCTTGGGTCACACCTAGATGAAGCACCGCTCTAGGACAGTCCGTCGCCTAGTAGCTCCCGAAGTCCCTCGACTTTGCTGCAATTAGTGCACTATTGTCTGGATCCTGGGCCTCTGCTCCTACCAGCATAATTTTCGCTGCGCATTGCTTCCTTCATGGCAACTTAAATAACAATACTATGGCATATTCTTCAAGAGTACCCGCCTCCGCGTCCTCTTGCCCCGTGCCAAGGCCTTCTAAACCTAACTTCGCCTTCGTAAATTGAGTCGCCTTAGTTCCTCCATCAAATGCTTTTCCGAGATAAGGTGCATGTGCCCAGAAGTCCCTTCGTCTTTGGCACCATACAAGATTAGACTGCTCCATCAGAATAAAGGACTCATGGAACAACATGATCCTGCTCTTGCCTCTGCAAGAGTTTATGTCCTTCACCTCTATCCAAGGTAAGCAATGTGCCTCCGCTCCATGTTCCATCTTCTATGCTGGCTCCCTTCACGCGGCTTGGGTACTACGCCAAGTTACACCCAAGTTACTCCGCTTCTCGTTTTTGCATTGAGTTGATGGTGGCCCTCGCGCCCACCATTCCACGGGTCAGCCCTCCCTTGAGTCTGATCTCCATATCGACTCCAAGTGTGCTTTTATTTGTGTTGCTTTGGGTCGCTCCCCCACTTGATCTCGCAATGCATCCACCAATGCATTCTCTCGAGCAAGATCATGCGATGACTCCTCGCTGCTTGTTCAGTCCATTGAGCTTCGTGGAGTTATTGTTTATTGAGGTACTCCTCAACATGTGAGGTCCGTCCCACATAATTCTCCCTCTGGAGAGCCGGGACTTATCCCTCCTAGATAACTGTCCTGTTGGAGCAATATCTCTCTTCGTTTCGGAGACCACCATCCCCTTTGGACTACTTCGATCTGCTGAACAAACTATGCATTATTCTGCCTCCTGCAAACGCACTTGCTAGATTGTGACTCCACATCAATATAGCCCTCGCTGCACCACTCAAGGCCTAGCAACATGCTGAACTCGTTGCACACTTCAGCGTCCTACAGATGTATCCTTCATATGCCGAAGAGAAAGTTTCAATACTCCATGGCGTCGAGTTTCGGTCGCCTTGGGATGGTCACGAACATTCCATCATCCGCATACAGGCCCATGTATGAGTACCGAATTCTTTGAGTTAGCAATTCCCCTCACCTCTGTGAGCTTTGCACAACTCTTTCGGTCGCTAAGCAACTCATTCCACCTTGCATGGTCTCATCCTTTACCAAGTGCCTCGCTTACCTTGAGCACCATCATGTATAGTTGTCAACGTTGAGTCGTAGCTCAAACTCAACCATCCCAACCTTTGTATGCTCTGCATTCTTTTAAACTTGCCTGTTCTTGTGGTGCCTCTTGCGCGAAGGGTTGTCTATTCCTCTGAATGCCAATCTCAGATGTTCACTCCTCCAAGCGACTTCTTTTCCCTACATCTCCATGCCCATTTTCCCCCAAACGGTCATGCGTGTGCTGACTGCCCTCAACGCAGCCCCGTTAGGTCCCCCACGTTTGCATGCTAAGTGTTTCCATGAGTGCTTGTCCCGCTCTGATACCTTGTGTCACGGACTTAGCTGGTTTTGCCTAAGTCGTTCGACACCCTTGCGTGTCCCCGTCCGCAAAGGTCAACCTCCCCGTCCGCAAAGGTCAGCCTCCCTTGACCCCTTAGGACCTACGAAAGAGAAAACGGGTTAATGAGAACGCCTCACTCGGGATCCATAAGCAAACATTCCAAGAAACACTTCATAGACAATGCAAATTACAAACAGACTTTACAAGCTCTAAACAGTTGCACAATAAAGGGTCAAAATAGTCCATTACAGACCAAGAATCTCTCACAAGTGTCCACATGATACAACCTTTATTTACAAGCGTAAAATGACCACCAAACTCAACTAAAATGGGACTATTAAGCCTTCGACTGTCCCTCAACATGCTAAGCAAAGTATGAACATACCAAAAGATACGGACATGCATAAGCATTACATCAAATATCCTGTTTAGAAGTTTGTCTATGATAATATGGAATAACTTTGTCCAAAATTTACTCGTGAAGATGCAAGTAGAATTTGTCACAAGCACAGTGCGTCCCTTATAGCGTAATTCTTTTGAGTCCCAATTATAATGAGCCACGGAGCTTGGTGCTTCCTTCAATTTTTTTATAATCTTACTGGTCTCCGAATCTTCTTGTCATTCCCTCTTAATATCCTTAAGAAAGTCACTAGTCGAAAGTGAAATGGTCAAAAATTCAGCTTGCTTAGGTAGCCGTGAAAGCGCATCTGCAACAACATTCTCTTTCCCCTTTTTGTAAGTTATTTCATAATCATATCCAAGAAGCTTTATTACCTATTTTTACTGCTCGGGAGAAGATATTTTCTGCTCCAAGAAATATTTTAGGCTTTTATGGTCGGTCTTGATTTAAAAGCATCGCCCGATCAAGTACGATCTCCATCTCGTTGTTGCATGCACAATGGCGAGCATCTCCTTATCATATGTTGATATATTTTGATGGGAGGGAGACAATGCCTTGCTAGTGTATGTGAGTGGTCGACCATCTTAAATGAGAACGTCTCCAATTCTGACTCTAGATACATCGGCCTTAATGATGAAGGGTCGGCTAAAATCTGGTAGCGCTAGCACCGACATCGTCATCATGGCTGCCTTGAGTTTGTCGAAGGCAGCGAAGGCTTTGTCCGACCATTGGAAGGTATCATTTTTCAGTAAAGAAGTGAGTGGTGCACTGATCTTTCCATAGTTTTTCATGAACTTGTGGTTATAGCCTATTAAACCGAGAAAGCCATGTAGTAATTTTATGTTCCTCGGGGTTGGCCAGTTCTACGTTGCTTCTATTTTAGAGGGGTCCACCGTCACACCTTCCTCTAATATGATATGCCCAAGATATTCCACATTTTTTTGAAGAAAGCAAAAATTTGTAGTGGTCGTTGTGTGTTCGAAAGGCGATTTTTGGTATGTCTTCTTCGCACACTCATATTTGATGATACCCGGATCGAAGGTTCAGCTTTGTGAAAATTTATGCTCCTTTTCATCTAGCAATTCATCTACTACTGGAATAGGGTATTTATCCTTGATGGTTATGCTATTGAGAGCTCGGTAATTAACACATATTCGTTATGTTTCATTCTTCTTGCGTCCAAGTAGTACCAGTGAAGAGTAGAGGCTGTAACTTGGCCGAATAACTCCTGTTTCGAGCATCTCTTTTACAATCCTTTCTATTTCATCCTTCTGGAGTTGTAGATACCAGTGATTGCAAAGGCATTTCAAGGCTTTAGCCTTAGGTGCTCTGGCGAGGCGAGGCGAGGCCCGAAGCGCCGCTAATGTCCCAAAGAAGACGCTTAAACAAAGCGCCGCTGGCGCCGCCCGAGCCCAGGCGCTGGGCACTTCGAGCGAGAGCTTGGGTAAACCAAGGCGACCGAACCAGAATTTTAGGTCTGGTTCGGTCCTAGTTCGGTTGTTAGTTGGTTCAATCGAACCAACTAAACCGATGTAACCTCAACCCTAACCCTAACCCTAACCCAACACTAACTCGTTGCTTTGCTGCTGGCTCTCGATCCCGGATCCCGATCAAGGATCTCTGCTGCCTTGGCTGCCGCTGCTCACTCTGCTGCTGCTCAGGCCTCCCCGTGAGCCTTCCGTTCTTTCAGCGCCCCCGCTGAGCCCTCTCTCTTCAAGGCGTCTCCTCCTGAGAGCCCTCCATGAGCCTTTCATTTGCTGCTCGCGCCTCCCTCGAGCCCTCCCGCTCTACTCACGCGCCTCCCTGAAGCCCTCCTGCTTGCCAGCCCCCCATGAGCCCTCTCGCCTCCTCAGAAGCCCTCCCATGAGCCTTTCTGCTCAGCGCCTCCCTCGAGGCCTCCATTTGCTCACGCCTTCCTCCCTTTCCCTTTTCGCTCCGCCTGCAAGCCTTGGCTGCTTCTGCCGCATTCATGGCCGGCCTTTGCTTCCTCGTTTCTCCATCAGGCTCAGTATACTCTTAATATTAAGTTTATTTGAATTTTGAAATGATTAATTTTCTGTTAATAGATTAATAATATATTATTTTGATTTTAATGTTGTTAAAATGGGTGCTAACTTGCAAGATGCTGAAGACGAGCTTGTATTTGAAGATGATATATTGACGTGGGGAGATGTGGCAAGAGCTTCAGGTGCTGGAGAATTACAAACATATACAAGACAGATGTCAAAGAGAAAAATGAGTGCAAAAGCATCAAGCTCGGCTCCTGCTATTGTTGAAGACATAGAGAATGAAACATATCTTGATGAAGAGGAAGGAATCGAAGAATAAGAGGAAGAAGACGAATTCAATGAAGATGATTTGTGTGAAAATGACGATAATATTGATTATGATGAATGACTTTCATGTAAAATTTTAATGTTTTGAATTTTAAAACTTTTTGTTAATGTGACATTATGATTTTGTATCTTAGATTTTCTTAATTTAATAGCATATTTTTATTTAAAATTTTAAATAATTATATTTATTAATTATATTATATATTTTTATATTTTAGCACCTCGCTTCGCTCGGGCGAGCGCCTAGCGCCTCGGGCATTTTTGGACCTTGGCGCCTAGCGCTTTTTAAATCACTGGTAGATACTGATATGGCCGAGTATTTACTGGAGGTTTGCCTGGAAGAATTGTTATATAATAATCATGCCGACGGGTAAGAGGTAGGTTGTGCGGTTTGTCAAATATATCTAAAAATTCAGTAAGCAAAAGAAGTAGGTTTGGATCTTCAAATTATATTGGCTCTCCCTTAGTTTGTTGCTCAAATTGTACCAAAAAGCCGCTGCATGCTTTATGTAAAACATTCTCCATTTGTTGTGTGCAAATCGTCGTTACGTCGCCCCCACGTTTCATGTGCAATATCACCTATTTCCCCTTACTGTAAAATTTCATAATTAGTTTCATAAAATTTCAGGAAATATCAACTAATATCGTCAACCATTCAATTCTGAGCATGGCCTCATGATCATCAAGAGGGAGGTAGAAATATGCAATTATCTCTTGGTCCTGTAGCAATAGTTTCCCTCGTAGGCGTCTACGATCATACTTCAAAATCCATCCGTCGGCGACCTTAACGTTAAACCTATTGCAATTCTCGATAGGAAAGGCCATCCAGATAGCAACCTTACTGTTTAGGAAGTTATTAGTGCTGCTCGTGTCGATGAGAACAGTGATCGGTTATTGCTTGAGAAGGCCTCCAACTTTCATCATTTGTAGGTTTGAGTAGTCGGCTAGTACATGTACCATAACTTCGGTCGGTTGTGGCTCTTTTTCTGCATCTTCTTCTTCATATTCATGACTCTCTTCTAGATGTTCAATGACCTCTTCTTCTACTGGTTTAATCATAAGAAATCTCCCTTTACTACAGCGATGCTCACGGCTCGTCGCAATGCCAACATAACCCCTTCGCAGATCGCTCCCAAAGTTCTCTTGTCAAAACTTTTTGGTGCAGTGACTCGGTTGATAGTAAGGGAGGTTGAGGGCTTCGGTATTGCTGGTTGGGGAGCAACCTTAGTCCTCCGGGCTTCATAGTTCAATCACTTCTCTTGAAATCGTACGAAAGAGATGGCTGCCATAAGCATGTACGGTTGTCGCGCTTTAACTTCTCCCCGGATCTCCGGTTTCAAGCCCTCAATGAAGGTCCCCAATAGCTGTTTTTTAGACCAATCATGAGTTTGATTAGATAACCTTTCAAACTTGGTTTGGTAGTCTTGAATGGTGGAGGTTTGTCGGATCTTTGTTAGTTGTCCGTCAATGTTCTCGTAATCGGTTGGTTCGAAGCGGATCAACAGTCCTTCTTTGAATTGTCGCCATGAGAGGACTCCATGAGTGTGTTCAAACCAGTCAAACCATTGTATGACATCCCCTTCAAGATGTATAGCTGTAATTTTTACCATAGATGTGTCCACGATTTTGTGGTACCGAAAATATCGCTCCGCGCGCGAGATCCAACCAAACGGGTCTCCTTCTTCCCATCTAGGGAAGTCCACCCTCATGCGTGGATAGTTGGGATCGATCATAGAACCTCCCCTCTCTTGGAAGTTATCTCGCTTGGTGCGATTAGTTAAAGCTCTCCCCTTGATGTGATTTCTTTGTGCTTGGTGGTCGGCCCAAACTGAGTTCGGTAAAGAGAGTCCAAATCTTATCTTTCATTCGTGCCTCGAAGGCTTCGAATTTAGCATTGATTGTCTCCTTAGATGCCATAGTATATGCCTCCAAACCTATGATGTTAAAATCTCTCTTTTGTTGTCGGGTTAAAGGCATGTATAGGTTGAGAGAAGTGATGGTCGAAAGGGTTGGTGGATTGGTGGATGTAGGTTGCAGTTTAGGCTTATTTTGTGGCTGTTTTGGGTGCAGTTTGAGGGTGTGGTTTGGTGGAGTTTTAGGGCTGTGGATGAAAGTTTTAGATCTGTGGTAGATGGCAGCAAAGGTTTGATAGAAATCAATGGAAGTTGCTGCAGGTATGTGTTGTCTTGTAAGAGTAGAATTATCGTCGAAGAAACAATGGTTTCTCGATAAAATTTTTACCAAAAACTTGAGAAATTTGAGAAAGGAATTGACAGCAAAATCTCAGTTTATATGATAGTAAGGATGTCCAATTTAATCAAGAAAATTTCAGTAGTATAACAGTAAGGAAATTGGTGCAAGTTGCAATAGCAGAATTCTCGTTGAAAAATTTCAGCAGTTTACGATGAAAATTTACAGCAACACAAAATCGGTTTTAGAAATGAATTCCTCAATAGATTAATCTTAGATGGAAGCTAAGATGATCTATGAAGTGTATAAGAAATTTCATTCAAAAAAGATTGTAAATAGATGGGTTAAGGCAACAATATATGGCTGAAATTTTCTGCAGCACAGATTTTCAAGTGTAGCAGATTAGACATAAAAGATCAGTAGTTTATATTGAGAATTTTTCGACGAAACCAAAGGAAAATCCACTGTTAGGAAGTGTCAAAGCTATCATAAAAATTTTATAGAGATTTGGATAGAAAAAACATAGTAGCAAGATCAAACAAACTATGCTCTGCAGTTGAAATTTTACTGTACAGATTTTCAAGTATAACAGTTTAGACGTAAAAGATCAATGGTTTATATTAAGAATTTTTTGACAAAACTAAAGGGAAATATGCTATTAGGAAGTGTCAAAGCTGTCATAAAAATTTCGTAGAGATTTGGATAGAAAAAATACAGTAGGAAGATCAAATAGACTGTGCTATGCGGCAGGAATTCTGCAATGTATCTTTCGTCGTAGAGATGAAAACTTTGCGACAAAAAGTTTATGTAGCAATATAGGAACAATTTTTTTTTGGATTTTCGAATAAAGATAACTAAATTGCAGCAGCAGTAAGGTAGGAAACTAGAACCTATTGCAATTCACGGGGGGATCAAAAGATGATTTGTGATGGTGGAAATGATGGCAGAATTTTACGACGATCTTTTAAGCAATTGTGGGAATTGCTTTGGGCGGTTGTGGAGGGCTGATGGATGGCTGTGGAAGGGCAGAGAGACACCAAGAACACTGCTCTGATACCAGATGTTAGAACCCTTGCAAATTCTAAACTTGGGGTTGATCTCTTTAGGGGATTGGCCTCCTTGGAACTCTATAGGGGTTCCCCCCTCCAAGTTGCTACTCAAAGGCTGTAGAAAAGATTCATCTATTGCCTATGAAAAGAGGAGGAATACATAGCTATTTATAAGGCTTCTAAACCCTAACCCCTAACCCCTAACCCCTAATAGGACTCATACTCAAGACTCTACTTTTAACCAACTCCTAATAGGACTTCTATTCCTTTACAACTCCTAATTCTTTTCTAAGAAACAACCTCCTAACCCTAGCCGGCCTCTTCACCTCTTTAATAGGGATCGGCTTAGGTAGGTTTTACATAAATGTCCCTCTCAATTAGGACTCTCCTAGTTAGAGTCCTAACAGATTAGCTTGAGAAAAGCCAACTGTAGCTTGAAGAAACTGACTCAATCGTTTTTTGATATTTAATTGCTTCATATTCATTGTATAGAAGTTTTTAACAAACAATATTTGTTCTTATTTTGAGAGAAGATTGTTGATTATATTTGAGATACTTGGGGATGAGGTCAAGTTGGGTGAGATGTGGATTGTATCTTTGTATGCAAGGTGTGGCTTTTGGTTTGCTAAAAGATCAGTTGCAAGTTCTATGACCTTCATTCCTTGAAAGAGGACTTTATTAGTGGAAATCATCAGTGGGGATGTTAGTGAGGGAAGATAGGACAACATTGTCAAATAACTAGAAAACCTTGTAATCATTCTTTCGTTTTCTTCTTAATTCACAGTTATTGTGTCTGCTTCATCTAGTACTTGCTCTTGTTAATTGAATCACATTTCTGAAGTGCTTCTGCTGCCCTGGATTGTTATATTTGGTTTCAGTTGGAGGACAACCTAATTCAGTACCCTCCTTTTATGCTACCCCTGATCCTATATCCTAATAATTGATTTGCATGTGAAACATACTTATCCTAATCTTTTAGATACTTTGAGATCCAGTGTCCTTGAGTTATTGACACTTTCTAATCTTTGTATGACCAGGTTTGCTTTTGTATCCATCATGATTTCTTATTATATGTTTCCATGGCAAGACAACAAACAGTAGATTGAATTTCAATATTCAAACATTGAAGCAGGCCTGTGAGATTGGGATCGTTGAACATCTGCAACACTGGCTTTGGATTGTATCAACAGAAACTAAACTTTGGATTGTATTAGCAGAAACCAAACTAAAATTTTTTTTAAAAAAAATTAATACATTTTAGATACATAAAATCAATTAAATTCCATTTGTTACCAGTTTTCCACCCTGTATTGGTTTAAGCATGGACATGGTCTCCAACCTTTTCAATTTTGAGTAATTTCTCATTAGTCCAACTTCAAGTTAAACTACTTTGTTCAACAGATCTTTAAGAGACCTTAATCTTAGGTCTTGATATGTTGTTCCAATCATTTCGATTTTTAGTGATTTCTCGCTAGTCCAACTTCAAGTGAAACTACTTAGTTCAAAAGATCACTAAAAGACCTTTATCATGAGTCTTGATATGCTGTTCAATCTTAATTGCAACTTAGGATTGTGTGAGGAGCTCAAGAACATGACTAAAGAAACTAAGAAATAAGTGAGGAAATAGGAGAAGAAAGAGGAGGCAGCAGAGGTGGAGGTTATGGCTGCGACAAGGGTGTTCTTTAGGTAGGTGTACAGTTTTCCTTTTTTTTCTTTTTAATTATTATTAGCTAGTACCAGGTCTATTGACTATAGAGAGCAAAAAACCAGTTACACTGACTATAGGGTGTCAATAATGATATAATCCTCTGATATCATTATTTTTTATAAAAATATTGATTAAAAGATTAGAAAATAGTGAGCAAAGACGTTTTGGACTTTTTGTCACATCTTGGTTCTGTCTCCATCTAGATTGAGGCACAACACTTTAGAATGAGCAGGAGTATCTCCTTCTCAGTGAGCTTCATCTTTATATCCTTGTGCCTCCTTAACCTTTCTCCTCTTTTTCCAATTCTCTTAATTCCTCTTCATCCTTTTTCCCTTCTTCTTCCTTCTTTAATGACATCATCATAATTTATCATTATCAGATTGCCAGATAAGTCCAAGAATCAGCCGAAATTGGATTGGTCAGATAGGATCAGGTTTGGTCAATGTGGCAAACTGTTCTTTGAAGATAAATTTTAGGGTCCAAGGCACAACAAAATGTCATAAGCATATGCTCATTCATGATGGAAGGAAATTGAATCATCAATAATCCTAGTTCAGCTAATGGATTAAGATTGAGCATCTGACTTAAGGTGTGAAGGTTGATCCCAGTTTTAGTCTAGCCTTGGGTTGAGTTTGAGGTAAGTAGTTCAAGGTTTTTCTTGAAGTTCATTTCTTCTTAATCTCAGTTAAAGAGGGTCAAAAAGATGTACTTGGTCTTTTGAGTTGTATTTGCTTTCTATTTGGTTGAGCCACTGTTAGCTGATTTGGAGTCTGTCATCATCCTTAAATATGATGCAGAAGTAGCCATCTCTACTGTACTTATATAGTGGGCCTTTTCTTAGACTCGAGATAGTATTAGTCTCTAAGGGTCACGGAATTTGTTGAAAGGACTTGTTTGCACTACTTTAAGTACCTAAGCTAATTTTTAGTGGTAAATATGGTAAAATGAAAATTATAAATGTTTCATTTGATTGTTCTGGTTTGCTGTATATTTCTGTGCCAGATTTTGTTCTGGTATTCTTGTTTCAGAATTAATGGAATCTGAATTACCAAAATTTAAAATGAATCATGATTTACTGGATTACTCTTTTTTCACCTAAAGATGTGTCCGATAGTGGTCAAAGTAACAAGTCACCTTTCACTGCTAATGATTTTGTAAAATATTTCTCATTAAGTGAAGAGCACCTACAGACCATGAAATCTGAGCAGTCTTAGAGTCTTGATGGATCTTTCTTTTTTTTTTGGATGACATTAGTTTCAAAATGTATACATCATATTTTGACATAAGCTACAAATCAAAATATGAAGGCAAGATGGGTTGTTATGCAAAATCCCCTACAGATATCCCAGTTCTTTTATTCTCTTAACAAAATATGGCCAAGCTGCATAATGTGTGGGAAGATGGCCATTGTGAGATAATATTATGGATCTGCCCTTAGTGTTCAAGCATCAAGAATATAATAATTGTGCAAGGTTGTTCTCATACGACTATAATTTTAGGAACTACAGAAGCTTCGAGGAAAATTTTGCCAAAGACACTTTATATACTTGAAATCGATTTGAGGAAAGGCTCCAGTAGTCCATAACTGGCATGCGTCATACAGGCTTTGGTAAATTGGCACCAGACTGTCTCATGTCTGTCAGTATTGCAGTGTGCCTATTACTAGCATAATATTATGGATCTACCCTTTAGTGTTCAAGCATCGAGAATATAACAATTGTTTCAGGTGGTTCTCATACAACTATAATTTTAGGAACTACAGAAATTTGAAAGAAAATTTTGCCAAAGACACTCTATAAACTTGAATGTGATTTGAGGAAAGGCTCCAGTAGTCCATTACTTGGCATGCATCATACAGGCTTTGGTATAGAATTGGCACCAGACTATCTCATGTCTGTCAGTGTTGCAGTGTGCCTATTTCTAACATAATTGCACCATATTATTTGAACTAGAAAAGTTGGTATTGAAAGCAATATAGACTGAATTTTTATATTGGCTAGATGACGTGAAAGAATAAATCATAGCCTTTGATTTAAAGACAGCTTTCATGAGAAGCATTCCAGTTACCATAAACCATGTGAGTGTCATAATGAGCATTTTGTTTTTGCTGACAGTTAGCTTTCAAGTGTTTTGGTTTCTTCCAACAAGTTCATTTGCATGGACGAGTAGCAGCTTCTTTTGGGGTCATATGAACTGTTTTTTCCTTGTAATGAAAATAATCGTGGATACTTTCTTCCATTAAGCTTTGTTGAGGTCAATGTCATTGGTCTAATCAAGGACTTCAAAATAAGTAGCAGCCTTAGGCCTTTTTTCCTCACTCCTGATATTATTAATTAGTAGCACCACACCTCAACTAGATATGTCATTTGTAGCTTTTCTTCAAACATGTCTAAGACTAAACGGTGAATTGAGTCTGATAATTTTATTGATGGTATGGCCTGATTCAGAATTGCAATTATATTTTACTCATCTTTGGATAATCCTGCACATGTATCAGATGTATCCTCTTTGGACGAAAAAAATGTTCTGGATTTTTTTTTTCAATTGCCTTATATATTTTTATATATAGAGCATAGCCAGAATTTAGGAGGCATTTGATGATCCTGCAGGGTTTTAGATGCACTGTCTGGTTTGTAGATCTAACTAACTTTATTCTATAAGCAACACCTTTTTTTATCTTTCTTTTCTCCTGACTAATAATTAATGATTTCTAAAGCTTTGAATTTTATGTTGATCTTGTGTCTTTGATTCTCATTTTAATATTGCACAAGTTCAATTCATCGGTTGATGAGAAATCTGGTCCTAGAATATTCTGGATTTGCTATATTTCTTCCATGGTGAACTGGCAATGATGCTGCCAGCATATGACATATGAATTCAACGTGATGGATCTTCATAGGATGGCTCATCTAATGGGGGCACTTTATCCTGTTATGGTCCTGCTCCTGATTCACCTATCCCTTTATCCTGGACACGTGGTTCACTCTCGCCTCCTCCCATCTTTTTAATGCTGGCTAAAAATCATTGTCTACGACCAAAGCTACCCAACTGAAAGAAATGGAGATGCATAGCCCTTTGAGATGAAAGTGATGGCCATGCATTTGGGCTTCATTTTAGGTGGTCCTGACTTTTTGTTGGAGCTGCTTCATTCCCTTTTTGAATGTAACACGTGTACCCCCGACGAATGGAAGATCAGATCACTAGTGACCAGCGGACCCCAGTGGTCTCATCCTCTCAAAAAGATATCCACTACTCACTCCATTGTCAATTTCGGTATCTTTGTACATATTCTTATCCTTGCATATCTGGCCTCAGGTATGCACTCCATTGTGTGATGCACGCCAGAGCAATTTTATTTTCTACTTGGCTGCAATCGGTGAATTTATTCTTCTGTTAAATTAGCTGATGAGTGTACCATCTTGAATGATTAAAGTGACTCTTCTTTCCATCGTTCTGATCTCTTATAGTTCAGATTCCTTATTCTACTGATGCTACACCTTGCTGGTTGGAGGAGAAACTTAGGTGGTACTGCCTTGAGCCACTTTTCTTCAATTAGCATGAGGTGGAAGAACAGTAGCCACTCGAGGAATTGTTGGATACACCCACTTTCTATTAGTGGAAATGATTATCACCAACCCATAGCTGATGTTTTAATCTTTTTTTGTTTCGCAGTGGGCTCCGTTTTGCTTGGAAGCTGATGACGTCAACACCCACTTTCAGAACCTTGACGTCCTTGGCAACCGCAGAAAAGATCTGCTGTAGTTAAATTGTTGTATGGCAATCATAGTTCCCTCCTTTCCAGTCTGTTGAAAAACCTTCGATCAGCCACCCCTTTAGATCTTAACCGTTCCATCGTTATCAGCTTAGGCCTTTGCCTCTGTCAGTAATTGATGATTTCTTTATGTGCTCTCCACCAGTTTTAAATGTCATTTTCTTTGAGCCAATGATTTGAGTTCCTGGCAACAAAAAACGAAAGAGCCTTCTCATTCTCCCTCTGGTCCACCACATCAGAGGGAGGAGGAGGGTATATGAGATATGGAGGTTTCAGCAGCCGTCCTTGTATTGGCTTATGATATTTTCATTCGATAATATATTGCTGTAGTGTTATGTTATTGGTTTTATATTGGCATGGGTTGATCTAACACATTTAGTGGTTTACATCCTTTCTTTCAGCTTGGCATGAGAGAGAATTCAGTGGGTGTAGGTGCCAGTCTCAGTACTGTCAAGTACGATGACCAGTTGTGATTAATCTAGATGTATCGGGTTCAAAGAACTTGGGTTTGGCAAGGTGGCAAGGAGAGAGAAGGAAGGTGAGCTAAAAGGTGTACTCTCCGGGTAATATAGACATGAGAAGGAAACATAAGAAGCAGGCAAGTTGCATCGTTCGGTCCCCATCTGCTGCGACCTCTGGAGTAGTCTTCCGACTCGAGAGTGTTTGGCCGTATTTGTGGAGACAATTCTGTGCACGTGCATCGGACCCTACGAGTTCACCCGTGGGCCTACGGCTTCGTTACACCACATTGTTGATTCGCATAAGATCCATAAGCCAACAGACGCATGAAGCCAAGTTGGGCGACATCATATCTCTCTCGTGGTTCTTTCCTTGAACCCCCTCCTGATGCTCTTAGGCCGGTGTTACTATTTAGTTTGGGCGGATATTACGTTGTTCGTTCTGAGATTGTCAGAATTATATGTGAATCCGTGTTTTGGGTTTTCATCAGAAAGTATAATTAGTCCTCCTAATCGAGTCCTTGTTGATTCTTAGGAATGAAAACAGGTCAGGTTTCTTCAAATATTCATCAGATCTATCCGACCTATTTAAACCGAGCTCGTGTGAGTATCTTATAATTGAGTTTGAAACAAGTTTAAATTAACAAAACAAAAAAAAAGGTATTCAAGTTGAGTTCGAGTTTGAAAAGTTTTAATATTGACTGATCGATTTTTACTGATCCAATTAAGGATTGATATGGGACATTATAAGCTGAAATCGGTTGATCTTATTCCTTACTATTTTTTACGATGTCAGGATATATGAGATTGGTGGTGTATTGTCTGCACTGCAAACTGTCATAATATTGACTGCATGGAGCAGTCTTTATGGTTTGAAGTGCACTACAGACTGACTATACAGACCGACGAGAATAGAGTCAAATTAAATAGACTCTGTAATCCAGAGCAACTCATCATGGGGACATCATCCATTGACCTAGTCTTCTTCGCACTCATTGCAGCAGTGCACTCTACAAACACATGTTCAGGAATAGTGCTAAGCTCAACCACACACCAAATCTTTGTGTTTTCTTTAAGATTATTATAGTACATGTGTTTGTTTTTTCTTTGATCAAAGATAAAAGGGTGAAGATGAGATTTGATCGCAATATTTTACTATCAATGGTTATTTTTTTTACTAAAGTTTAATATCTTTCATTTATTAGATAGATAATGTCTCAAACTCTCAACTATAACTGTGTCATGTCACTTTCTTGTTGAATGCCAATCCTCTGAAGGTGGTAAGGGATCATGTTAGATATTAGGTAAGTGATAATAACTGGCTTGGCTTAAAAGTCATTATCGATGGATCCTGTTTTGTTAGATAAGATTGTGGTGGAGTTAGTTTTGTTTTTGCGAGATGCATGGTCTCCGGTGGCAAGATGATGTGGAAAGGAGACGCAGCTGGCCGCGAGACTAATGGGACCAAGGAAGGTCAACAACAAGTTTTTAAAGAATCAATGTTATTCTTAAAAGTATATATATATATATATATATATTGGATATCTTAAGCCTTCGTATAAAATGTATTTCGTGATTATTCAATCAATTCTTTAATTAAAGTATTTGTGTAGTTATCCATTCTTCATTTAAACTTATATTTGACTTGTGGGTGTTAAAACGTATATAGAGTCCTTTCCCTAAAGCTGAATCTTTTGGGGATTTTTTAGTTAGTAAATCAAATCTTTAAGAGTTATTGTGATCAAAAGAGATGATGCAAATCTGATCAACGTAAAAACAAGTTGGCAGGATGCGAATGTATACAGTGACATCTTTCTTTTATTAAGATTTCTTAATGGTGTGTGAAATGGAGGATAGATAATATAGTTGTCAAGTGGATTACATCTTCTCATAACACCTTATTATGCACGATGATTTTTATTTTTTAATCTTTTATCCTCAGACACATAGCAGAATGACTAATTAAATATTATCTTTTGGAAAAAAAGAAAAAAGAAAATTCTTTCTTTCATCGTGCAGATCTGAAATCATCGAAAGGCTTAGCCGACGTTGAAGTCGCTCCCAACGGCGACATCTAACTGAGATTTCTCTTCCCTCGATTCATATGGGTACGGGGTGCTCAGGCTGTCATATTATTACTTTCTGATCCGGTTGATGTTTACGACAGTCATGACAGTCTATGATGGCCGACCCGACAAATCTTTCCCAAGAGTTCAACGATTAACTTGAGAAACAAGTGGCCTTTCCATATTGTCCGTGATCCAATCATGACATCTTCCTCACTGCCTGGATTTGAACTTAGATTCTCCTATTCGAGGCAAATACAACTGTTGCTGTCTTGTCGATAAGAGGATCACTGCACGAGCTTCTCGTCAATGCATAGTATCATCAGGTATGCACGAGCAGTCTTATTCTTACCGTCAGAGAATATATTTATCTTTTTTACATCGAGACTCGTCCCTTAAAACAGAGAGTACAACTCTTTTTAAGAGAAGGAGCTGCAAACGCTGAGTGTCCAAAGAATGACTTGGTAAATATTTGCATTGCAGTTATAATAGCTGTTATGTTTAGAAGATGCATGCAAAAAGAAACCAATGAAAATGTCTCGGAGATAATAATATCGTATTTGTTGTCTTATTGAATTAGCATTCTACTGAGCTGCTATTAAGCAAATTAATTAATATTAGCTCTCGAAACAATTTTTCTTTTGAATTGTAGTTCTAAATGCTGCACGTACCAATTATAGTCTCAACTAATAATATCTATCTATCTATCTATCTATCTAGGGACCTTGCAAAATATCAAGTGGAGGTGGGCAGGATAGGCTGCCATGTGTTCCTAGAAAATGACATGGGCTGTTGATATCACTTGGCATCCCTCTTTTAGGATCCATTAAGGGACATCGGCGCACTATTATCACCATAAACTTTTTTCTTCACATGACTTGGGGGTGTGTGTAAATATCTTTCTTCCCATAAACTATTTTCCTTGTACAAACACAATGCATGCATTCGATCGTTGTCAATATATACATAAAACTATTTTCCTTGTACAAATACAATGCATGCATTCGATCGTTGTCGATATATATCAACGTTTCTCAACATTCTCACAGCACCATATACTTGTGTGGTCCTCGTGATCACATCGCCTAACCCCCCCCCCCCCCTGTATGAAGTTTTCTAGGTATTATATTGTTTCAGTACCATAGGATATGATACCAAAACAGTTGAGATGGCACATAACATGTTCATCATAATTAATTAGGTTTCTTACAGTGACTGCTAACTTTTTTTAGCTGTATGGTGGATTTCAAAGTGAGTTCATCGGTAATCATTGATGTTAAGTCACCAATTGGGGATTCAATTCGCATGTTGCATCATGTCTCTTCGAAATCGACGACTAACCAAATGGACAGGAATTTTGGACATGCGAATTGAAGTTTAATGCAGACCACAGAGAGAGAGAGAGAGAGAGAGAGAGAGAGAGAGAGAGAGAGAGAGGGTGAGGGTGAGCAAACAACAAGCACAGGTCTAATCTTATTGAATAATGATGACAACGATTTCATAGTCATGGAAGTTTTCAGCTGACAGTAGCATCACCGAGAAGAAGATGCACTGTGGATGAGTCAGAAACGAAGAACATCCTAGTACATGTTAATAGGAAAACAAATGTCAGATGAAGTACATGCTCAATGTTCATATCGAGGAAGAGGACTTTTGTCACAATAGATGCATATAATGTGAGCATCATGGTTAGGCAATCTATCGTATTCATATCTTGGTTCCTGTAATCTTAGTATGATGTATGATGACAAACCAGAATTGGTACTTGTCCTTTGAAAACCAGAATTCACTACATGAAAGAAAAAAAATAGGAGGATGATTTCCATGTTCAGCTGCACCCTCATGATTTTGATAGCCATCACGGGAAGGGGGATGAACGAGTCACTGTGTCACATTCAGATTTATGTGGTGAACGAATCAGTGGACATGAGTGTCACCGTTATTGGCCATTCCTGGAGATGAGAGATGCTATTATATTATCTCAGGTTTAGGTTGTGTAAATGAACTTGGATCAGGGTTGGCCATGGCTGGGCCCCGTAGACATACATAGGTTAACATTTGCAGGCACCATATGATGTCTGCTATGAGCCGTGTGCTACTGCTACTGCCTGCCCACTTAGTCCTCTGAGATCACAAGCATATGGTGCCTGCTATTAGCCGTGTGCTACTGCTACTGCTACTGCTACTGCCTGCCCACTTAGTCCTCTGAGATCACAAGCACAAAAAAGATAATTATACTTAGCTTGCTATTGCCAACCAAATCACTCAATCCTCCCTATATATAGGAGTGCCATTCCACGCCACTCTTCGTATTAAACACCACCACCGAGTCATCTTGTGCTCTCTCCAATAGTACACCAGTAGTAGCATCCACATCACTTGTAACTCTCACTCTTCTTTCTTCCCTCTCTGTCTGTGATGAGAACCCACTCGGTAAGCAGCCTCCTGTTGCTGATGTTGTTCATTGGGGCTGCTAACCAAGCGTCATGGCTCTTCCTCTTCCTTCTCTTCGCTCTCTCCTTCCTCTTCCCCCTGTTGTTCACCATTTGGCTTGTCCCCGGCGGCTTTGCATGGCATCGATACTCCGGTGCCGGGTCGATCGCCCCCGGCCCCATCGGGTGGCCCTTGCTCGGTTGCCTCACCCTCATGGGCCCGCTGGCTCACCGCAAGTTGGCTAAGCTCTCCAAGTCCCACCGCGCCGCCCACCTCATGGCTCTCAGCCTGGGCGCGACGCCGGTGGTCGTCAGCAGCCACCCCGACACGGCCCGGGAGATACTCCACGGGCCTGCGTTCTCCGACCGCCCCGCCAAGATCTCGGCACGGATGCTGATGTTCGAGCGGGCCATCGGCTTCGCTCCCGCCGGCGACTACTGGCGCCACCTTCGCCGTGTCGCGTCGACCAGCATGTTCTCCCCGCGGCGGATAGCGGCCTTGGCGAGCCTCCGGCATCAGGTGGCCGGCAGAATGGTGAGTAGAGTTTGGAAGGAGATGGAAGGGACGGGGTTGGTGGTGTTGAGGGAGCTGCTGCAGGAGAGCTGTTTGGAGAACATGGTGGGGAGTGTGTTTGGGCTGTCACTGGGAGAAGCGGAGACGAAGGAATTGGTGGACATGGTGAGGAAAGGGTACGAGTTGATAGGGCAGTTCAATTTGGAGGACTATTTCCCTCTGGGTGGCCTTTTGGACTTGTCTGGGGTGGGAAGAAGGTGCAAACACTTGTCTATTAGGGTCAAGGATCTTGTAGGTAAAATTGTGGAGAGGAGAAGGCAGGGTGACTACCGCATGCAGGATGACTTCCTCAGCCTGTTGCTTAGCTTGCCGAAGGAGGAGACCCTAAGTGACATGGACATAATAGCAGTGCTCTGGGTGAGCTCTCTCTCTCTCTCTCGCAAGCTCGTTCTCTCTCTCTCTCGCTCTCTCTCTCTCTCAATCAATCAATCAATCAATCAATCCATCAAACAATGACACAGACACACACATACAGCTTGACAGTTGTTTGATGGAAACCATTGTTTTTTAGCTCCTGCATGGTTTGTTGCACTAGGAATATTTCTTGTCAAATATATAATATTGTGAATACTAAGATAGCCGAGAAGCCTTTTCAAGGGGAATAGACCTAATGAGTTCTCAACCAAGTAGTAGCTGACGCTAAGCCCCCCCGTTGGCTTCTGACTCGGGCAGACAACAGGCTTCCTCCTTCCACATTTATTGGGAAAGAGACCTGACGACGAGGTGTTTGTCGTCGCACCAGGCTATCAGTTTTCTACCACTATTCATGGAACTGCCGCCTGACCACAGTTTGTATCAAAGAGTTGTCCTACTTAGACAACCGATGTAAATTGATGAACCATTTCCACATGCTGTAATGAACAGGAGATGGTATTCCGGGGAACAGATGCGGTTGCTGTCCTCTTGGAGTGGACTATGGCCAGGATGGTCCTGCACCCAAGCATCCAAGCCAAAGCCCAGCAGGAGCTCGACGCCGTGGTCGGCGGCAGGCCGGTCGAGGACTCTGACACGCCGAAGCTGCGGTACCTGCAGGCCGTCGTCAAGGAGGTCCTCCGGATGCACCCGCCGGGGCCGCTGCTGTCATGGGCGCGACTGGCGGTCCGGGACGTGCTCGTCGGCAAGTACTTCGTGCCTGCCGGCACGACGGCGATGGTGAACATGTGGGCGATAACCCATGACGAGTCCAATTGGGAGGACCCGTGGGCCTTCCGGCCCGACCGGTTCCTGGAGGCGGACGTGAGCGTTCTGGGCTCCGACTTGAGGCTGTCGCCTTTCGGGTCGGGGCGGAGGGTGTGCCCGGGGAGGGCTCTGGGCGTGGCCACCGCTCACCTGTGGCTTGCGAGGCTTCTGCAGCAGTTCCGGTGGACCGCCGGCCGCCCGGTGCAGCTGTCGGAGCGCTTGCGCCTCTCGCTTGAGATGAAGAAGCCACTGGCTTGTCGAGTGGTCCGGCGAGGTCGTGTCGATGCCGAGTAGATGCTTGTGATGATACTTTGTGATGGTATATACTTGTGATGTGGTGCAGCGTGAGGGAAGGGAAGGGATGGAGGGGTGTATGTAGCGCATGGGGGAGGTGGGTATGTGATTTTGTTTAATGTAATATAGCACAAGAAAATGGATGGAGATGGAGGCTTGAATCTTGTAAACAATGTACTGTTGTTGATATCTTCTATGTCATCTACTCACTTGACCCTTACACGGTAGAGAGATATTAATGAGAGCATGTACCTTGCTGATTGCAGTGCATGGATGGGATGGGATGGGATGGGGTGGTGCGTGTTAGCGACTTTGTTTCATGTCAAGTGGCACCTCGTCTGAGTGAATCAACACAAGTGGTGAGCTGCCATTGAAGAATGAAAAGTGACATGACATTCCCACCTTCCATTTTCTTATTTAATATATCTACCAATAGAAATAAGCGAGAGATTTCTATTGTGGGGGTTATTTTTTGCAGTGACTCCAATTATTGGTCTAGGTTGAGTCAGGATCAGTGAACACCGTTATCAGCTTTTCTGATGCACTAGCGAAGAACACTTATTAGTGGTATTATATTAGAAATAGACCAAACCATTATCTTATTTATACATACATGTCCGATCACAAGTGCATTTTGTCGTTACAAGCCTCATTCTCCCATCGTGAACTACTTACTTGCTCATATGGTTGCCATTGGCTTAGGCTCAATGAGTGCGAGAAGATAATTATTACCTTTAGCTTCATACTAATTTATCCGTGAGTTCAAAGTAGTTGTGTGATCCAACATGTTCAAACATGTCATCCTATAAACTGTTTTCGTTGATTAAAAAAAATAAAGTTGATTGAAATCCAATACATGATAGATCGATAAATATTTTGAATTTAATTGATAAATATTATATAAATAAGAGGATGAATACAAGACTTTAATTGATAACCTACTTTGATATCATGATAAACCCTTTTTATATTAGACGAATACAAAGTGATGGACTTTTCATTATACTAATTATTGCTCGATTCATTAAAAATGATAAGGACTTGGCATGTTACGTACTTCATTCGAAAGGACGAGGCAAAGCTCATCGTAGAATCTAGACAACATCAATAGAGGGAGGCACTGATTCTTTAGGATCCTAATTATCAAGATGCTAATAGTATGTATGTTCATCATCCTGCAAACTTTGTTCGTTAAAAAGGATGAGCTATGGCTCCGATCGATGTGGAATCTAGACAACATCAATGTAGGTAGATAGTCATCGAAGCTTTAAAATCTCGATTATTCTGTCGAAACAATCTTACCAATAAAATGTTTGATCAACCAATGTATCAATTCGATGATTGTGCTTGGGAGGGGTAGGTCATGTTGTTGCAAAAGTTTCGGCTTTACTAGATTTAGTCCTCTCTTTTTGCACGAGCCATATCCCAGTCGTGCGACAAGACTACTACTACTACTACTACTGCCCTTCTTCTTTTGCTTGGTTGGCATCATCATCATCACTAATTAGCCACCACAATGGCCCAATCCATGCCTCCTTCATGTAGTGCTTGCTCCAAAGCAAACCTTAAATTGCTCCCCACCTAATAATGATGGGGCCTTCTTCTGATAATGTATCACCATCTAACTAGTCATTGGCGCACAAAGACCTTAACATATGGATGTTTGCTTTTGTAGATATGCTCGAGGGGTTGTGTTGGGATTGTGAGTGTGCATCACATGGAATTAGAATTGATGGATTAGGGGATGTGCATCACATGGAATTAAAATTGATCCTCCTCTCTTTCTATATTTTTATTCCTATTTTTTTACAGGACGACCTAGATTGATGGATTAGAGGATTATGAGAGAGGGAGATTGAGAGAAAAACCTTAAATTGCTAATATGCTACTCATATGCCCTCTAATGCACTCAGATGATCTCAGATGATGTACTTAGCCCTTAGAGGTCATGTCTATTTATAGGTGAGAGCAGAGGGTCTAGGATAAGTTATTAGGAGAGTTCCTCCCATCAAGTTATCTCCTAAGGAATCCTACTTTAATATGGACTTCTTTTCTATTATAACCATAATCAGAATCCAATCATATCTATAATATATCTTACTTAATTAAATAGGACCACATAATCTAACATTCTCCTACTTGGCCCAATAATTAGTAAGATAAAAAAGATTTAAAATCAAAAATAAATAAACAAAATTTATTTAAAAACAATTTGACTCGATTGGATTTTGAAATTTTAGAAAAACTATATACACACGTGAATTTTAGAAAATAGTCCAATAAGTCCAATAATAATAATAATAATAATACTACATTAAGTCTGACTAACAATATGAGTCATAGCGGTTGTATGCCATCAGTGTCACACTTCCTTCTATGTACCATAATACTATTAGCCTTTCCTAATGTAATCCAAAATGACCCATATAATATGTCTTGTCAAGACAATCCTGTCATCACATTCAACCATAATATGTACATACATAATTGTGAACAGGATAACAGAAATAAATAACTTTAAGTACGTAGACAAGAATATCGATTATAGTATCCACTCAAACATGCATCACCATATCCTTTATGGGTTACTCACAAACCCAATCATAAGAACATGTTCTTTCAAAATACTCTAGACTGTAAGTCTTAAGTGAATGTATCAGTAATCAATACAGTGGAACTCAAGTAATTAATTGACATTATATGTTTCTAGACTCATTTTCTCTAACCATCAAGTACTTTATACCATAATACATATAGATACACTTGTTATTCTTAGAGAAGAAAACTACTGCAATGTCATAAAATATCTTCAACGACTTGGTAATTGAGTCTGACTACACCAAGTCTTGAGATAAAAAATTTACAATAAAAAATTTGATTAGTAGCCTCGCATGCCACAAAATCAACTTCTATTATTAATAATAATAAATTACCCCTCTAATTACATAGATATTAACCGTAAGATGAACTTCCTATTATCGAGACAATTTATATAATCAGCATTTGAAAAATACCATTATTTTAAGCTGATATAATTTCATACATGTGAGCATAAATCATTTGTCCCTTCCGGATATCTTATTACTTTCTCTATAGTCCTTTAGTGTTTTTACTTCTGAGTAACTCCAATATATACCCAACATTTTAACTGTAAAAACTGATATCTTTTCTAACATAGGCTTGAGCATAGACTTCCAACTGTGCATATATAAAGAATATCTTCTTTATATGATTTTTTTCAAGTCATTTTAAAGCATTTACTATTGACTAAAACGTTGCTTTTATGATTGATTGAATAAAGCTGTATATTAAAATCTTTTCAAGACTCGGTTGATATATGTTTTCTAAGACAATCTTCATAATAATTAAGGTCTATTCTTGAATTACTCAATGTTAATAATATAAGATGTCTCATTTATATCAACCATCATAAAATTTTTAGTGACAAATTTCTTGATTTAGTATAATAAATCAAGATTACTATTGGTAAGACAAAATATTATCCATATATAAGACCAATATAATAAACTTGCTCCAACTGATATAAATACTGATTAATAGTATTTTCCTTAAATATAAAATAATGATATCAAGAACCTTTATATATCATTATCTTGAAGCTTGTTTAAGATTATAAATGGATTCCTGAATTTATATACCAAACTTTATATTTCTTTCATTTTCTTTGTAAATCATTTAGAGTAACCCATATAAAGCTACATCTCTTAAAAATATTTTCATATCATTGTGATATAACTCAAACTTTATGAGTAACCCATATAGAGTTCATTAAATGTCTCGTTATGATCGATACATTCTTTATGAGTAAAACTTTTAACCACAAGTCTGACCATTATATCATTCGATATTTTCCTTTTAGTCACATTTATATAATAGACTCTTTTATAATTATTGGATAATTTGATAAATTTATCAAATACCATTCTGGTTATTAATTTTAACTCTTCTTTTATTGCATTATATTATTTTTCAAAATCATTACTTTTCATGACTCGTGACAAAAATAAGAGATACATTATGATTCTTATATCATAATATAATTCTTGTAGATATATAACATAATAACCATAAATGACATGATTCCTTCCCCTTTGAGATATTCTCAAAGTTATCAATTATGGTTGTTCTAACCATTAATAATGATATCAATATAATATGGGAGTTTAGTAATGTTATTTTGTTATTCACTTTTATCAAATCATTTAATGATTTGAGTAACAACAATCTCTTGAATAATAAAGGAGTATTAACTTATATCTCCTTTATATCAAAATTAAATTTTGAGAATTTCACTCCCACTGATTTACTATTTTATAGGAATCTTACATTACCAGATTTAATTGTCCGTATACTATGATTAGAGCAATAAGATATGTACCCCTTTAAACTTTTCTGAATAGATAATAAAATATTCAGAAATAATTGTTAAATCTAATTTTCTTTTATGTGAGTTGAAGATCCTTATCTCCATAGGACAATCTCAAAAATGTAAATATCTTAAGTCAGGTTTCCTATCATTTCATAACTTAGAAAAAAGTCATATAATTTACTTACTAGGAACACCATTCAAGATATAGATAGTTGTCCTTGGAGCTCTTCTCATATTGATTTGGGTAAAAAAGAATAATCTATAAAGTACGATGATATCTTTCAGCAATCATATTCTGTTGTAACACATCTGGTAAATCATATACCTTATTTTTCTAAGAATCTAGTAAAAGAATTATAATTGGGTTCATCATAAATACTATAAAATTTATCACCTATGTTAGATATGATGATATTGACTTTTCTATCTAATTGTCTATCAACTTTATTTATATACACTTCAAGAGTGTAAACGATCATAGACTTTATATGAATTAGATATATATAATCATATCTCAACTTATATGGTGATAAAATATCTTTTTTTAATGAGACAAAAGCATAGAGTGATAAACATAACCTCAAGGAGTTTATAAAACTACATTTCACTTCAATATTTAATTATAAGATCATTGTAAACTTATGATTCATATTAATTCTGTATAGACTATTATACATAATTCAAAGGTTAATTTTATTGAATCACAATAAGTTTACAACCATCAAAAGGGAAATAATATTCTAACAATTTTAGGTAAACAACTCAAATTCCTAGAATTATAAGAACACAACATGGATTCTCAAGATTTATCAAATTGAATTATCTTTAGATATAAGTGATAAATATAAATTAATATCGCTTTCATAAGATGATTCCTACATTCATAAATATCTCATTCTCTTTTGGTTTTATCCATCTTCATTTTTCTTTTATTTTAATGAATATCTATTATTGGTAACATATGTTGAAACATCAAATTAATCCATCAATAATATCTATAATATTTGATTTAAACCATATAAAGGTTATATTTATACTTTTTTTATTTTATAGTATATTTCTTCTTCACATAACTTTATTTGCTACAAAAGTACACTTTATTGTGAAGATATTCTTTTATAAGTTTATATAGTAATTATAAACTCATATGGACTTACGCTTCATCCTTATTTTAGTGTAACAACCTACTCCGTAATACTCAAAATATTATGAGTCTTGAACTTATAGCTTTATCATTTATTTTGAGGATATAATCTTGAATTCCTCAAATACCATATAGTAAGGTGTCAACTAATGACTTATCAGAAAATTTAAATTGATCCTTAGATATTCTCATGTGCTAGTTGTAAACTATACTGAAGTTTAAGTATCATAAAATTGAGTCTTTCATACCTTTCTTGATCAGTCTCCTCAATTATTTATTTCATAGAACTTTTAGTAATTTGTGTTCTGTTCAATTAATCTGATTAAAATCTCACTCACTCAATACAACTTATATATGCTCAAGCCATTTATTTCAAAAAGTATATGGACATTTACAGAAATATAATAAAGGAAGTGTCACAGTAATAATATAACATTAATATAGGCAATGACTTTCTATGTTGAACTTTTCATTCTTCATCGTCCATAATAGAAGGTTTATCTTTAATATTGATGTGCTTATATAAATCTTTGTAATAAAGTAAATCCTCCATCATATGCTTGGAATAATTTGATGAGTTCAATGTAATTATACCATATGATTGTTCCATTTCATTCACACAAGAAAAAACTAACATCAAATAACCTATTGCTCTGATACCACTTGTTGGGAAAAACCTGTTATAGTGGAATAATATTTTTCCCTATGTATCAAAATGAGTTCCTCATCAAAATACCAACTTGTTATCAAAAACACATATTAACCATAACAACATAAATAGTAGAGCAATAAATCAATTACATAATGAGACCAAATTTTAACATGAAAAACCCAATGCAGGAAAAACCATAGGACCGTAGTTCATCTTAAACTTTCACTATCACCAATAATGATAACAGGTTTACAGTAAATCTTCTGTAGAATAACTAAAGGATCACAATAACATCAAGAACATAGATCTTAGCTTAAAAATAATATATTATCATCACATAAGATGTATTTTATCAAAGGAAAAATTTTAGGTCTCACAAAATAGGTATAACAGAAAAATACTTCAGAAAAAATAAACTATATATCTGCACCGTTAAAATCGTTTACTATAAGAGAGAGAAAATTCAAAATTTTATTTTTCTCTTTATTCTTTTCTATCGTTGGACGCTGCCACCGTCCTTTAGCTACTATTACTTTCTAAATATTTTATATGAACATAATAAGAATTTGATATCTTTGTTTTCGTTTACTGTTCGTCAAGCGGAATTAGACACGAGACCCAAACCCAATGTCAACCAGAGCAAGATTTGGTCTTGCTCTGCTTGAGCTCGAACTCTTTTTGATCGATGAATCGATGGAAGGTTCGCGATCACCCTCACCGTTAACTCACGGCCTCCGCCCACGAATTCCGTCAAACCCTAATCCCCGATTTCCCGCCCTTCTTCCAAAACCCTGGATTCTTCCTGCAATCTCCCACCACCACTGGTTCCCCCTGAAACCCTGGATCTCAACCCGCCTCTTCCCCATGAATCCCTGGATCGTCGCCTCGACGTGGCTCCGGTGGGCGGCGATGGCTCCACCGAGCGGCCTCCGCCGTTCGACAACGGCCAGAGCGTCACCCACAGCGGCACCGACAAGGACGTCTCCGACGGCGAGGACGATTCCAGCTGCCGCCGCGGAAGACGCAGCTGCTGGGATGCCCTGCCGGAGCCGGACCAGGGCTTCGGTGGTCCTTCTGAGAATGAGGATTTGGATGTGTTGGTGGAGGCCGAGACGCAGGAGTAACTGGATGCCGCTGTGGGGATGTTGGAGAAGCTTCTGATCCCCTTGGAGCTTGGTCACCGGCAGCAGTTGAAGTAGCTTGCTGCTCTTAATGGAAGTATCCTAGATGAAGAGTTCTGTAGGCCGTGCAGGGAGCCTGGTCACCGGCAGTTTGCTTGCCCATCTCGCACCACCATTTTTAAGAGTGATGTCCGGTATAAAGATTTGTGGCGATGGAGGTCATCCCATAATTGATCGCCCCATGAACGGGTCAGGAACGAAAATGGACGAGGAGTTTTAGAGCTTCTTGGTTGAACTGGGTGGTACTGCCCTGTAATCTTTGACAAAGCAGAGTTCTACATTGGCCATCGGATCTGGCACTTGGGGAAGCAATCTTCCCTGGGCCACTGGTGGAGGGACCGAAGGAGTTGTGCTTGCAGATCGTCTCAAGAAGGAACTGTTGATGATACTTGCCACCGACTGTTGATGATGATGATGGGCTTATTAGATTATTCTCCTCATTTGGGGGTAATGTGATGGGGCGAAGGTCATCAAGTATCGGACTACAGGCTGTTGAGTAAAGGTTATGGCTTTGTTAAGTATGCCGATGTTACAATGGCTAGTCAGGCAATTGCTACGATGAACGGCTATCATATAGAAGGAAGAGTTTTAGCTGCGCGAGTGGAGGGTAAGCCGCCTAAGCCTGCAGAGTGCCTCCAGGCCCTCCGGCTCCTGTGGAGCCACCTTCTCCGTATGCTCCGGGCCCTTGGGATGCTGCACGTTACCCTCTCATCAATATGTAAATGGTGGGCGAATTCCTCTGCGACCTTACGAATGGTCGTCGCGCACCCGTAATAACTCTGTTTAATGAATCGTTTGTTATTTTACTTGGTTTTAAGTCATTTTGCTCGTAAAAGTATAAGTTCGAATAAGTTGTAGCGTTACAGTGTGATCGCTTACCGAACCGAGCAAAACAGGTCCAAAACAGCTTCGTTTTCGCGTATCACGAGCTGATTTCTGCAGCCCGTTGCTGTACGAGAAACGTCAGTCATCTCAGCACCCTGGAACCACTTGGGTGGCATAGGGCTGGATGGGGCTTCGGTATAGTGTCGGACATTAAACACTCTTTTGCAAGTTCGCACGTTGCCTTGACGGGAACTTGTTGTCGCGCCCGGCACTCGGTGAGCAACTGTTTGTAGACTTGCAACTGTTCGTTCAATCTTCTAAAGTCCTTGTTTTTCCTCTCTCCTTCTTTTCTCTTGTGCATGTAAGGTGCTCGCTGAATTGCTTGTAAAACTTCCCCTTTTTGCGAGATGTCGGGACTTATCCGTTACTCATTCTTCGAACTAATCAACTTTCTCTTTTTATAGGTCCTTCGGGACCTACGAGAGGTTGCAAGTGAGCTGATCTTTACGTATGCAAATCGCAAGGGCGAATCACGACTTAGGCAACGCAAGTTAAGTTCGCATCTTTACCACAAGGGTGCCTCACGCCTTAGGCAATTCCAGCTAAGGCTGTGACATTGTGGTATCAGAGTGGGCAAGCATTTCAAGCGAGCAACGAAGGAACTTCGCAACTTTGCCATGGTAAAGCATCGTAGCGAATCAAGCAAGACGGGACAAGCCGGACCCTTGCCCCAAGCAACCGCAGGTGGGCTGCAAGTGCACATTTGCTCGCATGTTGTTGGAGCCACTCAGGAGGAGCGCGGCATCGAACATGTTGAGCAAGAAGTTGGCTACTCTCCGCGAGTGGAGGAGGCATAATTTGGAGCGCCAATCGGGAAAAAGAGTCATAAAGAGATATTCACAATGGCAGAAACTCGCTTGGATATTCTCAAAGCGAGCTTTGAGGAACTCTACCATGGCCAACGAAAGCTTGTTGGGGTAGAGAGCTCGCAAGAAGAAGTGGAGTCTAGGATCGACAAGGTTGAGGCCCTAGTCGATCGATTATTAGATGACACCAAAGACTCCGTGCAACACCTACAGGAAGTTGTGGCAGAACTCACTTCGAGGGTGTCCATGCTCACAAGGGTACTAAATGCGGGAGGAAGCAACACCTGCATTGTGCCGCCACAAAACTTGAGGGTACCCGAGCCTCATGGTTATGGAGGGGCCAAAGATGCAAAAGAGCTCGAGAATTTTTTATTCGATATGAAACAATACTTCCGAGCTACGAGGCCTGATTATGAAGAAACCAAAGTTTCTATAGCGACCATGTATCTGAATGGAGAAGCAAAGCTTTGGTAGCGGACCCATTGGGAGGAGATCCAATAAGGTCGTTGTCGAGTTGACACATGGGAGGACTTGAAGCGAGAGTTGAGAACTCAGTTCCTACCAAAGAACATCGAGTTCTTCGCAAAAAGGAAATTGAGACAACTCCGTCAAAATGCTTCCATTTGAGACTACATGAAGCAATTTTCTGCGCTAATGCTGGACATCCAGGACATGTCCGAGAAGGATAAGCTGTTCAGCTTCCTCGATGGTTTGAAGCCATGGGTGCAACAAGAACTACATCGAAGGAATGTCGTCGATTTGATCGGGGGCAATTGCTGCCGCAGAAAGGCTCACCGACTTTATTTCCTCCGAAGACCTAGGAAGAAAGAAACAATCTTTAAGCAATCACCCTCCAAAATATTCTCGAGGGAAGAAGCTTGGGGGTGAACAAAAGAAGAGGGGTTCCCACAAAGGGCCAAGCCCGAAAGGTAAGAACCCGAAACCTAGAGGATGCTTCTTGTGTGGAGGGTCACACATGGTGAGGGAGTGCCCACAAAAACAGGCACTCAATGCTTTAACAGCTTTCATCCACCCCCCTAAATCGGACAAAGGCAAAGTTGTCACTCTTAGTTCGAGTAGTTCTGAATCCAGCAATGACGACGAGGAGTCGCAAGGACCTCAGATGGGAGCAATGCGTTTGTTGAACGTCATTCAGGGTCAAGTGGGGGAGAACACAAAGACAAGGCTATAAAAAGCAGGAAGTGGTGAGCTGATGTACGTAGACATCAAGCTCAATGACCAAATAACTCATGCAATGGTGGACACGGGCACTACCCACAACTTTATCGCCGATTGAGAAACAAAGCGACTTAGGCTGATCTTGGAGAAGAGCCCAAGTCGAATGAAGGCAGTGAACTCGGAGGCCAAGCAAATCTCCGGGTTGGCAAAGGGAGTTCCCATCAAGATCGGAATATAGAGCGGGAGCACAAACTTGATGGCTGTGCCACTGGATGACTTCCAAGTGATTCTTAGAATGAAATTTTTGCACACAGCTAAGTTAGTGCCAATGTCGTTCCTTAACTCCCTATGTATAATAGGAAGTGACGACCCCTGTGTAGTCCCCATCTCTCGAAGAGAAACCAAGGGATGCCAACATATATCGGCATTACAATTGAAGAAAGGGGTGCGAAAAGGTGAGTTAACATTCGTGACTGCTATGAAGCTAGAGCCACTTGACGAGAAGGCCATTCATGAACCTGTTATGGTGGTGAACGTTCTGAAAGAATTCACTGACGTTATGCCACCCGAGTTGCCAAAGACTCTTCCGCCACGTAGAGGCGTGGATCACAACATCGAGCTGGAGCTGAGAGTGAAGCCTCTAACGAGACCACCCTATCGCATGCCCTCGCCAGAGTTGGCAAAACTCATAAAGCAGTTAGGTGAACTGCTAAGCGGTGGTCTCATCCGCAGCTCTACAGCACCATTTGGAGCTCTAGTTCTCTTTCAAAAGAAACAAGATGGGAGCCTCCGACTATGCGTCGATTATCGAGCCCTCAACAAAGTGACGGTAAAGAATAAGTATCCCATCCCGCTCATCGCGGACTTGTTTGACCAGTTGGGCAAAGCCAAGTATTTCTCAAAACTTGACCTTCGGTCGGGGTATTGGCAGGTGCGCATTGTTGAAGGTGATGAAGCGAAGACTACTTACGTAACCAGGTATGGAGAGTTTGAGTTCTTGGTGATGCCTTTCGGCTTAACCAATGCTTTGGCCATGTTCTGCACTCTCATGAACCAACTATTCAAGAAGTATTTAGATAAGTTTGTGATCGTCTACTTAGACGATATCGTCGTCTACAGTCAAACGCTCGAGGAGTATGTAAAGCAACTTCGAATAATTTTCAAGGTTCTCAGGGAGAATACTTTGTTTGTGAAGAGGGAGAAATGCTACTTTGCCTAAACGGAGATCTTATTCTTGGGGCATCGAATCGGTGATGGCTCTATTCGGATAGACAAATCGAAGGTGAAAGTGGTTGTGGAATGGTGAACTCCAAATAAGGTGCCAGAGTTGAGATCCTTCCTTGGTTTCGTCAACTACTATCGATGCTTCATAGCGGGGTATTCGAAGCGTGCAACTCCATTGACGGAGTTGTTGAAGAAGGAGCAGTCTTGGAGGTGGTCTAATAAATGTGAAATTGCATTCCAAGATATGAAGGCTACCGTTTTGGAAAAATCGGTGCTCAAATTGTCAGACTATGGGGAGCCCTTTTAAAGTCCATACAGATGCTTCAGACTTCACTATTAGAGAAGTACTCATGCAGGAGGGTCATCTGATGGCCTATGAGAGCCGCAAGCACAACGAGACCAAGCAGCGATATCCAGTGTATGAGAAGGAGATGACAGCGGTGATCCACTATCTACGAGTTTAGCGACACTACCTCCTCAAATCGCGATTTATGCTGAGGATAGATAACATCGCTCTGAGCTATTTCCAAACTCAAAAGAAACTCTCCCTAAAGCAGGTACGATGGTAGGACTTCCTGGCTGAGTTTGATATGACAATGGAGTATAAGCCCGAAAAGGCGAATGTCGTGGCCGATGCATTGAGTCAAAAAGTGGAGCATGTGAATGCCATACAATTGGAGGGCATAGGTCAAGCAAGTCAGTTACACTCTAACTTCCTTTCCAGGATCATGGATGGATTGTACAGTGATCCCCAAGCAGAAGCCCTGATACAGCTCATTAAAGAAGGTAAGGCTCGACGGTTTTGGGTCCAGGAGGGACTCGTTTACATCAAAGGAAATAAGGTCTATGTACCTCAAATGGACAATCTGAGACATGAACTCTTAAGAGAGTGTCACGATTCCCTTTGGGCTAGACATCTAGGCATTCATAGAACCTTGGCTCTAGTGGAGAGTGTTGGGAAATCCTTGGGGGCGACATCATATGCGCAACGGAAGAACAAGAAAAACAAAATCCTCGATTCCCAAAGAGATGTTGGTCGTCGTGCGAAGATTGGTACGCAAAAATCCGTGAAATATGAAACTGCGTATAGAGTAGATCGTGTTACCTAGGGAGATCGTATATCCCTGTTTCCTTGCAGATCCTTAGGAGAGGGTGAAGGAGGTCAAGCGTCCTCCTCTCTAGCGGTGATCCACACAGCAGGGTTGCGACGACGCTCCTCAAAACTCTAGACCTACTCTGAGGTGGAGATGGAGAGGAGAATAGGAAAAGGCAAACAAAAGCTCTCTAGCCTATGGGGCTCTGAATCCCTCCTATTTATAGAGGTCCCCTGTCAAACCCTAATGGGTCCTCCCCTAGTGGGTATTGGATCTGCATCCAATAAGACAAGGGCTCCGTCGGATATCTCATATCCGAACCTCTATTCATCGCAATGGCTACCATATGTGTGTGACCCTCTAGGCCCAATATCGAGCTTGCCGTGAGTCATACCTGTCAGAACTCCTTCTAACTCAGTGAATTATTATCTCTGTAATAATTCACTCGACTCATCGACCACGGGACGTACTAGGCCACCACGTCAGTAGTCCCCCAAATGATCTGGGAATCCAATCCATTAGACCACATGCGTTCTCGCCATTCAGTGTACCTATAGTCCCTCATCCATCTAATATACTAGAGACCGTATATCGAGCATGGTGTTGTCAGACCCACACGGTTTCTTCTCGAGTCTCGCTCTAATCGGATTCTCCTAGAGAACTCTTTCTCTCTCAACCCGAATGACCCTGGCCAGGGATTTGTTTGAGCAAGAACATATGGGATATTCCTCTTATGATGCCGAGAGTGGATGATCCTCTATCGACACTCAATAGCCCTCGTAAGGTCGACTTGCTAGTCATAGGTGCCCAGCAAGCCAATCACGTGAGTGATGGCACGTGTGACTTGATATAGAATCTTTTTGCTTATTATATTTTGGCGTATATCACTTTATAACTATTGCATAAATGCATATATATATATTGTGATGTCCTTGGATTTGTGCAATGGGAATCGGATCGTGATGAGATCACGATAATGAGATCGATTCACCTTTAAACATATATCCTAAATAATCCCGGTCATAGGTTACTCGAGAGGGACATCGTGATAACCGAATAGACCGGTGTCTTTGTATACCGTCCATATGATGGATGCAGCTGGTCTCATAGCTGCTTCGTGTAGGGACACTAGGGATACTGATACAGTGCTCATTGGAGAATGAGTTCACCGATTGATCCGCTTATGGAATCTTTGGATGGTTGATGATGCCTTATTGTCGGACAAACGATTCCGTAGTCATAGTGGTGTATCTCGGTCCTTAGACTTGAGACACCAAGGATGTCCTGTATGAGTGCTCCACTCTTTGATACCGCACTTATAGGTTTGGCTGTCCCGGATCTAGTACAAACCTGGTCATTGGGAGTGGTAGTCGACCTTCTACGAGGGCTATTGAGTGTCGATAGAGGATCATCCACTCTCGGCGTCATGAGAGGAATATCCCATGTGTTCTTGCTCGGACAAATCCACGCCGAGGGTCATTCGGGTTGAGAGAGAAAGAGTTCTCCGGGAGAATCCGATTAGAGCGAGACTTCGAGTAGAAACCGTATGGGTCCGACAACACCATGCTCGATATACGGTCTCGGGATATTAGATGGATGAGGGACTATAGGTACATGGTGGCGAGGACGACAGGTCCAATGGATGGATTCCCTCAGATCGTCGGGGACTCTGGCGTAGTGGCCTAGTACGTCCCAGAAGTCGATGAGTCGAAAGTGAATTATTACAGAGATAATAATTCACCGAAGTTAGAAGGAGTTCGACGGGTATGACTCACGACCAGACTCGATATTGGGCCTAGAGGGTCACACACATATGGTAGGCATTGCGATGAGTAGAGGTTCGGATATGAGATATCCCGACGGAGCCTTTGTCTTATTGGATGCAGATCCAATACCCCACTAGGGAAGGACCCATTAGGGTTTGACACGGGATCTCTATAAATAGGAGAGATTCACGACCTCATAGGCTAGAGTCTTTGCTTGCCCTTTATATTCTCCTCTCCCTCTCCACCTTAGAGGCACTGGAGTTTTTAGGAGGGTCGCCGCAACCCCTTGTGTGGATCATCGCTAGAGAGGAGGACGCTTGACCTCCTTCACCCTCTCCTAAGGATCTGCAAGGAAACAGGGGATATCGATCTCCCTAGGTAACACAATCTCTATACGCCAGATTTTGTGTTTCATGGATTTTTTTGCAAGACCAATCGCATGACTATTTACGAACATCTTTTTTGGGAATCGGGGATTTTTGTTTTCTTGTTCTTCATTGCGATATGATGTCGCCCGCTTATTTCCCAACAAAGTGGTATCGAGCCGGGTTGTTCGATGCGAATGATTGGTTTTGAACTCAAGTGTGTTGTGTTTAGGAAGAATATTGACGTCAAAATCGTTGACTAAAAAGCGAGGAAGGGCAGCAATCAGTTGCTGCCCTCGATCTGCGTCGCGTCTGGTCAAGCAGCCGGGCGGGCAAGAAGCGTGCCGCAAAACCCGGCCGACGGATGCGCTAAAGCGAGCTTGTTGCCGGTAATTTGGCGACCCGACGGCGGCGCCTGCCCGCCGCGAAGAAGCGGAACTGCCGCCAAAGGGAGGCGAGCGCCATCTGCCTAGGAGCGGCGACGCCCGCCGCCCCGCCCTCCTGGCTAAACCCCCCCTGGCAGGTGGGCGCCGCGGGCGGGACAAAGACCGCATGGAGCAATGGCGCCGGCGAGGCGCCCACCACGAGATCGCCGCCACAAGCCGGCAGCGTGCGGCTGCGGTAGAGGGCGGTCTCCCTCGCCTCGCCCAAGATTGCCGCCGCCAGCAGGGTGGCGGCGGCGGCAGCGGTAGCAGCAGAGGGAATTAGGGTTTTGGGCAAAAGGACAGTTTTGCCCTTGTGAATTTGAGAAATTTCAGTTTCTGTCTTTTGTCCAAATTATGAAAATACCCTTAGGAATTAAAAAATTTCCTATATGTCCCTGATTTCAGAAAAATATTAATTAATTAAAAGGTTTAGTTGATTATTATTTTATTATTATCTAGTAGTCCTACATGATGATGATTATTTATATACGTGATGTATGATGTGTCGACGGATGATCATGGACTGTGTGATGTGTGTACTTGTGATTATTATTATTGAGGTCTACGAACCTCCATTATATTTCTCGTTTATTGTCGGGCCTGCGTGCCTATGATTAAGTTGTAATCACATGAGGAGGCGCAGCGGGAGCATGGATGCGATAGCGGGACCCACGAGACGGACGATCGTGATGCATGGAGATGCATCAAGATGTTGACGGAACCGACGAGGACGAGATGGACAATCACAAGGGCATGGAGATGCACCGTTGCATACATAGATCTTGATGTGAGTGATTAGGCCTACTGGCTCGGGTCTAATCATATTAGGTTGTGGTCAATGATCATCTGATGTGATTGCTTATACACATACTAGATATGTATATATATTTACATGCGATGTAGATATATATTAAATATGTATATGTGTGACATGTCATATTAGGAGACCAAATTATAGAAACATCTCTCGATAATATTAAGTCGGTAAACATGAGGCAATTAGATTGACCCACGTGGCCTTCCATCGTTATGAGTAGGAACCAATTCTCGGTGTAGGTTGAGTTGGTCGAGTCCCTCGAGACTCACCTATATCACGATTCGCTATCTTGCTTACGACATAGAGATGTCACCGGTGACCTGAGGACATGGTATGCTTGGTCGAGTCCCTCGAGGGTATATCATCAAATCAGACTCATCTTGTAACGAAGGTGTTGACTTAACCGAGCATCATGGTTGGTCGAGTCCCTCGAGGCCATGGTGATTCGGAGGCCGAACAGGGGGGAATCACAAGGAGTTGTGATCGGCAAGAGTTGTCTACCTTTTAGGCTTAGTGTGATTGGTCGAGTCCCTCGAGGTTACTCTAAGACTGATTGGATCGATCCCCACTAGAAGTCTGTTTGGAGACTTCCGTTTTTCGCGTCTTTGAGAGTGTCGCGTGACTCGTTAGTAAAATAGTGGGAGCATATTAAGATAGAAGTCCATATCTTGATAGTTTATTTCTTGCAAAATCTGCATGTTATTCATTTCGCTACATCTTTATTTTCAGAAAATGTCGCTTTCAAATCCCTAACGTGGCATACTTGATGTCAACCCCCTTCATGGTCCAAATTATACCGGATTGGCTCAGTAACTTGAGAATTGTTCTCACAAATGCGGAAAAAATGGTACGCGTCCCTGATACGATGATGCCTACCGAAGAAGGGGCAAGCGAGGATGAGATCGCCGCTTCACGGAAGTACATTGATGACTCCACTCTTGCTCGGTGCTATATGTTGGGCTCTATGACTCAGAAGTTACAGAGACAACATGAAAAGATGGATGCCGGATCCATTCTCCTACATGTCCAAAAAATTGTTTGAGGAACAGGGGAAAGACTCAACGATATGAGATATCCAAGAGCCTTTTCCCGCACTAGGATGACTGAGGGGACACCGGTTCAGAACCATGTCCTAAAGATGATTGAGTGGATAGAGAAACTCACGTGTCTAGGAATGGTCCTAGAGGATAACTTGTGTGTGGACATTGTGCTTCAGTCCCTACCAGATTCCTTTTCATAGTTCATAATGAATTTTAATATGAACAAGTTTTGAGGTGACTCTCCCAGAGCTCCTCAATATGTTGAGGGAGGCAGAGAGTACTATTAAGAAAGAGAAGCCAGTTCTCTACATCGGGTGAGACCGAAAAGAAAAGGAAAGCAGAAAAGGTCCCTTAAGAAGGGAAAGGGTAAGGGCAAACAAGGTAAAAGCAAAGGTTGCTAAGAAAGACCCAGCAAAGGACAAAGGCCGGTGCTTCCATGTGGTAAAGATGGGCATTGGAAGAGAAACCGCAAAGAGTACCTTGCAGAAAGGGCTTAAACAAAAGCTTGATGAAGCTTTAGGTACATTCATGATCGGTCTCCATTTGTCAGGACTCTTATGATAACACATGGGTATTGGATACCGGTAGTGCTTATCATATATGTAATTTGTTGCAGATGTCGGCAAGGCCTAGGAGACTTCTGAGAGGCGAGATGGACCTCAAGATGGGTAATGGAGCAAAAAGTTGTTGATTAGTTTGTTGGCAGGTCGCCCTACATCCGCCTAGTGGAGCTTTTATTGCATTAGATGCATGTTATTTTGTTCCTTCTATTATCAAAAACATTATCTCCATTTCATATTTAACAGTTAGTGGATATAATTTGTTTTTGAGAACAATGGTTGTTCGATATTATTAGATGATAAGATTATCACGAAAGGAACATTGCATAATGGTTTATTTATGTTAGACACCACTCCACATATCATGAATGTAAATATGTCCAAAAGGAAACGAGATGAGTTGAACAGTGCATACCTGTGGCATTGTAGGCTAGGTCACATCCATGAAAGAAGGATTCAAAAGTTGCTAAATGATGGATATCTAGATCCATTCGACTATGTGTCATATACAACTTATGAGCCTTGTATTCGTGGAAAACTGACCAAATCTCCATTTAGTAGAACTGGAGAGAGAGCCAATGAGTTGTTGGAACTCATACATAGTGATGTATGTGGACCCATGTCAACTCATGCCATTGAAGGTTACTCCTACTTCATTACATTTTCTCGATGATTTTCAAGGTATGGATATGTGTACTTAATGAAGTACAAGTTCGAGGCCTTTGAGAAATTGGAGAGTATAAGAATGAGGTGGAGAACCGACTGGAAAGAGTATCAAAACTCTTGATCGGATCGAGGGAGGTGAATACTTAAGTATGAGAGTTTTACTGGGTTCCTCAAGGACCATGGGATATTATCCCAATAGACACCTCCTTATACACCCAGCTCAATGGTGTCTCGAAAGGAGAAATCGTACATTATTAGATATGGTAACGGTCCATGATGAGTTTTATTTGACCTACCCATCTCATTCTCGGGGATATGCCCTAGAAACCGCAGCATTACCTTCTGAACAGAGTTCCAACTAAGTCGGTAGTGTCTACACCATATGAGATATGGAAAGGGAAGAAGCCTGATCTTAAGGTTGTTAAGATCCGGGGTTGCCCCGCCCATGTTAGAAGACACAACCCGATAAGTTAGAATCAAGGACGAGGCGATGCAAATTTATGGGATACCCCAAGGAAACTTGTGGGTATTATTTCTATCATCTCGAGGACCAAAAAGGTCTTTGAAGCTAAGAGAGCAAGTGTTCCTTGAGAAGGAACACATTCTTGACGGAGGCAGGTGGGAGAATGATAGAATTGAGCGAGGTTGGAGAACCAAGCTCAAGCACCACTCTGACAGCCCCGAGTCCGTTGGGTACCTAAACACAACAAGTATCAACTTTTCTTGAGAGGTCCGATAGAGTATCCCATCCTCCCGAGAGATATGTGGGACATATTAGAGCAGAGGATGTGAGAGGATATTGATCAATCGGACCACGAGGAGGCTATTATGAGTATAGACTCAGGAAGTGGAAAGAAGCCATGAATTCTCGAGATGGATTCTATGTACTCCAATAAGGTTTGGAACCTAGTTGATGCCCAAGGTATTGTACCCATCGGTTGCAAGTGGATCTTTAAGAAAAGATCGGAGTAGATGGAAAGGTAGAGACCTATAAAGCAAGGCTAGTGGCTAAGGGGTATCGCCAAAGGCAAGGTGTTGACTTTATTTAAACTTTCTCACCCATAGCAATGCTAAAATCCATCAGAATTCTATTGGCTATTGCAGCACACTATGATTATGAGATCGGCGGATGAATGTGAAAACCCATTCCTCAACGGGAACCTCGAGGAGGAGGTGTATATGATGCAACCCGAGGGATTCGTGTGTCCAAGAACCGCCTTGAGATAAGGTGTGTAGGTTGCTTAGATCCATTTATGGACTAAAGCAAGCTTCTCGAAGTGGGAACATAAGATTTGATGAGGCAATCAGATCTTATGACTTAGATAAGAACGAAGATGAGCCTTGTGTATCTGAGAAAAGGTAAGTGGGAGCTATCACCTTTTTTTGGTGTTATATGTGGATGACATCCTCATCATTGGGAATGACATAGGAATGCTATCCACAAAGTAAAAGGCTTGGTTATCTAGACACTTCTCCATGAAGGACTTAGGGAAGCATCTTATATCTTGGGGATTAGAATCTATAGAGATAGATCCAAGAGGATGCTTGGCTTGTCCTAGTCCGTGTACATAGAAACTATTGTCAAAAGGTTTGACATGGAAAATTCCAAAAGAGGTCTCATACCGATGAGACATGGGATATCGCTTTTCTACTGAATATGTCCCCAAAGACTCAGAAGAAAGGGCTTAACATGGATATGATACCTTATGCCTCAAGCAATAGGGTCTATCATGTATGCCATGCTATGTACTAGGGCCCGATATAGCATGCCACGAGTGTCTGGAAAGGTGTATCAGGCGGATCCAAGCTTGAGACCGGAAAGCAAGAAAGTGTATCCTTAAGTACTTGAGAAGGACTAAGGATCTTTTACTAGTATATGGAGGTAATGGCCTTAAGGTTGAAGGCTACACCGACTCAAGTTTTCGGTCGATGTCGATGATAGCAAGTCGAATTCAAGGTATGTGTACACCTTGAATGGAGGAGTAAAAGTCGCAGAAGAGTTCCAAGCAAGATACCACTTGTTGACTCGACCACGAGGCGGAGTACATTGCTGCATCAAATGCAGCAAAGGAGGGAGTCTGGGTGAAGAAGTTCATCATAGATTTGGGAGGAGTCTGATAGCGACAAGTCGACTTCCTTATATTGCGACAACTATGGGGTGATTACTCAAATAAGGGAACAGGGTCTCATCGAAGTGTTCGAGGAGGTTCCGACTTATAAGAAAGATCGTAACTTGAGGAGATGTAGCGTGGAAAGAGTTCCATCCAAGATAACATTGCAGATCCACCGACAAAGCCGTTGTCTCATTTTGTCTTTGAAGCGTCACGTGGGTCCGATGGGGATCGGAACACATAGGTGATTGGCTTTTAGGTCAAGTGGGAGATTGCTAGTCATAGGTGCCCAACAAGCCAATCACGTGAGTGATGGATGGCACGTGTGAATTGATATAGAATTTTTTGCTTATTATATTTTGGCGTATATCACTTTTATAACTATTGCATAAATGCATATATATATTGTGATGTCCTTGGATTTGTGCAATGGGAATCGGATCGTGATGAGATCATGATAATGAGATCGATTCACCTTTAAACACATATCTTAAATAATCCCGGTCATAGGTTTTTCGAGAGGGACATCGTGATAACAGGATAGACCGGTGTCTTTGTATACCCGTCCATATGATGGATGCAGGTGGTCTCATAGTCTTTCGTGTAGGGACACTAGGGTTACTGATCGTGTGCTCATTGGAGAATGAGTTCACTGATTGATCCGCTACGGAATCTTTGGATGGTTGATGATGCCTTATTGTCGGGACGGCGATTCCAGAAGTCCTAGTGGTGTATCCGGTCCTTAGACTTGAGACACCAAGGATGTCCTGTATGAGTGCTCCACTCTTTGATACCGTGACTTATAGGTTTGGCTGTCCCAGATCTAGTACATTTGGTCATTGGGAGTGGTAGTCGACCTTTACGAGGGCTATTGAGTGTCGATAGAGGATCATCCACTCTCGGCGTCATGAGAGGAATATCCCATGTGTTCTTGTTTCGACAAATCCCTAGCCGGTCATTCGGGTTGAGAGAGAAAGAGTTCTCCGGGAGAATCCGATTAGAGCGAGACTTCAGTAGAAACCAGTATGGGGTCCGACAACACCATGCTTTCGATATCGGTCTGCGGGATATTAGATGGATGAGGGACTATAGGTACATGGTGGCGAGGAGAGACAGGTCCAATGGATTGGATTCCAGTATCGTCTAGGGACTACGGCGTAGTGGCCTAAGCACGTCGTAGTCGATGAGTCAGTGAATTATTACAGAGAGATAATAATTCAATTGAGTTAGAAAGGAGTTTCGGCGGTATGACTCACGACCATTTCGATATTGGGCCTAGAGGGTCACACATATGGTAGGCATTGCGATGAGTAGAGGTTCGGATATGAGATATCCGGCGGAGCCCTGTCTTATTGGATGCAGATCCAATACCCACTAGGGAAGGACCCATTAGGGTTTGACACGGGATCTCTATAAATAGGAGGGATTCTGACCTCATAGGCTAGAGTCTTTGCTTGCCCTTCCTATTCTCCTCTCCCTCTCCACCTCGAGGCCACGGAGTTTTGAGGAGGGTCGTCGCAACCCCCCTGTGTGGATCATCGCTAGAGAGGAGGACGCTTGACCTCCTTCACCCTCTCCTAAGGATCTGCAAGGAAACAGGGATATACGATCTCCTTAGGTAACACAATCTCTATACGCAGTTTTGTGTTTTGCGGATTTTTGCGCACCAATCTTCGCACGACGACGAACATCTTTTTGGGAATCGGGGATTTTTGTTTTCTTGTTCTTCCGCTGCGCATATGATGTCGACCCCGCTGATTTCCCAACACGACTACCACTCCCAATGACCAGCTGTACTAGATCTGGGACAACCAAACCTATAAGTCTGGTATCAAAGAGTGGAGCACTCATACAGGACATCCTTGGTGTCTCTAGTCTAAGGACCAGATACACCACTAGGACTACGGAATCGCTGTATGACAATAAGGCATCATCAACCATCCAGCTTTCCGTGGCGGATCAATCGAGTGAACTCATTCTCCAATGAGCACTGCATCTTGTATCCCTAGTGTCCCTACACAAGCTATATGAGACCAGGTGCATCCATCATATGGACGGGTATACAGACACACCGTCTGTGTCCAGGTTATACGATATCCCTCTCGAGTAACCTATGGTAGGGATTATTTAGGATATGTGTTTAAAGGTGAATCGATCTCACTATCATTGATCTCATCACGATCCGATTCCCATTGCACAAATCCAAGGACATTACAATATATGTATGCATTTATGCAATAGTTATAAAGTGATATATGCTAAAATATAATAAGCAAAAAGATTCTATATTAAGTCATACATGCTATCACTCACGTGATTGGCTTGCTGGGCACCTATGACTAGCAGAGAGAGCCTTCTATTGGCCGAAGATGGAGACTGATGTGGAGGAATATGTTCGAACATGCCTCACTTGCTAACAAGACAAGGTGGAGTAATAGAAGCCGGAGGGACTTTTGGAGCCGTTGCCTATACTAGAAAGGCCGTGGGAGAGCATTTCCTTGGATTTCATATCAAGCTTGCCCGCCGTTGCAGTTGGGGGACTCGAATCGATACTTGTGGTGGTCGATCGATTTTCTAAGTATGCATTGTTCAGTGAGGAGGCAGCCAAGATAATGATGAAGGATATGGTGAAGTATTGGGGAGTCCCGCACAATATTATCAGTGATCAAGACGCTCGATTCCTGGGACGATTCTGGACCGAGCTATTCAAATTGTTGGGGTCGAAGTTATACTTCTCCACAAGCCTCCACCCCCAGACGGATGTCCAGACTAAAAGGATAAACTCGCTCCTAGAGCAATATCTTCGGCACTACGTGAGTGCCAACCAACGAGATTGGGTGAAGTTGTCGGACATTGCCCAATTCTCCTACAACTTACAGTGGAGCTCTGCGTCCAACAAGAGCCCCTTTGAGATTATTACAGGGTAACAACCGTCAACTCCTCACACCATGGTAATTGGGTATACTAAGAGTAGTCCATCAGCCTATCACTTTGTAAGGGAGTGGCACCGAAATGCAGATATTGCGCGAGCTTACTTGGAGAAGGCGACAAAAAGAATGAAGAAGTTGGCAGACTTGGGAAGGCGACCATAAGAATTCAAGATCCGTGATTTAGTGTTGGTCAAGCTCCAACCAGCATCACTCCAATTCATTGGGAACAAAGTACATAAAGGATTGGTGCACAAGTATGAAGGGCCCTTCCCAATTATCAACAGGGTAGGCAATGTCTCTAAGTTGCAACTACCGGCGTGGTTCAAAATTTACAATGTTCTTTATGCCAGCAACTTGAAAGCCTACCACTCGGATATGCAAGATGCTTCCCAAAGTGTTCCAACTCGGCTACCCCCCACCACAGTTTTCTACGAGCAGCGAGTTGAAACCATTCTAGCAGACCGCAAGATAAAGCTACCCACTAGAGTTGAGCAGATAGAGTACTTGGTGAAGTGACGAAAACTTTCCCGAACTAAAGCCAATTGGGAGCTTGAAGACGCCCTATGACATGAAGAAGCAATCATTAACAACTATCAACAAGCATCGACGAGGGCATCGACAGTTTGAGTGGGGGAGAATGTCACGAACGGTCATTGCGCACCCGCAACAACTCCGTTCAACAAACCGTTCGTCGCTCTCGTCTACATGTACAACTACTTGGCAGCATGTTTTAGCTTAATTTTAAGTCATTTTGCTTGTAAAAATGTAAGTTCGAACAAGTTACAGCGCTACAGTGCAACCGCTCACCGAACCAAGCGAAATTGCCCCAAAACAACTTCGGTTTCGCATGCCACATATTGATTTTTGCAGCCCGCTACTGCATGCAAAACGTTAGCCATCTCAACACCCTGGAACCACCCGAGTTACACAGGACTGGATGGAGCTTCGATATAGTGTCGGGCGTTGAACACACTTTTGCAAGTTCGCACGTTACCTTGATGGGAACTTGTTATTACACTCGACACCCGGTGAGCAGCTGTTTGTGGACTTACAGCTATTAGTTCAACCTTCTAAAGTCCTTGTTTTCCCCCTCTCCCTCTTTTCTTTTGTGCATGCAAGGTGCTCGCTGAATTGCTTGTAAAGCTTCCCCTTTTCGCAGGACGTTGGGATTTGTCCATCGCTCATTCTTCGAACTAATCAACTTTCTTTTTTTACAGGTCCTTTAGGACCTGCGAGAGGTTACAAGTGGGCTGATCTTTACGGATGCAAATCGTAAGGGCGAAGCGTGACTTAGGTAACACAAGCTAAGTTCGCGTCTTTGTCGCAAGGATGCCTCACGTCTTAGGTAATTTCAGCTAAGACCGTGACAATATGATCCTACCGTATATACTCATGTTCCTTCTTATGGTGTATCATGCAGACCGTTCCTCCCGGCTCTGCTCCTGAAGCTGTCACTACTAGTGAAGTCGAAGGATAGTGCTGCAGTGACGCTGCCTGTGTCCAATGGCATCTACCGCAGCTCTATTGCTCCAAATGTTCAACCTGCATATCCACCACCTCATTATGCTTATGCACCTTATCATTCTGCAGTTCCACCTTACCACTTCCATCTCTCGATCCTTCTCAGATTACTGCAAATGTGCCCTGGGCCTCAAGTCCACCAGCACCTCAGACTGCAGAACAACCAGCGCATGCAGACCATGGGAAGTTTATGTCGGAGACAAAGTGATCTAAGATCATTACAATGGCGATATGAACCCAAAAAAAGACAAAGGGTAGGCCTTTATTCACCATATTCTTTTTGGTATATTGGTTGATAATGCTGATTGCAGCATTGGATACTTTTAGCGGTTAACTTTACAACATTATAACTTCTCTTATGTATGCCAAAATTAGTTACCCAAAGATTGCATATTAAGATGTTCAACCGTACATGTGGCTTGATTCTTTACATATAATTAAGAGGGTGTTTTTGGGAAAACATTTGGAATATATATTGAAGGTTCAATATAAATTTTTATTTGTAAATTGGTACTTAATAGATTTTTTTCGAATCATATTTGGCTTCGATGCTGCAGTATAAATGCTTAAATGTTGATCTTACCTCAAGGTAACATTAGTATTACAATATTTGTGGATACTAATATAATTTTTTTAATTCTCAAAATATCTTATGATATTATCTAAAATCATAAGATTGTCGATATGACTTAGTGAAAAATCAATATGATTTATATAAGTTAAATTTTTATTTATTTATTTTTAAAATTTATTTTATATTTATTTATATTATTATACCTTTTATTTATTTATTATATATATGGGTCATAAAAATCTTTTATTAAGATTATATACATTCATTTATTTATTTACTTATATTAAATAAAAATATGTATTTACTTTCGAATAAATATTAACAATATCATAAGAATAAATTTATTCTTTTGAATATAATTTTATCAAACAACACTTATATTGATACATATTTAAAGTATAATTTTTATTTATTATTTATCAAATATCCAGAACATTCTACAATTGTATATCCATTCAAATCTTTGTTTTTCAAATACATATAAAAAAATATAAATTCTCATCTATTCTTTTCATTATCATAGCGGGGATCCTTTCAATTATTTTCTTAGTTATTGGATCCTGACACTAAATATATTTTAACTTTGACACTTATTTTATAGATTCTGAACCTTATTTATTTGTTCTTGTTATTACTTTATCTAGTTGGTGTTACCATAAAATTTGTAATCATGCTGTTTGTAATATAAAAAAAAATTTATTCTATGATTGAAATCAAATAAAATTAGATCTAATAATATTACGATATGTATTTTTTATTATTGTTTAGAAGAATAAACCTTATCTAATTTATAGGCGCCCTATCGTCGGATATGAGATACCAATATGCAAAGAGAACTAGATCCTTCTATCTCTTCCTATCATCTAACAGGACTATTTAGATTGATGGTTGAGAGAGAGACTGTAATCCCTCAACTGAATCTTCTATGAGATGCATCTGTTTAGCCCCTATAAGTCATGTCTATTTATAGGCGAGAGCAGAGAGTCTAGGATAAGTTATCAGGAGAGTTCCACCCATCAAGGTTATCTCCTAAGGAATCCTACTTTAACATGAACTTTTCTTTTCTATTGGTCAATAACCATAATCAAAATCCAATCATATTTATAATATATCTTAACTAATTAAATAGGGTCACATAATCTAACATTCTCTTACATTGCCCATTAATTAATAAGATACAAAAAGACTTAAAATCAAAAATAAATAAATAATATTTATTTAAAAAATAATTTAACCCAATTGGATTCTAAAATTTTAGAAAAACTATATACACGCATGCGAATTTTTAAAAATAAATCAATAAGTCCAATAAATATAATAATACTATATTAAGTCTAACTAACAACGAGTCATAGCGGAGCGGTTGTATGTCATCAGTGTCACACTTTCTTCTGTGTACCACAACACTGTTAGCCTTTCCTAATACAGTCCAAAATAACCCATATAATTTGTCTTGTCAAGATAATCCTATCACCACATTCAACCATAATATGTATATACATAATTGTGAATAGGATAGCAAAAATAAATAACTTTAAGTACATAAGCACGAATATCAATTATAGTATCCACTTAAACATGCATCACCATATGGGTTGCTCACAAACACAATCATAAGAATATGTTCTTTCAAAATACTTTAGGCTTTAAGTCCTAAGTGAATGGATCAGCAATCAATACAATGAAACTCAAGTAATTAATTGATATTTAATATTTTTGGACTCATTTTCTCTGACCATCAAGTACTTTATATCATAATGCATAGAAATGCAATAGTACTTGCCATTATTAGAGAAGAAAAATTACTGCAATGTCATAAAATATCTTCAACAACTTGGCAATTGAGTTTGACTATACCAAGTCCTAAGTTAAAATTTCACAATCAAAAAGTTTAATTAGTGGCCTCAACAAAATCAACTTCTATTATTAATAATAATAAATTACCCCTAATTGATATAGATATTAACCGTAAGGTGGACTTCCTATCATCGAGGTAATTTATATAATTAGTATTTGAAAAATACTATCATTTCAAGCTGGTATAATTTTATACATGTGAGCATATAATTCTTTGTCCCTTCCAGATATCTTATTATTTTTTTGTAGTCCTTTAGTTTTTTTATTTCTAAGTAACTCCAATATATACCCAGTATTTTAACTGTAAAACTGATATATATTTTGACACATGCTTGAACATAGACTTCCAACTACGCATATATAAAGAATATTTTTTTTATCTGATTTTTTTCAAGTCATTTTAAAGCATTTACTATTGACTAAAATTTTACTTTTATGATTTACTGAACAAAGTTATATATTAAATCTTTTCAAGGCTCGGTTGATATATCATTTCTAAGATAGTTTTCACATTCAGGTCTATTCTTGAATTACTCAATATTAATAATATAAAATGTCTCATTCATATCAACTATCTTAAAACTCTTAGTGATAAATTTCTTGATTTAGTATAATAAACCAAGATCACTATTGGTAAGGTAAAATATTATCCATATACAAGACCAATATAATAAACTTGCTCCCACTAATATAAATACTAATCAATATTATTTTTCTTAAATATGAAAATAATGATATCAAGAACCTTTATATATCATTATCTTGAAGTTTAATTAAGGTCATAAATGGATTCCTGAATTTGCATACCAAATTTTATATTTCTTTCATTTTCTTTGTAAATCATTTAGAGTAACTCATATAAAGCTATATCTTAAAAAAATATTTTAATATTATTATCATATAACTTAAACTCATAATGAGTCACTAATGTCATGATAATTCTTAACAAGTTTATTAAAAATTAAATATCTTATTATGGTCAATACATTCTTTATGAGTAAAACTTTTAACCACAAGTCTGACAATTATATTATTCGACATTGTCCTTTAAGTCACATTTATATAATAGACTCTTTTATAATTATTCAATAATTCGATAAATTTATCAGACACCATTCTAGTTATTAATTTTAACTCTTCTTTTATTGTATCATATTACTTTTCATAATCATTACATTTCATAACTTGTGAAAATAATAAAGGATCCATTATGATTCCTATATCATAATATAATTCTTGTAAATATGCCACATAATAAACATAAATGACAAGATTCATTTCTCTTTGAGATATTCCCAAGATTATTAATTATGGTTATTCTATAAGACCATGAACAGCGATATCAATATAATGTGGGAGTTTAGTAATATATTTTTGTTGTTCACTTTTATCAAATCATTTAGTGATTTAAGTATCTCAAATAATAAAGGAGTATCAACTTGTATCTCCTCTATATCAAAATTAAATTTCTAGATTTTCACTTCCTTTGATTCGTTATTTTATAGGAATCTTATATTATCAGATTTAATTGTCCCCGTACTATGATTAGAGTAATAAGATATATACTCCTTTAAACTTTCCTGAATAGATAATAAAATATTTAAAAATAATTATTAAATCTATTTTTTTTTTATATGAGCTGAAGATCCTTATCTCTATAGGACAATCTCAAATATGTAAATATCTTAAGTTAAGTTTCTTGTCATAGACTTTACATAAATTAGATATATATAATCATATCTCAACAAGTTATTTATATGATGATAAAATATCTCTCTTTAATGAGACGAAAGCATAGAGTGACCCACAAATATAAGCATAATCTCAAGAAATTTATAAAACTATATTTTAGTTTAATATTTAATTATAGGATCATTATAAACTTAATATTTATATCAATTATGTATAGAATGTTATACAAAATTTAAAGGTTAGTTTTTATTGAATCATAGTAAATTTACAACCACCAAAAGGAAAATAATATTCTAACAATTCTAGGTAGAACCTAAATTCTCATAATTATAAGAATACAACATGGATCCTCAAATGAATCATCTTTGGATGTAGGCGATAAATATAAACTAATACCGCTTTCACTTTAAGATGATTCTCTATAATGATGAATATCTCATTCTCTTTTGGTTTTCTCCCCCATTCATTTTTCTTAATGAATATCTATAATTGGTAACATATGTTGAAGCATCAAATTGATCCATTAGGTATTAGAAAATAATTTCTATAATATTTGATTTGAACTATATAAAGGTTATATCTATAATTTTTTATTTTAAATCAAATCTTATAGTTTTTTTTTTACATAAATTTCTTTGTTACTGAAGTAACACTATTGTGAAGATATTCTTTTGTGAGTTTATATAGTATTTATAAACTCATGTGACTTACACTTCATTCTTATTTTAGTATTATCTAACCTACTCCCTGAGTAGTACTCAAAATATTATGAATCTTGAACTTACAGCTTTATCATTTATATTGAGGATATAATTTTGAATTCCTCAAATACTATCATTTTAAGGTGTCAACTAATGATTTATCAAAAAAATTTAATTGATCTTTAGATATTCTCATGTACTAGTTGTAAACTGTATTGAAGTCTAAGTATGATAAAATTGAGTCTTTCATACCTTTCCAGATCAATCACCTCAATTATTTATTTCACAAAACTTTCAATAATTAATTTTGTGTTCTACTCAATTAATTTGGTCAAGGTCTCACTCACTAAATACAACTTGCATATGCTCAAGCCATTTATTTTTAAAAGGTATAAAGATATTTATAAAAATACAATGAAGGAAATACCACTGTAATAATATAACATTAATGCTTTGAGTTTCCAAAATATGATTAACTATTGATATCATTTATATTTTACCTTTGGGTGAAATATTGACATATTTAGTATTCACTCAAGATCATTTATGAAGGATTGATATCATCCTTGTGGAATAGTATTATTAGATTTGGGTATACAACCATAAACTGCAAGGATATCCAAATCAGTATCATCCTACATCATCACATAACTATTTGAAATAGATTCTCTTTGAGATTATCTTATTCTCCTAATTATATATGCCATTGTGAATATTATTTTATTTAATATCATTTAGGATCAATTCCATAATGTATTTTATATATTATTGGTCCAAGTCACTTTGGTGGTTGTAGGACCAATACAAAAAGATAAAATACAATCTAAAATATCCCATGAATGACAAGAACTTTATTATAATTCATATTCCATAAGCCTATCATCCCAAGTTACTTTGGTAGCTACTAGTAAGATAAAACATAGGAAGATAAATTACAAATAATATTCACTAAATTTTTTTTATCTTGATTCATGTTGTCAATGTAAATATTATTTTATTTAATATCATTTAGGACTAATTTTATATTATATTTAATAAATTATTAGTCCAGGTCACTTTGGTGATTGTAAGACCAATACAAAAATATAAAATATAATCCAAAATGTCTTATAAATGATAAGATCTTTATTTTAATTCACATCCCATAAGTCTACCGTCCTATGCTACTTTGGTAACTGTCGATAGATAAAATTTATGAAGATAAATTATAAATAATATTCATAAATTTATTTATCTTGATTTGTGTTAAAGTAGTTTAATAATAAAATAACAATCATAATAATTATCGAACATTAATTAGCAAAAAAATATGATAATTATGATAATGTATAAATCATACCTTATGAAAGATAAATATTATTTCATAATTTTAAAAATTTATACATGTGAATAATCAAATGAATATCCAAAAACGATAATTGGATTTTATTTATCACATGTTAAATATAATCAATAATTCATATAAGAAAACTATAAAAGTAAACCTAATTTATAGTTTTTTAATCAAAAATTAAATCCAATCAAATAATTAAAATATAATCATGATTAAATTTAATCATAATTATAATAAATCATATTTATCAATTTTATAATTGAGAATATAAATTAGAATTCTTAATTTTATAAGGGTAAAACTATAAATATTTGACATCATATAAACTAGAATTATGAGATTCGTAAAAGACATAACTATCAAAAGAATTAAAGGATATTAATAAAATACATAAGGGTAAAGTTATAATTTGACCAAAGGGAAACCTTAGGGCAAAATTGTGATTTGCAGTGCTGTCGCCTTTGCACGTGTAGCGCTGCCACGCCGCTGCAGCCGCGGGGCTACCTTTGCCAACGCGCGACCGCTGTAGTGGTTCTTGCCACGCGTGGTCGTCGCCTTGGCGCGGCCTAGCCGTGCGTGACCGCCGCCGGTGATCGGCTCCTGCCTATGCGTGACTGTCGCTTAGTCGCAACTTTTGCACATGAGCTTGTCGCCGTTGGATCGACCTACCCGCGACGTGATTTGTCGATGGACGATGGCCCTGTAGCGATGTTGCATGGGGCATCAGTGCTGCCGATCGTCGACCACCCCTCTTCTTGGTTACGGTCGCAAGACGATGCCCGGCAAATAGCCGGATTCGCGATCGACGTTGCCCAACATAGTAGATTCGTTGGTTGTACACAGCACGGTCGGTGACGACCATTGCTACTTCACAATTATTGGAGATCGCATTTACAACAAATCTAACATTGCCAATAAGCAGACAACAAAACAATCGATGAAATATGGATCATTCAAGCATCGTAAATAAAAATAATAGATCTAATATATTTGATCTCAAGAATCTAGGCTCTGATACCATTGTTAGCATGTAATCATGCTGTTTGTAATGCGAAAAAACTTCTATATCAAGATTGAAATCAAATAAAATTAGATCTAACAATATTATGATGCGTACATTTTATTGTTGTTTAGAAAAATAAACCTTATCTGATCGACAAGGGCCCCAGATATCAAGGAGAACTAGATCATTCTCTTCTCTTAGATTGATAAATCTATTAGAAGAGTTCCTCCCTTCCATGTTATGTTGCAAGGAATCCTATTTTAACAAGAATTTTTTTTCTATAATATATCTTACCTAATTAAATATAATCACATAATCTAACAACCGGAATTTTGGGACTCAGAACATTTCGAACCAACCTGACTATTGGACTATTCTGATCATCGCAGAGACTACTGGGCTACAAGAGATGACCCTGTTGCAGTTAAAGGTTCGTTAATTTAGTTTTACCTTGTTGGACTATTCTGAACGTCACATCGCAGATACCGCTGGGTACAAGAGATGGCCGTGTTGCAGTTAAAAGGCTGAATTAAGTTAGCGTTACCTTTCTTGCAGAGGCGCTTTCCAGGACTATTAATTATTGCATGGAATATAATGTGGCTTATAATCCATTTGCTGTTATCTGGAAAATGTTTATGAATTTTATACTGCTGATTGATTTGCGATGATTTATTAAGCTTTCTTAGCTGGCTCGCTAGACGGTCAATCGAGACCTGAGAGCCGTCTCTGAGGGCTGGTAGCAGCTTTTAGATTGTCGCATTTGCTTTCTGTCGTCGTGCTATGTGAGCATGGTCTTCTAATTTATTTTCCAATTATATGCGGTAGGTATGAGCCACAAAGGGGGAATGTCAACTCACTCTATCAATCCGTGGCATGGATAAATGACTCAGAAACCTCTAGTCTTGATAAAGTGAGATTTGTCGACTTTTACAGCCCGATGGATGTTGCAGTGTTTTAGAGTTCTGCAGTAGTTATTTGGGCCACTGAGATCGTGCCCACGTATCTACTACGATTACGATGGAAACCCAAGCCGATCTCTTGTGGACCACTCAGAACCCACTCGACACTGCTCTTGTCTCAACTCAAATCTGACATGTATCATCAACTAAAGACCTTATTTATATCCTATTAATTAATTAATTAATTATGCAACAAGAGCTACCAACAGAGGTGTTAATGAGTCGGATTAGGTCAGGTTCGATCGAGTGAAATGGCGTTGCAAGGAAATCCATTGGCAGTTGATGATCCCGATTGAGGTCTGATTGATTCATTGATGGGGCCAAGCCCTCTCTCATTTTTGAGGTCCTCCTCCGTTTCTTCTTCTTCTTCTTTCTTACTCCAATCAAAATTCCAGATCTTTTGGAGAGTAGAAAGCCTAATAATTGGGTGGCTGACGCGCAATGGCGTATCCAAGTCAACCGTGATGATGATTTTGGAGCCAAGACTTGGATTCCCTCTTCCACATGTCGCGAGATAAGAGCCTCAGGAAGCCGCCATCCTATCTCTCCAAGATAAGCCCATTCCGTGCATTAAACGGGTGCCTCCCGTTCTCCTCCTCTCGCTATTACCAGAACCAGAGATCGGAGAGAGCTTCCTCCATGGCTTCCGTCTGTGCTTCCTCCTCTGCAGTTGCAGCAGTCGCCAGGCAAGATCTTATACTCTGTAACTATACACTTGTCCTCGAGCAACGCAAGTATATGTTGTTGCCATGGTTGAACTGAGGATCCGCTGCTGACCTTTCTTTCTGTTCTCATGTCATTGCTTGTTGGGATTCCTATCTCGTTCTGGTTGATGTCCTTCTAAGCTTCCAATGGATTTGCTTCAGTTCTCAGAAGAATGGAGCTGCTCTTGCCGCGACCAAGGCATCGTTCCTTGGTGGAGGAAGGAAGGTGAGGCAGGGAAAGTGGGCGAAAAAAACTGCTCGCCGGGCCTTCTCGGTGTCCGCTGCAGCTGTGCCTGAGAGACCGCTTTGGTTCCCAGGCAGCACCCCTCCGCCATGGCTGGACGGCAGGTGAAGTCGTCGCTCCCTTTCTCCTCGTCATCTCTCCACTCACATGGAGTTAATCTTGATTCCGCTTGTTCCTTGCTGACGAATGCAGCCTCCCCGGAGACTTCGGCTTTGATCCCCTGGGCCTTGGATCCGACCCTGAGAGCCTGAGGTGGAACCAGCAGGCGGAGATCGTCCACTGCCGGTGGGCGATGCTGGGAGCCGCCGGGATCTTCATCCCGGAATTCCTCACAAAGATCGGCATCCTCAACACCCCTTCATGGTACACCGCCGGCCAGCTGGAGTACTTCACCGACACCACCACCCTCTTCGTCATCGAGCTCATCTTGATCGGATGGGCCGAGGGGAGGCGGTGGGCGGACATCATCAAGCCCGGGTGCGTCAACACCGACCCCATCTTCCCCAACAACAAGCTCACCGGCACCGACGTCGGCTACCCCGGCGGCTTCTGGTTCGACCCCCTCGGCTGGGGCAGTGGCTCGCCGGAGAAGGTCAAGGAGCTAAGGACCAAGGAGATCAAGAACGGGAGGCTCGCGATGCTGGCGGTGATGGGGGCGTGGTTCCAAGCCATCTACACCGGCACAGGTCCCATCGACAACCTCTTCGCCCACCTCGCCGATCCTGGCCATGCAACAGTGTTCGCTGTAAGTTGTGGACTCTCTTCGTCTTCCTCCTGTCCAGCAAATCCATGCACGTATCTCTCTGATCTTTCACTTTGCATTGCAGGCTTTCACCCCCAAGTGAATCAGTGTCGGAGCTGTCTCAAAATAGCGGTGCAATATTGAATGCTTGAATGTAACCTCAAACAGATTCATCTTTCTGCTGATGTATTATTATAAGTAGCGATGGACAGTTCACATGTTGCTTCACATCGTTTCGTTGCCTGTGGCCAAGAAAGAACAAGTTGAGCCTCGGATGTTTCAGAATGAATCCACTTCTCACAAGAAATTCTACTACCATCTTTCGGGCATCAATTCCATGAACAGTTATCGCAGATTAATATTATATTTTGGTTTAAAAGAGAACAAAAAGTGGTCTTAAAGTTCCAGCAGAAACGAGACAATATTATTTATAAAAGCCACATAAAACAAAGCGTTTCCAGTAGAAGAAGGCAAATATATGGCAGATTAGGGTGCTACCGAATTACAACTAGAACAAAAACTTTGTTTAGCTTACAATGGTCATTGACGATTGATGACATCTACCTCGGCAATTAATACTAAAAGAACAATCCAAAGAATCAATAATAAAACATATACCCACAATAATCGAGATAAAATTTATGTGGTTCAACACTATTTACTTGTGTTCATAGAGAAAAAAAAACTTAGATTCTTCTTCATCCTGTGAGATTAAACCATAAATAAATTCCCTAAGTTAACCTAAACTTAATCATATATCCTTTTTTACCGCTTCCTCTCATAAACTTCAAACAACTTTATCATCCTTTCTAAATTTACTAGAGAAATCTAAGTATTTTCTCACATTATATCCCCATAAAAGCTTAAAAACGTATGAGATATTTATAAAATAATCGAGTTGCAATCTGTAGGTACTTTTCCTTTATATTGAACTTTTTCCATGCTTCAATTTATTGTGGAAAACAGCTTAGAAATCCAAAAATATTTGCAATCCCCAAAAAGAAAAAATAAAAGAAATGCAGGAATACATTTTGTTAAGCCAAACAAAAAATTGCCATTAATTATTCAAGCACTTTGCATAATAATTGATACCTTCAGAAGTGTGATTAAGAAGATTGACCAAAGTACCTACGTTGTTCTCCTTTTTTTTGTGTGTGAGCAGACAAACATAAACCAGTTGCCTCAGATCGATTGTTTTTATCTCATCTCTTTTAGGACCACAGGAGTTTATGAGCTCAAAGAAATGGTACATGGTTATGAATACAACCTGTTAGGATCGGAGCGACACCAAGAGGGGGGGGTGAATTAGTGCAGCGGATTAAAACTTCGGTTTTGATCAAATCTTTCGTCGATGCGAAAAAAGCAATGTCAATGGAAAATAGATTTTAGATGCTTGATAACTTAGAAACGTATGGAAGCGTAGTGACTAAAGAGAAGTTTGCAGTATGTAAATGGCAAGAGTAGGATGCAAACCGAGATGGCAATAGTTTTTAAAGTGGTTCGCCAAAGTGACCTACATCCACTTGCAAGTCTTCTTGAAGAGACTCCCCAACTTCCACTAGCAAATCTCTTGTAGGGGAAGGATTAATACCCCTCTTACAACCTTTACAAGTGGTTCACACTCTTACAATTCTTTTCAACAAGATGGGAGGAGGTGAACACTTAAGCAATATGAAAAGCAAGACTTGCCAAGACTATTCTAAAAGCTCTTAACCCAAACTATTGCTTTAAAAAGGGTGTTTTCTCGGTGAGAATGAGGGTATTTATAGGCCCCAAGAGGGTTCAAATTTGAGCTCCCAAACTTGAATTCTCTTGGGTTTCCAAGACTGGAGGTGCCATGCTTCATCAAAGTCATGTCGTCGCAGATATCTTGGTGGTGCCACCACAATTTGGGTATTTGCCACCTTTGGTCTTAGGTGCTAAAGCGATTAATCGCTTAGTAGTCAATCGGGTGCTACCATACAGGGAAGCAAGCACTGGCTTGGTTCGATGGTTGCCACTAGTGCCTGGCGGATGTCGTTAACGTGATCTTACAAGTTTCGAAGGTTGGGCTTCATCCAACCCAAACTAAGTTACTTAGGGCCCAATTGGCCCCTAACCAAGGTATAGATTAATCCCTTAATTCTAACCCTAATTACATGTGAATGACATACCCAAAAAACATAATCTAAAAGCAAGTATTTAACCGGCTAACGTCCAAGTTTTGTTTTACCAGCTTTCCCGCGTTCTTCGAGTGGACTTCCATCGCCCTCTGGGTTTCTTCCATCGGACTCCAAAGGCTCCCGATCTTGTGACGAGTTCAACTAGTAGCGAACCTTCTCGGTGATCTTTGCGAACCTCCAACCATCTCTTATAAACTTCCGAAAGTTCGACAAGTCTCCGATTTCTCTTGGTTGGTTCCAACAAGCATCTCCGGCCGAATCTTGGACTCTCAACGCCCATCTTGACTTTATTCTTGCTTTTATGTTTTTAGACTGTAAAAGTAAATCCTGCACACTCAACTTCAATAATATGGATTAGATCAATTAACCCATCAATTGATTTCATCGAAAACGAGAGATTCAACAATCTCCCTTTTTTTTGATGATAACAATCAATTGATGACTTGAGTTAAACATAACTCCCCTATCTATATGCCATATTGTGAGAAGATAATACCACTTGAATTCCATCCCATTGAATTCAAGCATAAATCAATAAGTTCTAGTGTTGAACTTATCATTGTCTTATAAGCAAAGAGCAAATCTGAACCTTTCATTATTTTTATAATATTCAACTATTGAAAATCATTTTCAAGTCAAAATGATAAAAGACAATTTTACTTTTGGACGAGAAAAAATATGATAAAGATTTTCACCATAAATTTCATGATATGATATGATTAACCAATCTTGCGATATACTCAAAGAATAAGACAAGCAAGGCATATAAGACAAACTTTTGCAATTCATATAAGTCATGCTATCGGTCGCATAAGTCATACAAGTCATCATTTCTCCCCTTTGTCATCGAAATAATAAAAAAAAAAGAAGGAGATGAGACTTGAAACACAGTTTAATGATCAAAAGAAGTCAGCATAAAGATTAATCATACGAAATTCATCATTCAAAATTAATGTCGCAAGCAAAACATCCAGAATTTAACAATATATCTTAAACAAAGGTTCTTTTTTGTTTATCAAAAGATTCAAACCACATAAAGAGTAAAAGAACAAGAAACTACATCGATTAATCTTTTGGAGGTAAGCCACGCGATGCTGATATGACATCTATTTTTTGATTCATTTGTGTAGTTCTTTTTAAATTTCAATTTCTTTGGATTTGAATTTCATTCTTACTAGCGATTTGATCCGAAGTCAATTCTGCCATCATGAGTTCTGAGGAGGATGAAATAGGAGCCGAAGGTGCCGTGTCAAAGGGACTAGAGGAGGAGATTCATTTCCCCTAAGAATTGGTGTTTTGGGGTGTTCTCTTGGGGAATTAGATCAGATCCTTCTTGTTACCTAACCCATATACCATTGTTAAATGTGCACCTAAGTCTTTTTAGCATATTTCTATTGATAATGTTATATACCATCACTTTGGAATTGTTTCTTCATCGAGATTTGGGATACAAATATCATGGAGTAAGTAGGAATCAGTGATTAACCCTCCATATGGCAACATAGTATCTTTAGCTATAATATCTTGCATGTGTTGCCAATTGATATCCAAAAAGTTATGTTGACCCGGTCATAATCCAATACATGGTGCTTATCTCTATTTGACTCATTTCATCAAGATGAAATTGCTTAGGAATAGTATGCTAGTTATGATATGATGAAGGATTTTTTAGAGTTAAAGGGCAATAGGTGCTCACAACTCTTGGGTATTATCGTCGAGGTTAGGGTTTGCAAAAATAGTTTAAACTGACTTGGAGTAAGTTGCTCGATTGTGTTGACATCCCATTTACCTCTAAAATAACAGCCCCCTATCTTTTTTTCAAATTGATTCCAATTAGTTCACAAATAGTGCTATCAAAATTCTAATTTGTGTTCCTAGTAGGAGAAAGTACTTAGGCTATCATCATCCACATATAGGTTTGCATAAAAATAGCGACATCAATCTAGGATAGACTGGTTCATTTATTTGTAATAGGCGGGGACATCTAGATGTGCAAACCACCTAATAGGTTCTAGGTGTCTTAGTTCATGAGATCAACGTGTTTACCCTATGGATACACCTAGTTTTGAAGTTTGGAAACCTGGAAGCTACTTCTTTGGATCTAAAAGCTCTTGGTCATATGAATCTCTTTCAATCCCTTTTCCCTTTTGATCTTTTAGGAGCCATTATCTAGATATGATAGATGAAATTGTATGAGTAGATAAACTAATGAGAAGAGATGAAAAATTTCAGATTTTTTACCTTATAGAATCTTTTAGAAGATAGAGAGCTTGGATAAACAATAATCACTTTCAAGGCTTCTAAATGTGGAATGGAGCTTTGGAGAGATTATGGGAGAGGTAGAGGCGATTCTCTCGGGTTGGAGGGTGTTGTCACCGCCCTAACACCCGGGGTTATAAAAGGGCTCTCGGTGCCACCGCCAAAAAAACAAGGTTATTACAGCGTTTCGGTGCCAAAACCAAAAAACTTTATCGCCAAATTACTGGCGGTGCCACCACTATCTTACCCATGGGAAGAAGGAAAGAAAAATTTTCTTCCCCTTCTTGATTTCCGAAGTGTTTGACCAAGAAAAGGTTGAAATATTGAGTTGTATATCATTTGCAATCGAAAGAAGAAGAGGATGAAATCAAATCCAAAAAAACGGAACAAGGATGAGACATTCTTCGTAAAATACATTCAAGCGACTTACTTTAAGGATAATTTAACATGCCTAGTTCCCTTCTAATAAATTCAATTGGTCTTCATTTAAGGCTTTTGTAAAAATATCTGCTAATTGATGCTTTGTATCAATAAATTCTAGAACTACATTATTGTTAAGAACATGATTGCATTATGAAATGATATCTAATATCTATATGTTTAGTTCTAGAAAGTCTTGTAATTGATTTTTGGCAAGACATATGGCACTTGTATTATCACATTTTATGGGAATGTTTTCAAATGAATTCCATAGTCTTCTAATGTATTTTTCATCCAAAACAACTTGTGCACAACATGCACTTGCAGCAATGTATTCAGCTTCGTTGTAGATAGTGCAACCTGAATTTTGTTTCTTGGAAGTCCAAGAAACTAAAAGCAAGATCCTAAAAAAGGTGGCATGTTCGGATGTACTTTTTCTATCTATGCATCCACCAAAATTAAATCATAAGCTATTAAATCGAATTTATCAGACTTTGGATACAAAACAAATTTGGAGTTCCTCAAGATATCTAAATATTCTTTTAACACTCTTAAGATGAGATAGTTTTGGGATTAGATTGAAATTTAGTGCAAAGTCCAAACACTAAAAACATGATGTCAAGTCTAGTCGTTGAAGGTAGAGTAGACTACCTATCATTCCCCCCCTATATATTTTTTTGATTGAAATTTTCACTATTTTCATCCATATCTAACTTATTCGAAGTACTCATAGGGGTGTTTATCATTTTTGAATTATTCATATTAAATCGTTTTAACAATTCTAGTGTGTATTTAGATTGGTTAAAAATATACCATCACTAAGTTGTTTAATTTGTATTCCCTAGAAAAGAAGGTTAATTCACCCATTAAACTCATTTCAAATTCATGACTCATACATTTGGCAAATGATTCACATATGCGATTCATCAGAAGAACCAAAAATAATATTATCAACATAAATTTGTACAACAAGAAAATCATTTTTCAAAGTGTTTGATAAACAATGTAGTAAGTATCAACCTTGCCTTTGGTAAAATTATTTAAAATAAGAAGGGAGCTAAACCTTTCTTACCAAGCTCTAGGGAACTTGTTTCAAATCCATAGAGCCTTAGTCAATTTGAATACATAATTGGGAAGAAGAGATGTTTTTCAAATCAGGAGGTTGATTCAACATATACTTCTTAGGAAAACCTGGTTTAAGAAAGCACTTTTTTGACATCCATTTGAAATAGTTTAAAATTATTACTACTAGCATAGGCAAGGAACATCTAATGGCTTCTAATCTTGCCATGGAGTGAAGGTTTCTTAAGTAGTCGATACCTTCTTCTTGGTTAAAACCTTTGACTAATCTAGCCTTGTTTTCTAACTAATTTATACCCATTATCTTGCTTGTTTCAAAAGACCCATTTAGTACCAATGACTAAATGCAGTACTAGATCTAGAACAAGCTTCCATGCCTCATTCCTCTCAAATTGGTTCAATTCTTCTTAGATTGCAATGACCCAAAAATCATCTTTTAAGGCCTCGTCAATGCATTTTGGGTTTGATTTGAAAGAAAGGGCATTGGTACAAAAAATTCTTAAAGAAGAATGAGTTTGAACCTCTTTTGATGTTTCTCTATAATTAGCTCCTTTGGATGAGCATCCACAAGCTTCCATTCCTTGTGTAAGGAAATTTAAGAAGATGCATCCAAGTTGCTATTACAGGAGGGGGTTCATTTAAATTCAAATTATCAAACCAAGATCATCATCAAAATCATTTTTCTTTAAGTCAAAAATTTCATTAAAACTACATGAATAGACTCTTCTATAACTTTCAGGTTCTTTTTGTTAAAACACGAAAGTTCTTTAGAAGCAGGAAAAGTAACCAAAAAGATGTATTGGTTAGCATCAAATTTTCTAAAAGACATTCTTTTCATTCAAAATGAAGCATTTGCAAACCTTCAAAAACTTTTAAAATAGGAAATATTTGGTTTTTTTATTCCATAATTCATAGGGGGGTTTTGATGAAGATGGTCTTATTAGAACTCTATTTATGATGTATGGCCATTATTTCGGCTTATTTAAAAATACTTGGGTAGACCTTGTTCATTCAACATAGTTCTTGTCATTTCTTGTATATTTCTATTTTTTTTCCAACAACTACTCCATTTTGTTGAGGATTTCTTGGTGGAGAAGTTGTGATTGCTATCCATTAATTTCAATAAAGATTTTTGGAAGTCGGTTTTAAAACCTTTCCACCGTGATCACTCCTAATTGATGAAATCATAAAGCCCTTTTCATTTTGAGTGAGTTTACAAAATTTTGAAAACACTTGAAGCAATCACTTTGTGGACTCAAGAACAGGTCCAAGTGTACCTAGTATAGTCATCCACAATACAACAAAACATATTTGCTTCCCTCCTAATTTGAAAGAATCAATTGGTCCAAATAAGTCCAAAATGGATCAATTGTAGTGGTCTAGTGAAGTTAATTTGATTTTTTGGTTTGAAGCTGTTTTTTTTTGTTTCCCTCATTTACCCTAGATTGGTGATACTTGTCCTTAGTCAAAACTTTTATATTTGGAATTCCTAGTACTAATTCACCTCTAGATGAGATCTTAGATATTTGTTTTCATGCCTTGTATGGCCAATCTCCCCTTACAAACCAAAGCATCATCATTAAAAGCGAAGAGGCATATTTCATTATTAGTTCATCAAGGTTGATGGTGTAGACATTATTTTGTTTTAATGCACCGCGTCATGTTGTTGTTTGGTTTTTTGGATAACACACACATTTCATTCGAATCTAATGATATAACCTTTATCGCATAGTTGACTAATACTCAAGAGATTGTGTTTTTAATCATCAACCAGTAAAACATCATCAATAGAAAAACTTAATTGTTATACCAATGAATTCCTGCCAATGATTTTGCCTTTGTTGTTGTCTCCAATTGACGCAGTACCTTTCTTTTTTTGCTAGTGAGTATATAGAGAAATGAGATCGGACTTCAAATATGCTTAAGCAGAACTACCAGAGATACCATCTCTTTCTCCCAACTTGTGGGTTTTGTCTACAAAATATATGATTTTTAGTACCCATTTGATTTTGGGTACCTCAAAAAATTATCCACTAGTTTTTTTGTTATTCATTATTGAATTATTATTTAGTTCCTTTAGGAACCCATATTAATTTGCGAACTATTGAGATTTTTCCTAAAATGGACATTTGTGCAGCAATATATCGGATTTTAACAAAAAAGTTGCATTCATATAAGATGAAACATGTAATGTAGGTTTTTTTTATGAAAGTGGTAGGATTTTGATGTAATCCTTTTTGCCAAATCCAATTCCCACTTCTATTTTGCGTGACCCTTGTTGCAAGGATCATATCTAATCCTTTGCAACTACCAAACTTAAACGTTTCTTTGGAACCAAATTTTCATTTTTTTATTGCTTAATATTCAATATTTTTGAGCATGGAAGGAGTTGAAGACTATCAAACTTGTTTTGTAGTAGTAAAACATGCTCTTTCTTTAAGATACTCAACTTTTACTAATAGTTCTATATTCATCCAAATAATTCATGAAAGTGATAGAAAAGTTCTTCAAAATAAATTTTCATTAAATAAATCACATACCTCCTTCTCCTAAAGCCATTAGTGTGAAGTTTGCCTCTCTTTGCTAGCTTCTTCACTTTCTAATCACTCTTGAGTCATCCCTGTTGCCTTTAGAGCTTTTCTTCTTCTTTTGATTGCTTCTTCTTGGCTTGGGGGGGATTCATTTTTTTGAAATGCCCTGGCTTCTATTCATTCATAGCATATCACTTGATCCTTTTATGTTCAAGTCTGTTTTTTAGTGTTGTTCAACTTGTTCTTTCTTAAAAAAAATTTGAATTTTTTTGTCAAAGAGTGCAATGTCATTTTTTCATTTGTCCTCATCACTTGATGTTCCTTTCCAAGATCTTCTTGTGATGTGGGGTGCTCATATCCTTCTTTGTTCTTTGGAAGGGGCCTCTGTTCATCATGATCTTGTATACATTATTTCATGTCATTAGACCCAATAGCCAAGTTCTTCAAGAGGGAATGTTTTGAGGTCCTTGGGCTCTTGAATGACAAGTAATCTTTGGATCCCAACTTTTTTAGGGAAGAGATCTTACCCAGATTTTATTTGTTTAGTTAAAGTTAGAAAACCAAGGCTTTGAGTCCATTGATGATGTCCATTGAAACGGTGTGCATGTCTTCGATGGACTCACTTGGTTTATTAGGAAAAGTTAAAATAAGAGTGCACAGGGATGGTGATTTTTTGGACTCTTCACGCCGATAGTGCCTCAACAGTGACCTCAAGTTCTCAAATATCAAAAAACTAATCACAAATCAAACATTAAACTGTTTTTGTCTAGTGCACAAAATAAAGGCATTCATATTACGTTTAAGTAAAAAAAACTTCTTCTCCTATCTTCCATTGCTCTAATGGGAGAAGTTTTTTTGAAACGTTAAATGCCAGTCCAAACTCAAATCCATGAAATGAGGAAGATCCTTCTACGGGTCTTCCATCACGGTAATCCCCATTAAACATATGGAATAGGTGGACGATGATAGAATGTCCCTTATGCATCTCTGGGAGTAAAGCCATCTCATTGGGTTTAAAACAAATCGAAAGTGAACCTAGCTCGATACCAATTGTTAGGATCTGACAAGACAAGAGGGGGGGGGTGAATTAGTGCACGATTAAAACCGGTTTGATCAAATCTTTTCATCACGATAAAAAGCAATGTCAATGGAACCGATTTTAGATGTTGATAACTTAGAAACGTAGCAGCGTGAAAGTGACTAAAGTAGAAGTTTGGAAGTATGTAAATGGCAAAGAGTAGGATGCAAACCCGATTGGCCGCGTTTTTTTTAAAGTGGTTTCGCCAAAGCGACCACATCCACTTGCGAAGCCTTCGGCGAGGCTCCCAACTTCCCTTAAAGCAGTCTTCTAGGGGGGAAGGATTAATACCTCTTACAACCCCACAAGTGGTTCAGCACTTTTGCAGTTCTTTTCAACAAGATGGGAGGAGGTGAACCTTACAATGAAAAGCAAGACTTGCCAAGACTATTCTAAAGTTTAACCCAAATTATTGCTTTGCAAAAGGTGTTTTCTCAGCTGAGAATAAAGAAGGGGTATTTATAGGTCTAAGAGGTTCAAATTTAAGCTCCAAACTTGAATTCTCTTGGATTTTCAGGCCCAGTGATTGCCACTTACTTTGTCCAGAAATCATGTCGGTGAGATAATGTGATTGCCACCACTTGTTGGTGGCTATGCCACCACTGGGAAGTCTCAGTCAGGCGGTGCCACCGCCCTGATCTGTGATGCTACCGTCACGGTGGTGAATGTGCCACCCTTTAGTCGAGGTGCTGAGGGTGGTGCCGCACGCCCTGATGCAGGCTGTGCCACGCCCCAGTCTTACAAGTTTCGGTTGTGTGCTTTACATGTCCAGCAGAGCCTTCTAAGTTACTTATGGGCTGCGATTTGGCCTAAACAGGTATATAGATTAATCCTTAATCCTAACCCTAATTACATGTGAATGGCGTACCTAAGAAACATAATCCTAAAGAAACTGAGTATTTTGGCAGGCCAGCGTCAGGAGTTTTGTTTGTGAGCTTTCCAGCGTTCTTCGATTGGACTTCGATCGCCCTCTGGTTTCTTCCAACCGGACTCGGCCAGGAGGCTCGATCTTGTGTGAGTTCAGCGGTAAAGACTATCTCTAGGTGATCTCTGCCGCGAACCTCAAAGCGATCTCTTAGATGAACTTAGAAGTTAGACAGTCTCACGATTTCTCTTGGTTGATTTCCGGCTGACATCTCAGATGAATCTTGGGACTCAATCCATCTTGAAACCCGGTATTCTTGCTTTATGTTTTAGGTATTATTAAATCTGCCTCAACTTCAATAATATAGTTAGATCCAATTAACCCATCAATTGAAGTTTTAAATGCGTCGAATCGAGATTCAACAAATCAAACCTTTGGTGCATTCAAAGTATTCTGTTTTGTTAGTAATCTTCAATGCATAGAATTTGTGATTTGTAAGATGTTGGCATCATGTTTTAGAAGTTCGATGAGGACCTTTTTATTGCTCCAAGAAACCAGGAAATTTTTATGCTTAATTTTTGCCAAGAGTTGAAAAAAGATTCGGTGATAAATGATGTATTGTAAAGTGAGAAGCTTAAGAGTCGGAATTGGTAAATCTCGAGAAGATTAATCATATGAGGAGAATAGAAGATGAAAGAATTATTGAAGGAAGCTTGTTATTGGTATAATCCCTCTCTCTCCTAACCTCTGAGGTGGGATGAAGAGGATTTCTCTCCAACATAGTAAGAAGATTTCTCGTATAGTTTGGAAATATCTTTTACGCTAATGATGAGATAATAATAGCGACAAGACTTCAGTGGCGTCAATATCCAGGATCGCCTCCGCGATACAGTCGAAGTACAGGCGATATTGGGGCACATTAACACCTGCTTTCGAGAGAGCTGGTTCTTCCATGCGCCAACACCAATGCGGTTACTACCAACCTGCCTTAAAGCGGGCACATCGACTTGATAGAAAGCACCTATAAAATGCCCTCGCATTAGAGCGGAAGGGAACACGCAAAAACGCTTCTATTAAGTATTGAAACCCTCATCAACTAACTTGATGCGTCGAGGAGAGTGGGAATGGCTTAACCCGACCTTTGTGGTGTGAATGATATGGTTTCCAGCTATGAGCACCAGGCAAAAGGCGCTGTCTCTCGAAGATTAGCTGACCCGTCGAGCGGAGCCAGATCCGGAACCCGCAGTACACCCGCCTGGAGCCTGTTGTGCGGTGGACTTCGAAAACCGTCAAAGACCCCGTCACGGACCCGAACCGGCCGTATGCGGCCCCGAGGCCATGGCTCAAGGTTGTTTACACTAACATTTGGCACTTCAGAATGTGGGGTGATCACCAGTATTTCCGGAGATGAACCCATGGTGAGAATTACGCTTTTGCATTTGAAGGCCACCGGAGAACATCCCCACGCCGCGGAAGGAGACCATCGTAACGAACACCTGCCCATACGACCTCAGGAACGATATTGACGGATATTCAATGACCCGAATAGCCGACCATACGCTGATGGTATTGAACTTCGGCCTTGGTAATAAATCCAGGGCCTTCGGACCTGCGCCCGTCAAAGTCCAGAACTCACGATGGGTATGAGATTTACCGCAAAACCACCATTATCCCATTTCGTTTCTCATCAGGCGAAATCCAGCCTCACAGAGCGAACCATTGAACTTAGCGCGGGCTATTGGCAGACCCCACATGAACGCCAGGCCCCCCACTTTGCCTTGGGTCCCAACGGTGACCCCTTTCGGGATCCGTTGATGGCAAAATTACGTGATGCGTTCCGAACTGGTACTCTCTTGGACTCCCTCTGAGCCCGATTCGCGCTTCATCGGCCCGGTGACTCAATGAGTCGCAGAAGAAAGAAGTTCCAGTCCAAAGGGAGCTCGGGAGGAGGAGGGCGCACACCAAAGGAGGTCTCCCTTCGCGGCAAGATGCGGGATGGGCGGTCCCCACGGACTTCCGGCTCCCCCCTCACGGGCGCTTGATGGCTCCTTACGACCCGACGGAGACAATGTAGTTGCTGCGCCCAGTGGCGTATACGGAACCTCCGATGCGATGTGTACCCGCGTTCCTACCACTCAGGAGAAGTGAGCCCGCATTAGTAGTGGCGACTTGAAGGCCAGGAGCGATCGGCGTCCTTGACCGACCGTCAGCCGAGCTTCGGCTCCGCCCGTGGCCTATGCGGCGAGAGCCTTCCCACAGCATTGCTCACCGGACTCCAAAAGGGAGGAGCCTCTCACATTTTGTGGATGCGGCTTTGCCGCGCCAAATCGAGTGCTTGGGACACTCACCCCTCTGTGATGCGGTTGATGAGCTGCGACCTTCTGAATTCGCCTTTGAGTCCCTCGCGGAGGCGCTCTCCCACAGCGGTGCGAGATGCTCTGGAGCTAGCGATACATCGTGGTAAGGCTGGCGACCGTGGAAGGATGACTCGGAAATAGCGAATCCATGCAGAGGTCAAACACCCATGATTGCTACGATTTAGTCTTGAAAAGGAATCCCTAGCCTTACGGTCTCTTCGAACAAAGGTTCATTATGCACTTTGACCCCTCTGTTTCATGATTGTAGCCCGGAAAAACTGAGCCTTTTGAATCTGCGGCGAAACGGTCGTGGTATTAGAGAGTCCATCACCATTGCCGACCTGCGCTGAGGGTAATCCTGACGAGTCATTGTCTCTCGGTCGGCTGTCCGAGTCCACCTCCGCCCAGGCTGACCTTCCGCTGAGGCGGCTACATCTCGGTCAAAGACTACCGAGTTCCCCTTGAGCAGCATCCCGCTGTCGCAGGTAATCCTGACGCATGATGCGAGACCACACCTGGCATTAGCGCCGCCCTTGCGCATGCGGTGCTCCTGACGCGCATGATGCCGAGACCACATGCGGTTTGGTTTTCGTCGTGCACTACTACGACGCGCGCGTGCGAGACCACTGCCCCAGCGGTTTACGCTTCGCGACGTCCGTGCCTACTACAGCGCCCGATGCGAGACCACCGGCCAGCCGCTGCGTCGTGCTCCTCGGCTTCCTACTCTGAACACACCACCAGCGGCCGCTGCGTCGTGCTCCTTCTTCTGCTCGGGACACACTGCGGCTGACCGCTTCGTGTCGTGCTCCCTCGGCTTCTTGCTCGAGACACACTGCAGCGGCCTGACCCGCTTTCGTCGCCTCCTCCGGCTCCATGCCTCAGAACCACCTCAGCGGCCGATACGCTGCGCGTCGTCTCCGCCAGCTTCTGCTCGAGACACACCTGCGGCCGATACGCCTGCGTCGTGCTCTCGGCACCTCTTGCTCTGAGACAAACTGCGGCCGATGACCCGCTGCGTCGTCAACTCCTGCGGCTCGCTCGAGGACACCCTCTGTGGCCCCAACCGCGCAAATGCGTCACTCCTCGGCTTCTTATCCCGAGATTACACCTGGCGGCGGTGACCGTCGTGCTCCCTGAAGCCTTCCTATCTGGGAACGCACCTATGTAATACAGCCATGCCGTCTCGTGCTCCCTGCGGCTCCGGACGGCACGCCTCAAATTGATGCACCGACCGGCTTGGAAGCTGAAGCCATTACTCGGACTCCGTTACAATGGCCAGCTTCTTCCGGGGTGGGAATGATGAGGATAATAGTAAAGCGACAGACTACCGGTGGCGTCGGTACGTCCCGGATCCGCGCCTCCGGCGCGATCAATGCGGACCAGCAGGCCGGAGACACGGTAACGCCTGCTCGAAATTTCGGTTTCTCCTTCGCCAACGCAATGTTGTTGCTACCAGCCTGCACTTACCGCAGATGAGACGTATTGGAAGCGATGGCTTCCTCATCCCTCGCGTTAGGGCGGGACGCACCAAAACGCTTCTTCCCCTCCATCCTTCAATGATGGAATTGAACCGAACACCCGATCGATAGCCTTTGTCTGCGGGTGAGAATGAGCCCTTCAAAGGCTGGGCGTCTCACGGAGAGCTGACGACCGTCCGATGACCACCCAGACCGATACCGACCCAACCAGACCATCAGGCGGCCAGGCCAACCCGGAGCCGCAGAGCTCGATAGCGAGTCGACCATACGCAGGCCGAGGTGGGCTAGAAACGTCGGGAAGACCCGTCCGCGGGACTCAGGCAGAAGTCGCGTCGACCCGAGGGCCGCGGCTCGGAGTTGTTTACGCCGCGACTATCAATAGCCAGTTAGAGTTTATTTGGTATATGTCGTTGTAAAGCTACGCTGAAATCCAGAAACCAAAGAATCGGTAGCAGCAGCAAGAACAAATGAAATAAACCGAAAGCTGATGAGGAAAGGCGGTGTGGTGATAATGGACATCTATTCCTTTATTTCGATACCGCTGAACCGTTTGAATGAGTGGAATAACAAAGAAAAATCAATTAAGAAACTGATAGCAGTTGGATTCAATGGCTATCTTAAAATGACAAAAGGCGCTCTCAATCCAACCTGATGGGTGAAAGGAGAGTTAAAATCGAGGGATGACAGTTAGTAGTAATATGTACAATACATTTTACATAAGAATCAAAGTGTTGGTCAGTTAATCTTCAAAATCCATCAAGTTCATCAAATTTGATAAAAGAAAAATATATATATATAATACTTTTGTTGTTCGAATTCTTGTAGATCGTGATCTCATATTGTATAGTATTCAGTATGTATGTAGAGAAGTCGAAGAGTAGAGTGAATATTTTATCAACAAAGGATACTTCTTCTGCTCAATTCCATAAAAGAAAATCGATGCCACTTGAAGGGAGATGAATTAGTAAATGATCATCATAAAATAATAATATTGGTGGCTCTAAGGCCATGCTGAAGATGGGATGGAGTTTGGGAAATTTGATGAATCATTACATATATAGTTAAAGAACAAAAATTAATTATCATATCAAATTATTGAAGAAATATCTTCCGAAATGACAATGACTTCATAAAAGAAATATACAGAGAAAGAATATTATTGATCACATTTTCTTAGATGACAGAGGATAAGATCCTGGAAAGAAGAGGAAGATGTATCAACTAAAGGCCACTATTTTCGTCGAAACAGGAAAAGGTGAGATGCAATGGACAAGAACTTATTATGTATACAAGGGATCTAAATCAGATATTGCATTCTTCTCTCAAATCAAAATCTGCATCTACAACCAGAATAAAATATCCACATATCTTCACTACTTATTTCCGGCATTTGTTATAAAAATTTATTATTATTATTAAATATCCTACTTACGGAAAAACTTACGTTTCAAATCTCTTGGAGAATTTGCCTCATAGATATTCGGAAGAACCGAGGACCAAATCGAGATTTGCCTGTTTCTGAATCAATTCGATAGGGTGTTGATTAAGAGGCAGAATGTCAGAACAATTTAAAGCCACCAGGGCAGTATTGAAATGATCATATTAGATCTGCTTTTGCGTTACTCTTCTTGTGTTTGGCATCTGTTGTCACAAGATCTGCACTCTAAATCCTCTACCAAAGAGATCTAACATCATCCTCCAGTGAACTTTCTTTGAACTACTCGGAACCCGCTCGAAAACCTTATTATGAAGCAGAAAAATGCATATATGTAACAAAGTTTTTCAAGGATGAAACAATTGAGTAAAGCTTAAAATAGTGACGTGATATCTTTCTTCTTGCTGCTGAGTCATGAGCTTTGTTTGCTCTTCTGACATGGCAAAGCGTAACCAGAGTTACCGAGCAACGATAGATTTCACTTTAACTATGGGGCTATGTCAAATGAAGAAAGGGAAACCTAGAAGCGCTCATAGGAGAGACATGAAATTAAAGGAATTCTTTTTCAGGGAAATGGTAAAGAAAAGTAATGTTGGAATCCAATTTACCAAATGATTTCCTGGCATTAGATCCATATAGATTAAGCCCGACACAAGATGATACTTATTCTACCAACGTAACATCTCGGGAATGAAGTATTCTGGATTTAAAGAAAGAGCATATCTTGCTCTTAAGTTGAACATATTTTCCATTAAATTATATTGTTGAAGATGTATCCAGTCATGAGAGAAATAAAAAAGATGTGAATGGAAAAAAAAATACAAAATTATAGGCTGGAAGTCACCATCATCAATTCAGGTCCATGTATACAAACACATGGTGCTCGCATCCTCTCATGTCATGGAGAGCGGTGGACCGCATCAGGACAGATCGGGGCAGCCGGCGGACCCTGACCACCGCAGCTCCGGCTTTGGCATCATGCCAGGTCGAGCGCAGAACCGGCGCCCGACGTCCCCGTCGGACCACCTGGAGCACAGGCGTGACGCGGCCCGTCCGTTGCACGTCACCGTGGCAATACGCCAGCCATCCGGGCCACTCTCCATCGCCGACTTCGTCCGCCGCGCCTGCAGCGCGCGGGCCGGCGGCCAGCTGAACCGCCAGCCGCAGAGGACCCATCCGACTCCCTCTCGACAGCAGGCAGAGGCGAGCGAGGTGAAAGATGAGCTTGATACGCTGACGCCGCGAGCTCGGCCTTCTTTAGAGGAGTCGACGACCATCGCAGGGAACGCATGCGGGACTAGGTGGAACGTTGACGTGTTTGAGTGGAGTCTCGAAGAACCAATGATCGAAGTGGCTCTCAGCACTCTCCTGTCCCCCGATCGTTCCACTTGGGTAGGTGCAGAAAAGTCATCTTCCACCGCTGAAGGTTGAACCGATCATCGTTGCATTGCATCTTCATTTTGGCAGGACGAAGTCAGCGTAAGTACGCCGTATCAGTTGTTTGTCTTCGGAGTCTTCAAAATCTGCTTGTTGACCTTTCTGTTGACCATTCAGAAGAGGTGACGAAACAAACAAAGAGAACGATGACCTTTCATTTCTACCTGTCTGGCAACCTTCCGCCGATACGTTGACCGCCGTGAGCACAGAGGAATATCGCTAGTTTCTTCGATGACATAGGAGACAGAAGCAATGCATTTCATGCCAAAGATTCATGAAGCATGGGATAAACGAGTTGTTCCTATTATCTATCCGTGTCTGGAAACAGAAGTGCGTGTATCTCCATAATCTTCTTCCAAAACTAATTCGCGATCTGCACAATGCCCACATTGTGTTACTGCGAAGCGAGAGATGATCCGCAACTGGTTGTAACGTGAAGAGAACAATTCTGTTCCTTTTTTCTCATCGTTATAAAACCTGGACTGGACTGACTGATTGAACAAAGAAAAACCAGAAACCATATCGTCGATCGGTTCGGATAAATGAATTAGATTGTTTGAGTTGGTGATTTATCAATCTTCGAAGTTGGTCCGGATGGTTGACCAGGCGAGAGTCAGAGCGGCAGAAGCAAAGATTGACCAGGTTATAGGTCCCCTCCTCAACAAGTTCAACAACTACCTTCCAATTAAAGGTTGTCTCCACAGTGAGGGCTGGCCATCTATCAACGGCAATATTATTGGTAAGAACTCTGCAATAACATTAAAATCCGATTTAATGAGTGAATAAAATCCAAATTTGTGTTATTGATGAAATTTTATCGAAGATCTTCATGAAAATCATGTAAAGATTTTCCGGTGAAGAGATTTTCGTTCAAATTCTCCATCAGAGAACTAGGGTAATAAATAATCCATGAAAACCACTTTGTAACTAATCTTAACCAATAAATATCAGTAAAATGACCACAACAGTAAACAATTGAAATAAATAAATGAAATGATAAAATAATTTTTGAGGATATTATATATTTTAAATAAATCTATAATAATCTCCCCACAAACTTCATCGCTCCATATTAAATTTACTGGGTGATAACCTAACCCTTTATAAGGAAATCAGATAAGCCAAATTAGGCATTTCTTCTGACTAGTTTCAGCTATCACACAATATTGATGTCTATGTTATGGTATTACGCGTTATTAGTCATATGCTAAATCATGATTATTCATGATAATTTTTAGTGATTGTAGCCAGTCTAAGTCACGGTCATAATATACAATCATTTAGTATGAACAGTCGTATAAGGATGTCTGCAGAGTGTTTATGAAGATATATTAGTACATAACTCTATATAAGAGCAATAAATAATTACCCTATGGATAGAGTTAGAGTTAAACTCCATTTGACACTAATATACTTTTTTATTTTTTATTTTTTATTTTTCTTTAGCTGACCAATCATCATATTATTATCAGTTTTGAACATCTTTCACGAGAACCTGCATTATAAATGTTGTGTTCTTCAGAGCTAAAAATATCCTTTGGATGATGTTAGATAATAGTCCTTGTATGCCTTTAGTAAGATCATCTTAATATATTATATGTAATGTTAGCAAGTCGATTGAGTATTAAAATGGGGAGAGCGGAGTTGAGATGTAAGATTGCAGCGGATAAAAATAACGATTAGATTCAAAAAAATCTTCGTTCGATAAAATCATGTCGAAATGTGTTTGACTTAGCGTCACCGAAAGAGTGTCATAGAAAAAGTAAAGCAAGTAAGGCAGTTTTGTAATGGAGTAAATTAAATAAATAGAAAAAGCAAATTAAGTTTATAGTGGTTCGATCATACATGAAGCCTACATCCTCGATTCCCTCTTCCGTGAGACTATAATCCAACTAACTTGATATTCTTTCAGATTGAATGTCCGATATCTTACCACGCAAGTCTTCTCCAGCACTAATGGGTTTAAGGAGACAACCTTTTACAAGCATTCACTCTTCCTGAATAGAATTATAAACTTTAGAACTAAATGAGGGATCTCTCGATTATTAGCACATAGTGTTTCTACTTTTTAAGTTCTCATTAGCGTATTCTTAACCAAAGGATGAGAGAAGGATATTTATAGGCCCCGAATGGATTCAAACTTGGAGGCGAAAACTAATCATCGAAGGTTTTTTGAGGTACTATCGATACCACTATTGAGTCTTTGAACTGATTACCATCGCTAGTGTTGGGCAATGCCACCATCGCCTACAACAGCGATGTGAAACGATACCACCACCGGTCGGTTGTATCATCGCCCTAACACCCTACCACTAGAGCAATGCACCACCATAACGTCACCGGAGATTATGCCACTAATGTGGACCACTGGTGTGTCATTATTTGGAGGCCTTTCTTGGCCCAACACAGTCCAACTTTAGCCCAATTAACCTCTAGAATTAAGTTGACTTAATTCATCAGTCACATCTAAAACCTGCTTTTGGTCTGAATGTTATTCACAATGGAATTAAATGTTGTCGCGACGTGTCGTTGTTGTTTCATCCAGTACCTAAGTTTGATTCTTGATTGCATCGTGTTCTTTTGTGGTAGCCTATTGCCCAATCGGTCAATTGACCTCCGCAGCTCGATTTCTTTGGCCGTAATTTTCGCTCTTCTTGGCAGATGCGGAACCTATGGCGAAGTCTTCCTATGGAGTTAAATCGACCCGATCCTCTGGCTTCGGCGTCTAATCTTCTAACATATTCCCTCGGTCAACATGATTCTTCCCTGCTGATTATCTCTCCTAGAGTTTGAAACTTCCTCGTCACCGAAACACAGAGTGAATCATAAACATTATCAATTAATTTCATCATGAAATTTAAGGATTCAACAATATAATTATATCATTAAAGGCGTCATATCTATCATGAAGAAAAATAATCATGTATGTAATTTTTATGCATGATATAATTATTCATGTGTCTCGGCTATGTGTAATTATACATGAGTCAAGAATGTCAATCAATAAAATATAAATATTTATAATTTATCGAAATAAAAAATGATAAATAGTACACATATTAAGTAGAAATTCATAAATATAAACATGATGATATTGTCTCTACAGGAAATCTAGAAATGCCCAAGTCATGGAAATTTAGCATATCAAGTAACATGTTTAAGATATGCATAAACACTATTTCGTTCAAACATCTATATCCAATTGTCCTATTTTAAGCAATTAATTAATCAATCAATTATTCATGATAAAACACATCTCATAAATATGGCATTTCCATCTCATCTATTACGAATTAAAAGGAACTTTTATTAGGTGAGAATTGACTAGCAGACCTATCTAAGGGATGGGGAGAATCAAAATTTAGAACAAAGAAAAGAAGCAGATCAGCCGATTGTAGGATTTAAAATTTAATAAAATAGAAATCAGAAACCAAAGGATAGTTCATAGCAATTAGGGATCGAAAATTTCAGAATTATTTGACTACCAAACCAAGAGAATCATTTAAATCAATATTTTAAAGAAATTTGAAATTTTAATTTTAACATTCAAATCAATAATCATTACACCTTAAGTCGATTTTATACTTAAAATGATCATATTCTTTTTTATAATCATATTTTTAAGTCGATTTGCATACTTAAAATGATTATTTTTAGAATTTAACAATATATCTTAAACAAAGGTTCTATTTTTGTTTATCAAAAGATTCAAACTTCACATAAAGAGTAAACAGAACAAGAAACTACATCGATTAATCTTTTGGAGGTAAGCCACAGTGCTGATATATGACATCTATTTTTTGATTCATTTGACGTAGTTCCTTTTAAATTTCAATTTGCTGGATTTGAATTTGTTCTTACTGCGATTTGATCCGAGTCAATTCTGCCATCATGAGTTCTTCGGAGGATGAAATAGGAGCCGAAGGTGCCGTGTCAAAGGGACTAGGAGGAGGAGATTCATTTCCCCTAAGAATTGGTGTTTCAGGGTGTTCTACTGGTGGGGGAATTAGATCAGTCCTTCTTGTTGCCTAACCCATATACCATTGTTAAATGTGCACCTAAGTCTTTTTAGCATATTTCTATTGATAATGTTATACCGATCACTTTGAATTGTTTCTTCATCGGGTGGGATACAAATATCATAGGTAAGTAGGAATCGAGTGATTAACCCTCCATATGGCAACATAGTATCTTTAGCTATAATATCTTGCATGTGTTGCCGAATTGAGTATCCAAAACAGTTATGTTGACCGGTCATAATCCAATACATGGTGCTTATCTCTATTTGACTCATTTCATCAAGATGAAATTGCTTAGGGAATAGTATGCTAGTTATGATATGATGAAGGATTTTAGAGTTAAAGGGCAATAGGTGCTCACAACTCTTGGGTATTATGCCGAGGTTAGGGTTTGCAAAAATAGTTTCGACGGCTTCGGAGTAAGTTGCTCCGATTGTGTTGACATCCCATTTACCTCTAAAATAACAGCCCCTATCTTTTTCAGTGATTCCAATTAGTTCACAAATAGTGCTATCAAAAATTCTAATTTGTGTTCCTAGTAGGTAAGTACTTAGGCTATCATCATCCACATATAGGTTTGCATAAAATAGCCTGACTAATCTAGGATAGACTGGTTCATTTATTTGTAATAGAGGCAGGACATCTAGATGTGCAAACCACCTAATAGGTTCTAGGTGTCTTAGTTCATTGAGATCAACGTGTTTACCCTTATGGATACACCTAGTTTCGAAGTTTGGAAACCTAAGAGCTACTTCTTTGGATCTAAAAAGCTCTTGGTCATATGAATCTCTTTCAATCCTTTTCCCTTTTGATCTTTTAGGAGCCATTATCTAGATATGATAGATGAAATTGTAAGGAGTAGATAAACTAATGAGAAGAGATGAAAAATTTCAGATTTTACCTTATAGAGAATCTTTTAGAAGATAGAGAGCTTGGATCAACAATAATCACTTTCCAAGGCTTCTAAATGCTGGAATGGAGCTTTGGAGAGATTATGGGAGAGGTAGAGGCGATTCCTCTCGGGTTGGAGGCGGTGTCACCGCCAGCCCTAACGCCTCGGGTTATAAAGGGCTCTCGGGCGGTGCCACCGCCAAAACAAGCGGTGCTACTGTCGATTCTGGCGGTGCCATCGCCAAAACAAGCGGTGCTACTGTCGATTCTGGCGGTGCCACCACTATCTTGCCGCGGAAGAAGGAAAGAAAAATTTTCTTCCCCCTTCTTGATTTCCAGAAGTGTTTGACTCAAGAAAAGGTTGAAATATTGAGTTGTATATCATTTGCAATCGAAAGAAGAGGATGAAATCAAATCCACAAAAAAACGGAACAAGGATGAGACATTCTTCGTAAAATACATTCAAACGACTTACTTTAAGGGATAATTTAACATGCCTAGTTCCCTTCTAATAAATTCAAATTGGTCTTCATTTAAGGCTTTTGTAAAAATATCTGCTAATTGATGCTTTGTATCAATAAATTCTAGAACGACATTATTGTTAAGAACATGATTGCGTATGAAATGATATCTAATATCTATATGCTTAGTTCTAGAGTGCTGAATTGGATTTTTGGTAAGACATATGGCACTTGTATTATCACATTTTATGGGAATGTTTTTCAAATGAATTCCATAGTCTTCTAATGTATTTTTCATCCAAACAACTTGTGCACAACATGCACTTGCAGCAATGTATTCAGCTTCCGTTGTAGATAGTGCAACTGAATTTTGTTTCTTGGAAGTCCAAGAAACTAGTGCGTATCCTAAAAATTGGCATGTTCCGGATGTACTTTTTCTATCTATCCTGCATCCACCAAAATCGGCATCTGCATAAGCTATTAAATCGAATTTATCAGATTTTGGATACCACAAACCCAAATTTGGAGTTCCCTTAAGATATCTAAATATTCTTTTAACACTCTTAAGATGAGATAGTTTTGGATTAGATTGAAATTTAGTGCAAAGTCCAACACTAAACATGATGTCTGGTCTAGTCGCGGTAAGGTAGAGTAGACTACCTATCATTCCCCTATATATTTTTTGATTGAAATTTTCACTATTTTCATCCATATCTAACTTAGTCGAAGTACTCATAGGGGTGTTTATCATTTTTGAATTATTCATATTAAATCGTTTTAACAATTCTAGTGTGTATTTAGATTGGTTAAGAAATATACCATCACTAAGTTGTTTAATTTGTATTCCTAGAAAGAAGGTTAATTCACCCATTAAACTCATTTCAAATTCATGACTCATACATTTGGCAAATGATTCACATAGCGATTCATCCGAAGAACCAAAAATAATATTATCAACATAAATTTGTACAACAAGAAAATCATTTTCAAAGTGTTTGATAAACAATGTAGTATCAACCTTGCCTTTGGTAAAATTATTTAAAATAAGAAAGGAGCTAAGCCTTTCTTACCAAGCTCTAGGAGCTTGTTTCAAGCCATAGAGAGCCTTAGTCAATTTGAATACATAATTGGGAAGAAGAGTGTTTTCAAATCCGGGAGGTTGTTCAACATATACTTCTTCGGAAATAAAACCGTTTAAGAAAGCACTTTTGACATCCATTTGAAATAGTTTAAAATTATTACTACTAGCATAGGCAAGGAGCATCCTAATGGCTTCTAATCTTGCCATAGGAGTGAAGGTTTCTTCGTAGTCGATACCTTCTTCTTGGTTAAAACCTTTGGCCACTAATCTAGCCTTGTTTCTAACCACGATACCACATTCGTCTTGCTTGTTTCTAAAGACCCATTTAGTACCAATGACTAAATGGTCACTAGGTCTAGGAACAAGCTTCCATACCTCATTCCTCTCAAATTGGTTCAATTCTTCTTGCATTGCAATGACCCAAAAATCATCTTTTAAGGCCTCGTCAATGCATTTTGGTTCGATTTGAGAAAGGAAAGCAGCATTGGCACAAAAATTCTTAAAAGAAGAGCGAGTTTGAACCTCTTTTGATGTTTCTCCTATAATTAGCTCCTTTGGATGAGCATCCACATACTTCCATTCCTTGTGTAAGGAAATTTCGGAAGAAGATGCATCCAAGTTGCTATTTTGAGGAGGGGGTTCATTTAAATTCAAATTATCAAAACCAAGATCATCATCAAAATCATTTTTCTTTAAGTCAAAAATTTCATTAAAAACTACATGAATAGACTCTTCTATAACTAAGGTTCTTTTGTTAAAAACACGAAAAGCCTTAGAAACAGAGGAGTAACCAAGAAAGATGCCTTCATCGGATTTAGCATCAAATTTTCCTAAGACATTCTTTTCATTCAAAATGAAGCATTTGCAACCGAAAACTTTAAAATAGGAAATATTTGGTTTTTTGTTATTCCATAATTCATAGGGGGTTTTTGATGAAGATGGTCTTATTAGAACTCTATTTATGATGTAGCAAGCCGTATTTACGGCTTCGGCCCAAAAATACTTGGGTAGACCTTGTTCATTCAACATAGTTCTTGTCATTTCTTGTATATTTCTATTTTTTCTTTCAACTACTCCATTTTGTTGAGGATTTCTTGGAGTGGAGAAGTTGTGATTGTATCCATTAATTTCACAAAGATTTTGGAAGTCACGGTTTTGAAACTCACCACCGTGATCACTCCGAATTGATGAAATCATAAAGCCCTTTTCATTTTGAGTGAGTTTACAAAATTTTGAGAAGCACTTGAAGCAATCACTTTTGTGGACTAAGAAATAGGTCCAAGTGTACCTAGTATAGTCATCCACAATTACAAAAGCATATTTGCTTCCTCCTAGACTTGTTATATCAATTGGTCCAAATAAGTCCAAATGGATCAATTGTAGTGGTCTAGTGGTGCTAATTTGATTTTTTGGTTTGAAGCTAGTTTTTATTTGTTTACCTAGTTGACATGCATCGCATACTTTGTCCTTAGTAAACTTTATATTTGGAATTCCTAGTACTAATTCTCTAGATGAGATCTTAGATATTTGTTTCATGCTTGTATGGCCTAATCTCCTGTGCCAAAGCCAAGCATCATCATTTAGAGCAGAGAGGCATATTTCATTACTTAGTTCATCAAGGTTGATGGTGTAGACATTATTTTGTTTTAATGCAATCATAGTCATGTTGTTGTTTGGTTTTTTGATAACACACACATTTGATTCGAATCTAATGATATAACCTTTATCGCATAGTTGACTAATACTCAAGAGATTATGTTTCAATCCATCAACTAGTAAAACATCATCAATAGAAAAACTTAATTTGTTACCAATAGTTCCCTTGCCAATGATTTTGCCTTTGTTGTTGTCTCCGAAGGTGACGTACCCTTCTTCTTTGCTAGTGAGCATAGAGAAATGAGATGGATCTCCAGTCATATGTCTTAAGCATCCACTATCGAGATACCATCTCTTGCTCCTAACTTGTGGGTTTGTCTACAAAAGAGGATGATTTTTAGGTACCCATTTGATTTTGGGTGCCTCAAAAATTGATCCACTAGTTTTGTTATTCATTATTGAATTATTTACGGTTCCTTTAGGAACCCATATTAATTTTTGCGAACTGATTTTCCTAAATGGACATTTGTAGGCAATATATCCGGATTTGCAACAAAAGTTGCATTTCATATAAGATGAAACATGTAATGTAGGTCATTTTATGAAAGTGGTAGGATTTTGATGTAATCCTTTTACAAATCCAATTCCACTTCTATTTGCGACGTGACCCTTGTTGCAAGGATCATATCTAATCCTTTGCTACCAACCTTAAACTTGTTTAAGGTTTCTTTAAGAACCAAATTTTCATTTTTTATTGCTTCTAAATATTCACATTTAGAGCATGAAGGAGTTTGAAGACTATCAAACTTGTTTTGTAGTAAAACATGCTCTTTCTTTAAGATACTCAACTTTTTACTAATAGTTCTATATTCATCAAATAATTCATGAAAAGCGATAGAAAGTTCTTCAAAAATAAATTTTCATTAAATAAATCACATACCTCTTCTCCTAAAGCCATTAGTACGAAGTTTGCCTCCTCTTTGCTAGCTTCTTCACTTTCGGAATCACTTGAGTCGTCCCAAGTTGCCTTTAGAGCTTTCTTCTTCTTTGATTGCTTCTTCTTGGCTTGGGGGCATTCATTTTTGAAATGCCCTGGCTTCTTGCATTCATAGCATATCACTTGATCCTTTTTATGTTCAAGTCTGTTTTTGGTGTTGTTCTTAAATTTGTTCTTTCTTAAAAAAAATTTGAATTTTTGAGTCAAGAGTGCAATGTCATTTTCACTGTCCTCATCACTTGATGTTCCTTTCAAGTGATCTTCTTGTGATGTGAGTGTCATATCCTTCCTGTTCTTTGGAAGGGGGTTCTCGAGTTCATCATGATCTTGTTGCGTCATTTCATAGGTCATTAGAGACCCAATAAGTTCTTCAAGAGGGAATGTTTTGAGGTCCTTGGCCTCTTGAATGACCGTAACTTTTGGATCCCAACTTTTAGGAAGAGATCTTAAGATTTTATTTACTAGTTCAAAGTTAGAAAAATCTTTACCAAGAGCTTTGAGTCCATTGATGACATCCGTGAAACGGGTGTACATGTCTTCGATGGACTCACTTGGTTTCATTCGGAAAAGTTCATAAGAGTGCACAAGGATGTTGATTTTGGACTCTTTCACTCAGCTAGTGCCTTCATGAGTGACTTCAAGAGTTCTCCAAATATCAAAAGCCGAATCACAAATTGAAACACGATTAAACTCATTTTTGTCTAGTGCACAAAATAAGGCATTCATAGCCTTCGCGTTTAAGGCAAAAACCTTCTTCTCCGATTCATTCCATTCGCTCATCGGAAGAGAAGTTTTTTGAAATCCGTTTTCGACAATAGTCCAAAGCTCGAAATCCATGGAAATGAGGAAGATCCTCATACGGGTCTTCCAATACGTGTAATCCGACCCATTAAACATAGGTGGACGTGTGATAGAATGTCCCTTATGCATGCCGGAGTAAGCCATCTCTATTGGGTTTTAAACCAAATACGAGAGTGAACCTAGCTCTGATACCAATTGTTAGGATCGGAGCGGCACTAAGAGGGGGGGGGTGAATTAGTGCAGCGGATTAAAACTTCGGTTTTGATCAAATCTTTCGTACGATAAAAAGCAATGTCAATGGAAACCGATTTTAGATGCTTGATAACTTAGAAACGTATGGAAGCGTAGTGACTAAGTAGAGAAGTTTGCAGTATGTAAATGGCAAGAGTAGGATGCAAACCAGATGACGCAGCAGTTTTTAAAGTGGTTCGGCCAAAGTGACCTACATCCACTTGCGAAGCCTTCTTCGAAGAGGCTCCCAACTTCCACTAGCAAATCTCTTGTAGGGGAAGGATTAATACCCCTCTTACAACCTTTACAAGTGGTTCACACTCTTGCAATTCTTTTCAACAAGATGGGAGGAGGTGAACACTTAAGCAATATGAAAAGCAAGACTTGCCAAGACTATTCTAAAGCTCTTAACCCAAACTATTGCTTTGCAAAAGGGTGTTTTCTCAGCTGAGAATAAAGGGGTATTTATAGGCTCCAAGAGGGTTCAAATTTGGGCTCCAAACTTGAATTCCTCTTGGATTTTCGAGACTGGCGGTGCCACCGCCTGTCAAAGTCATGTCAGGCAGATGTACTGGCGGTGCCACCGCCTGTTGGTGGCTATGCCACCACCTGGTCTCGGGTGCTGGGCGGTGCCACCGCCTAGTCTGGCGGTGCTACCGTCTGTTGGTGGATGTGCCACCGCCTGGTCTCGGGTGCAGGGTGGTGCCACCGCCTAGTCTGGCTGTGCCACCGCCTGGTCTTACAAGTTTCTGGTTGTGCTTTATGTCCAACCCAAACTAAGTTACTTATGGGCTCAGTTGGCCCCTAACCAAGGTATAGATTAATCCCTTAATCCTAACCCTAATTACATGTGAATGACATACCTAAAAACATAATCCTAAGCAAGTATTTAACCGGCCAACGTCAAGTTTTGTTTCGGCGAGCTTTCCCGCGTTCTTCCAGTGGACTTTCGATACGCCCTCTGGTTTCTTCCAACGGACTCCCAGCAGGCTCTCGATCTTGTGACGAGTTCAACGAGTAGCCGAGCCTTCTCGGTGATCTCTGCGAACCTCCAACGATCTCTTCGATAGACTTCCGAAAGTTCCGACAAGTCTCTGATTTCTCTTGGTTGGTTCCGACAGCATCTCCGATGAATCTTCGGACTCAACGTCCATCTTGACTTCGGTATTCTTGCTTTATGTTTTTAGACTGTCGTAGTAAATCCTGCACACTCAACTTCAATAATATGGATTAGATCAATTAACCCATCAATTGATTTCATCGTCAAAATCCGAGATTCAACAAATCAAACCTTTGGTGCATTCAAAATATTCTATTTTGTTAGCTAATCTTCAATACATAGAAATTTGTTGTAGATGTTGGCATCATGTTTTAGGGTTCCAATGAGGACCTTTTATTGCTCCAAGAGAAAACCAAGAAGAATTTTTATACTTCTAATTTTACCAAGTTGAAAAAAAGATTCAGGCTGATAAAATGATGTGTAAGTGAAAGCTTAAGTCACAGAATTAGTAAATCTCGAGAAGATTAATCATATGTCAGAAAGAATAGAAGATAAGAAGAATTATTGAAGAAGCTTAATTGTATTATATCCCTCTCCTATTTATACAGGTGGGATGAAGGATTTCTCTCAACATAGTAGAAAGATTTCCTCGTATAGTTTGAAATAATCTTTTCTGCTATTGATGAGGATAATAATGGCGACAAGACTCGAGTGACGTCAGCTATCCCAGATCACGCCTCACAGCACCTGGTCAATGCAGACCGGAACGTCGACCGAGGCACATTAACACCCTGCTCAAGCTCGGTTCTTCACGCCACGCCAACACCAATGTCAGACACTACCAACCTGCCCCCTGTAAGCGGGCACATCAGGAAACAGTAAGCTTCCCTATAAATACCCTCGCATTCTGAACGGAAGGGGGGGAACACACCAAAAAAACACTTCTTCATCTGAAACCCCCTCCACATCAACTAACTTGATCGTCGGAGGGGTCGGGCCGAGCACCCCAACCCGACCTTTGTGCAGGTGTGAAGATGATGGTTTCCCGCTAGGCACCCAGGCAAGGAGCTGTCTCTCGGAGGAAGTGGCGACCCCGTCCCGACCCGACCACCGTCCCGACCACCGTACACCACCGACCTCGGTGGACTCGAAGGCCGTCTCGGGAAGACCCCCCGTCACCCGGACCCGAACCGAGCCGTGTCGGCCCCGAGGCCATGGCTCAAGGTTGTTTACACTAACATTTTGGCGCTAGAGGAAAGGCCCGGAATGTCAGGTGATCACCCGAACGGCTCAGATGAACCCATGGCTGAGAGGTCGCACCCGACTGAAGCCTCGGGGGAACATCCCCCGCACGGAGACCATCGTAACGAACACCCCGCCACGACCTCAGAACGATATTGACGGATATTCAATGACCCGAGCCGACCATCGCCCGATGGCGCCCCAGCCGACTCGACGCCCGTGTCATCCGAGGCCTTTCAGGACCTCGCCCGTCAAGTCCGAGCTCTGATGGGTATGGTGCAAACCATTATCCCGCTCGTTTCTCATCCGACGCATCCGCCTACGAACGAACCATTGCGACAACGCAAGGAGCCTGTTCGGGCCCACATGACACTTCCGGAGCCCCCCACTTTGCCTTGGGTCCAACCGACCCCACTCGGGGATCCAGTGATGGCAAACCCGAGCGGTCGCTCGGAACCTGAGGCACTCTCTTCGGACTCCCTACGAGCCCAGTTGCGCTTCATCAGCCAGCGACTCAATGAGGTGCAGAAAGAAGTTCCCAGGTCCAAGGGGGAGCTCAAGGAGGACGCACACCAAGGGTCTCCCTTCACGCTTGAGATACGGGATCAGACGGTCCCCCTGGACTTCCAGCTCCCCCCTCTGGACGCTTATGATGGCTCCACTGACCCAGCAGACAATGTAGTTGCTTTTCGCGCCCGAATGGCGCTATACGGAACCTCCGATGCCCTGATGTGCAAAGCGTTCCCTACCACTCCGAGAGGGCCGACCCACGTGTGGTATGGCGACTTGAAGACCGGAACGATCGCGTCCTTCGACCAGCTCGTCAATGACTTCGAGCTCCACTTCGTGGCCTATGCACGGCCGAAGCCTTCCACAGCATTGCTCCTCGGACTCAAAAAAAGGGAGGACGAGCCCCTCTCACATTTTGTGGATCGCTTTGCCACGCAAATCCGGGGTGCCGGACACTCACCCCTCTCTATTAGTGCAGGCGTTTATGATAGGCCTGCGACCTTCTAGATTCCTTTGGTCCCTCGCGGAGCGACCTCCCACCGCGGTGCCAGAGATGCTCTAGCGGGCTAACCGATACATCGTAGTAGAGGCCTGGGCGACCGTGAGGAGAAGGGATGACTCCCGACCGCAGGCTCCATAAGAGAGGTCAAGCACCCGCGGTTGCTACCAGATTTAGTCCTTATGAAAAGAAATCTAAGCCTTGCCTCAGTCTCTTCCGAACAAAGGTTCATTATCTGCCTGACCCCCTCTCAGCTCGCGGTTAGCCCCGGCTTAAGCCCTTTTGAATCTACATGGCTCGGTCGTAGACTGTCGAGTCCATCTCAGCGCGGCCTGCCCGCCTGAGCCACATCCCTCGGCTTGAGCTGTGTCTCTCGGTCGAAGACTGTCGAGTCCACCTCAAGGCGGCCTTCCCGCCTGAGCTACATCTCTCGGTCAAAGACTACCGAGTTCCCCTTAGGGCGGCATCCCCGCCTGTGCCGTGTCCCTCGGCCGCATGATGCCCGAGACCACACCTGCGTGGCCTGCCCGCCTGCATCGTGCTCCTCGGCCGCATGATGCCCGAGACCACACCTGTGCGGTTTGCCCACCTGCGTCGTGCTACTCGGCCGCATGATGCCCGAGACCACACCTGCGCGGTTTGCCCGCCTGCGTCGTGCTACTCGGCCGCACGATGCCCGAGACCACACCTGCGCGGCCAGCCCGCCTGCGTCGTGCTCCTCGGCTTCCTACTCCTGAGACACACCTACACGGCCAGCCCGCCTGCGTCGTGCTCCTTTGCTTCCTGCTCCCGAGACACACCTGCGCGGCCAGCCCGCCTACGTCGTGCTCCTCGGCTTCTTGCTCCCGAGACACACCTGCGCGGCCAGCCCGCCTGCGTCATGCTCCTCGGCTCCATGCCTCCCGAGACACACCTACGCGGCCAGCCCGCCTGCGTCGTGCTCCTTGGCTTCCTGCCCCCGAGACACACCTGCACGGCCAGCCCGCCTGCGTCGTGCTCCTCGGCTTCTTGCTCCTGAGACAAACCTGCGCGGCCAGCCCGCCTGCGTCGTGCTCCTCGGCTTCCTGCTCCCGAGACCACACCTCGGCTAACTAACCCGCCTGCGTCGTGCTCCTCGGCTTCTTGCTCCCGAGACACACCTGCGCGGTCAGCCCGCGTCGTGCTCCTCGGCTTCCTGCTCCTGAGACACACCTATGTGGCCAGCCCGCCCACGTCGTGCTCCTCGGCTCCACGCTCCCCGAGACCGCGCCTCCGTGGTCAGCCCGCTTGGAAGCTGAAGCCATGCCTCGGACTCCCGTTACAATGACCGACGCATAGCTTCTTTCCGGGGTGGGAATATGATGAGGATAATAATGGCGACAAGACTCGAGTGACGTCAGCTGTCCCAGATCACGCCTCACAGCACCTGATCAATGCAGACCGAAACGCCGACCGAGGCACATTAACACCCTGCTCAAGCTCGGTTCTCCACGCTACGCCAACACCAATGTTAGACGCTACCAACCTGCCCCCTGCAAATGGGAACATCAGGAAACAGTAAGCTTCCCTATAAATACCCTCGCATTCTGAACGGAAGGGGGGGGGACACACCAAAAAAACACTTCTTCCCCCTCCACATCAACTAACTTGATCGTCGGAGGGGTCGGGCCGAGCACCCCGATCCGACCTTTGTGCAGGTGTGAAGACGGCGGCTTCCCGCTAGGCACCCAGGCGAGGAGCTGTCTCTCGGAGGAAGCGACGACCCCGTCCCGACCCGACCACCGACCCGACCCGACCCAACCCGACCATCGACCTGACCACCGACCCAACCCGACCACCGACTCGACCACCGTCCCGACCATCGCACACCACCGACCTTGGTGGACTCGAAGAACGTCTCAGGAAGACCCCCCGTCACCCGGACTCGAACCGAGTCACGTCGACCCCGAGGCCACGGCTCAAGGTTGTTTACACTAACAGCTATCAATATACAACCTTGATTAGGGTTATTTATTATATACGTTATGCATGCACAACACAAAATCCAAAGCAAAGAATCAGTAGCAACATAAGAACAAATAAATAAACAAAAGCTGATGAGAAAGAGCAGTGTGGTGATAATGGACATCTATTTCCTTTATTTCGATGCCATGAACAATTTGAATGAGTAGGAATAACAAAAGAAAAATCATTAAGAAAACCAATAGCAGTTGGATTCAATGGCTATCTTAAATGACAAGAGCTCTCCAATCCAACCTGATGTAGTGCTGAGAGAAGTTTAAGCTCGAGGGATGATTGGTAATGTAATATTATTGTACATTTTTACATAAGAATCAAAGTGTTGTGGTTAAATATTAAAATCATCTCAAGTTCATCAAATTTGATAAAAGAAAAATATATATATATAATACTTTTGTTGTTTCAATTCTTGTAGATCGTCTCATATTGTATAGTATTCAGTATGTATGTAGAGAGTCGAAGGTAGAGTGAATATTTTATCCAACAAAGAGGATAGCATACATAAAATTCATAAAAAGAAAATCGATAGCCGCGAGAGGGGAGTAATTAGTAAATGAATCATCATAAAATAATAATATTGTTGGCTCTAAGGCCATGGAAAGGTGGGATGGGTTTGAGAGAATTTTGATGAATCATGCATATAGTTAAAAGAACAAAAAAAATTAATTATATCAAATTATGAAAATATCTTCCGAAATGACAATGACTTCCAATAAAAATATGCAGAGAAGATATTGTTGATCACATTTCTTAGATGACAGAGGATAAGATCCGCAAGGCTTGCACAAGAGGAAGATGTATCAACTAAGGCCACTAACAAATGTGAGAGCAGGAAAAGATTTGAGATGCAATGGACCAGAGAGCTTATTATGTATGGGGATCTATGAAATCAGATATTGCATTCTTCTCTCAAAATCAAAATCTGCATCTACAACCAGAATAAAATATCCACATATCTTCACTACTTATTTCCGGCTTATTTGTTATAAAAAAATTTATTATTATTAGTATCCTACTTGGAAAAACTTACATTACATTTCAATCTCTTGAGAGAGAATTTGCCTCGTAGATATTCCGGAAGAACCGAGACCAAATCGAATTTGCCTATTTCTGAATCAATTAAATGGTGTGATTAAGAAAGCAGAATGTCTAAGAACAATTTAAAGCCTGGGAAAGCAGTAATGAAATGATCATAGATCTGCTTTGCATTACTCTTCTTGTGTTTATCTATTGTCCTAAGATCTGCTCTAAATCCTCTACCAAAGATCCTAACATCATCCTCAATGAACTTTCTTTGAACTACTCAGAACCCACTCGAAAACCTTAATATAAACGAGAAAAAAATGCATATAACAAGTTTTTTCAGATGAAACAATGTACGAGTAAAAGCTTAAAATAGTGACGTGATATCTTTTCTTCTTGCTGCTGATCGCCATGACTTTGTTTGCTCTTCTGACATAATAGCGTAACCAAGTTACCGAGCAACGATAGACTCACTTTAACTATGGGAGCTATATCAGAAATAGGAAGAAAGGAAACCTAGAAGCACTCATAGGAAGACATGAAATTAAAGAATTCTTTTTCGGGAAAAATGGTAAGAAAAAGTAATGTTTGAGTCAATTTACCAGTAATTTCTAGCATTAGATCCATAGATTAAGCCCGGCTTACAAAGATACTTATTCTACCAACATAACATCTCCGGGAATAAGTATTCTCAGATTTAAAGAAAAGAGCATATCTTGCTCATAAGTTGAGCATATTTTTCCCATTAAATTATATTGTTGAATGTATCAGTCACATAGAGAGAAATAAAAAAGATGTGTGAAATGGAAAAAAAAAATACAAAATTATAGGCACCAAGTCACCATCATCGATAATTCAGGTCATATATACAAACACATGGTGCTCATCTCTCATGTCATGGAGAGCGGGTGGACCGCATCGGGACTTGAATCGGGAGCGGCCGGCCGGACCCCGACCCACCGCAGCTCCGGCACAGCATCATGCCGGAGCCGACGCAGGACCGGCACCCGACGTCCCCGTCGGACCACCTGGAGCACAGGCACGTGACGCGGCCCGTCCCGTTGCACGTCGCGCACCGTGGCAACCCGCCGGCCATCGGGCCACTCTCCATCGCCGACTTCACGATCGCCGCACCTGCCAGCGCACCCAGGCCGGCGGCCAACTGAGACGCCAGCACCAGAGGACCCATCCGACTCCCTCTCGACAGCAGGCAGAGGCGACGAGGATTGAATGAAGCAGTACGCTGACGCCGCGAGCTCGGCCTTCTTTTAAGGAGGAGTCGACGACCATCGCAGGGAACGCATGGGACTAGGTGGAACACGTTGACGTGTTTGAGTGGGTCTCGAAGAACCAATGATCGAGTGGCTCTCAGCACTCTCCTGTCCCCCGATCGTTCCACTTGGAGTGCAGAAAAGTCTTCACCGCTGGGGTTGAACCGATCATCGTTGCATGCATCTTCATTTGACCGGGACAAGTCAGCATGCATGCATGCATGCATCAGTTGTTTTGTCTTCCGGGTCTTTAAAATCTGCTTGTTGACCTTTCTGTTTGACCATTCAGAAGAGGTGACGAGAGCAAACCAAAGGAGAACGATGACCTTTCTGTTCTACTGTCGCAGCAGCCTTCCGCCGATACACGTTGACCGCCGTGACACAGAGAGATATCGCTAGTTTCTTCACGACATAGGAGACAGAAGCAATGCATTTCATGCCCAAAGATTCACATGAAGCATGGGATAAACGAGTTGTTCCTATCCTATCCGTGTCTGAAGCAAGTGCGTGTACTCCATAATCTTCTTCCAAACTAATTCGCGATCTACAATACCCACATTGTGTTACTGCAGAAAGCAAGAAGATGATCGCAACTGGTTAACGTGAAAGAGAACAATTCTGTTCCTTTTTCTCATCATAGTTATAAAACCTGGACTGGACTGACTGATTGAACCAAAAGAAAAACCAGAAACCATATCGTCGATCGGTTCGGATAATGAATTAGATTGTTTGAGTTAGTGATTTATCATCTTCCAGTTGGTCCGGATGGTTGACCAGAGCAGAGTCAAACGGCAAGCAAAGATTGACCAGGTTATAGGTCCCCTCCTCAACAAGTTCAACAACCACCTTCCCAATTAAAAAGGTTGTCTCCTGATGAGGGCTGGCCATCTATCAACGGCAATATTATTGGGTAAGAACTCTACAATAACATTAAATCCGATTTAATAATTAATAAGATAAATCAAATTTAATGTTATTATTAAGTTTTTATCCAAAGATCTTGTGAAAATCATATAAGATTTTCCGAGTGAGAAGAGAAGATTTTTCGTTAAATTCTCCATCAGAAGAAACTAGGGGTAATAATAATCATAACCACTATAACTAATCATAACCAATAAATATCAGTAAAGTAACCCACAACAGTAAACAATTAAGAGGAAATAAATAAATAAATGATAAATAATTTTTTTGAGATATTATATTTTAAATAAAATCTATAATAATCTCCCACAAAACTTAAAATTTTAAATAAATAAAAAATATTAAGTTACTCGGTGAAGTGTCTTTATAGACTTAAACTTTACTTAGTGTGATATTTTTTATAGGAGGAAATTGAATAAGCCAAGTCTTAGAACTACATTTCTTCGAACTAGATTTCAACTATCACACACAATATTGATATCTATATTATGGTATTACGCGTTATTAGTCATATGCTAAATCTTAATTATTCATGATAATTTTTAGTGATTGCCTTAGTCTAAGTCACGGTCATATACAATCATTTGTATAAGACAGTCATACCAAGGATGTCTGCAGAGTGTTTTATGAAGATATATTATTTTTATAACTCTATATAAGAGCAATAAATAATTACCTATGGATAGGAGTTAGAGTTAAACTCCATTTTGACACTAATATACTTTTTATTTTTTATTTTTTTATTTTTTTCTTTAGCTGACCAATCATCATATTATTATCAGTTTGAACATCTTTCACGAGAACCTGCATTATAAATGTTGTGTTCTTCGAGCTAAAAACATATCCCTTTGGATGATGTTAAGATAATAGTCCTTTATGCCTTTAGTAAGATCATCTTAATATATTATATATGTTATGATCGAGTCGGTATTAAGAAATGGGGGAGGCGGGTTGAATTAGTGCAGCGGATAAAAATGACGTTAGTTCAAAAAATCTTCGTTTCGATAAAAATCATATCGAAAATGTGTTTGACTTGAAAGCGTACGAAAGAGTGTCATGAAAAAGTAAAGCAAGTAAGACGGTTTGTAGTAAAGGTAAATTACGTAAATAGAAAAGCAAATTAAGTTTTATAGTGGTTCGATCATCGTGACCTACATCCACTCCTGATTCCTCTTCCGTCGAGACTATCGGCATCCACTAACGATATTCTTTCAACGGGTGAATATCAGCTATCCTTTTACACCCGTCTTCTCCTTTTCATGGGTTTAGGAGACAACCTTTTACAAGCATTCACTCTTCCCTGAATAGAATTATAAACTTTAGAACTAAATGAGGGGATCTCTCAAGTTATTGCTATAGTGTTTCCCCACTTTTAAGTTCTCTGTGCTTGTATTTCTTAACCAAGGATGAGAAGGATATTTATAGGCTTCAAATGGATTCAAACTTGGAGCAAAAACTAATCTTATCCCGAGTTTTTCAGGTACTATCGATACCACTATTAGTGCTGGGCAGTACCATCGCTAGTGCTGGGCAATACCATCGCCTACAGCACTGATACTGGGCGATACCACCACCCAGTCTGGTTGTATCATCGCCTAACACCCTACCACTAGGCAATACCACCACCGACACTGTCTCGGAAATTATGCCACTAATGGTTCCACCTGTTATGTCATTATTTGAGCCTTTCACTTGGCCCAACACAGTCCAAACTTTAGCCCAATTAACCTCTAATTAAGTTGACTTAATTCTATCCCAATTACATCTAAAACCTACTTTGATCTAGATAATTATTACAAAGCTAAATTAAATATTGTCCGACATGTCATTGGTTCATCAATACCTCGTTTGATTCTTCAGTGCATCGTATTCTTTTGTGGCCTATTGCCCAATCGGTCAATTGACCTCCGCAACTCCGATTTCTTTGACGTAATTTTCGCTCTTCTTGGCCCGATGCCCGAACCTATGGCCCGAAGTCTTCTATCGATTCGTCGACCAATCCTCTGGCTCGACGTCTAATCTTCTAACATATTCCACTCCGGTCCAACATGATTCTTCCTACTTTAATTATCTCTCCTCGGTTGAAACTTCCTACGTCACTCAAAACACAAATTAGATCATAAACATTATCAATTAATTTCATCATCAAAATTTAAGATTCAACAATATAATTATATCATTAAGCGTGTATCTATCATGAAAAATAATCATGTAATTTTTTTTATGCATGATATAATTATTCATGTGTCTAAATATGTGTAATTATACATAGTCAAATGTCAATCAATAAATATAAATATTTATAATTTATCAAAATAAAAAATGATAAATAATTACACATATTAAGTAAATTCATAAATATAAACATGATATTGTCACCACGAAATCTGAAATGCCCCAGAATCGTAAGGAAATTTAGCATATCAAGAAAGTAACATGTTTCAAGATATGCATAACACTATTTCGTTCAAACATCTATATCAATTATCCTATTTTAAACTTAATTAATTAATCAATCAATTATTCATGATAAAACACATCTCATAAATATGGCATTTCACATCTCATCTAATACGAATTAAAAGAACTTTTTTTATTAGTGAGAATTGACTAGCAGACCCTATCTAAGGGATGGGGGAGAGAATCAAAATTTAGAACAAGAAAAAGCAGATCAACCGATTGTAGGATTCCAAATTTAATAAAAACAAAATCGAAACCAAAGGATAAGTTCATAGCAATTAGGGATCGAAAAATTTAAATTGGCTGACTACCAAACCGAAGAATCATTTAAATCAATATTTTAAATTTTAATTTTAATTTTAACATTCAAATCAATAATCATTACACCTTAAGTCGATTTTATACTTAAAATGATCATATTCTTTTTTATAATCATATTTTTAAGTCGATTGCATACTTAAAATGATTATTTTTTTACAAAATCATATCCTCACCTTATAAAAGAAAAGGTCATGTGCTTTATGACGATCAAAATTAGATACATCTTCATCAATGTTAGCATTCTAAACTAGGTTGTGACTCAATTAGTCTTAAAGTGGACTACACCTTCTAGTCTGTATTATTTGACTCGACTAAGTCGATTGTTGGTCGATTGATATTAAAAGTAAAAGATACTAAGAATGCCTCCCTTAAAATTGAATTAATACTCTCCTTGAAATAAAACACAATTAGGTTGAACTCATTTGACTCCAACTTGTGGTGATCTACAACTAAGTGTGTCTCACATGGGAGTGCTCAATGTCACTAAAATTAGATAAAAATGCTTTCCTTTTGTTGAGCATAAAAGGGGAAAAAAAAAAACATCCTCTTGGAAATTAAACCCAACTCATTAAGGACAAAGACTCATTTATATTGTATTACACATTAACTAGTGATTAAATTAATAATATAAGTTTATAAAAAGAATACTTGTGCATAAAACATAACAGCGAACATATCATCTCATGTCATATCTATTATAATGAATAAAAAATATCCGAAGCTCAATATGATCATCACAACCAAAACATGTGATATAGTTGTCTAGGATAAATAAAAGCATCCAAAAAATATATGATGAAAGCATTTTACATAGCTAAATTGTCCTCTTAGTGAAGCAAATAGTTTAATACACCTTAGTGAAGCAAAACATCTCTATGCATATGCACTAGATATAAGTATCAAAATCTTTTACGCATCCTAACTAGGTAAAACATATCTCCACACAAAATAAATCCATCTAGAATATAAGTATATCATCTTCTTCCTAATGACCATTGGAAAGATTTTATTGAACTCATCTGATGCATTTTGTTTTTACAAGGAATGAATCGAGATGAGATACAAATCGTTTTTTTTCCTTTAGAAAAATTTGTCTTCCATTGAATTGTGACTCCTAAAATAGATCCCTCTAGGTTCTCTATCCTTTTTCAAACTCAAAGATCAAAAAAATTATATCAATTTCATCATGTCAAATTAATGACCAAAATTATCTATATCAATACCAGAGGCAATAATCAGAGAAGGTAAATTGCTATGCATTTTTAAGGTTGTATTTTTTTCCCCTTTCGTAGAAATGATCGTGCATTTTTTCCTCATCTTTTCATAGGTGATAAAAGAACTCTATGATTATCATGGTTCAATAAGAGTTCTGTTGGATTGTTAGATTATAAATGTTCAAGCTTTCATTTTATTAACTCCCTTTAAAAACTTCATCTGTTAACCGATTAATAATTATTGACTTACTTTTGTAAATGAACATTAATGAGACAACCATATGTTGTAGGGGCAAGGATAGGTATGTAGAACAGTAGAGGAAGGATCTCCCTTATATTAGGGGCCATTTGCACAAGTCTCACGAGTATTTCTTCAGATATCGATTATGCATTAAACGCACACAATTTACACGGCTAAGGCAGCTTAGCTATATACACGGCTGGGACATTTCCTCGGGCATATTACAGACAGAAGGAACCAACTAAACAACATCTCATAGGCATTTCCTCGAGCATCCCGTTGGTAGTAGAACAAGTCACTCTCGTTGCCTTGTTAAGATATCCATTCTTTATACATATAAAGATAAGACAATCGACAAATAGCATTAAATCAAAAACCAAAATTCAAAGGTAAGGAGATCATAGGAGAACGGAGAAATCCCTTCAAAAATCCTCATCCAGCTTAAACACATGGATGGCTCCATTACCGTTCAAGCTCGACATCACCGAGGCCTTCTGGTAGTCGCCGACCCTCTTCTCGAAGAAGTTTGTCTTCCCCTGCAGCGAGATGAGCTCCATCCAGTCGAAGGGGTTGGCCGCCCCGTACAACTTGTCGTAACCTAGCGCCCCAAGCAGGCGGTCGGCCACGAACTCGATATACTGACTCATGAGGTCGCCATTCATCCCGACAAGGGCGACCGGCAGGGCATTGCAGACGAATTCCCGCTCGATGTCAACGGCATCGGCAACGATTTCACGGACACGGTACTCGGAGAGCTTGTTGCGAAGAAGACTGTAGAGGAGGCAGGCGAAGTCGCAGTGGAGGCCCTCGTCACGGGAGATGAGCTCGTTTGAGAAGGTGAGACCCGGCATGAGGCCTCGCTTCTTGAGCCAGAAGATGGCGCAGAAGGAGCCGGAGAAGAAGACTCCCTCGACGCAGGCGAAGGCAACGAGGCGCTCGGCGAATGAGACAGAGGATTCGATCCAGCGTAAAGCCCACTCGGCCTTGCGAGCGACAGGAGGGACGGTGTCAATGGCATGGAAGAGGCGAGACTTCTCGCCGGGGTCCTTGATGTAGGTGTCGAGGAGAAGAGAATACATCTCAGAGTGGATGTTCTCGATAGCGATCTGGAAGCCGTAGAAGGCGCGGGCCTCAGGAAGCTGGACGTCGCGCATGAACCGGGCCGCCAGGTTCTCGACGACGATGCCGTCGGAGGCGGCAAAAAAGGCGAGGACATGGGAGATGAAGTGGTGCTCGTCGGCGGACAGACGATCCTGCCAGTGGGAGAGATCCTGGGACAAGTCCACCTCCTCCGCCGTCCAGAAGGAGGCCACGGCCTTTTTGTAGAACTCCCAGATTGACGGGTAGGTGATGGGAAACATGCAGAACCGGTCCGGATTCTCCGCCAACAGCGGCTCCATCTCACCCTCGTCGACTCCTACCGCTATTACTTCTTGAGCGGCAGCGGCCGGGGGCATCATCGCAGGCATGGTTGGTTGATCGAAAAGGCGAAGATAAAAGCAAGCGGTACAGAAGAAAGGCTGGGATTTATTTGGATATGTGAGAGAGGACCGTCGAATATATAGGGAGAGAGAGGGGGTGGGGGTGGGGGTGGCGGGAGATTCAAATTTGAAGGGATTTTTGGCTTCCAGGGGAAGGAGGAGAGGTGAATGGAGGCACCTTTGGTGCGGTTACCGCTAATGCTGGCAGGGGAAGACGCAGGGGCGCGGGCGGTTCGTGGAGGAATATTTTGGAGTCGGGATAAATAAATGATACCCGACTTATGGATCGCACCTGTGTGACGGGAGATGATCATGGGACCCTTGCTGGGCTCTGCTCCGCGGCAGGAAGGAAGTTAAAAGTGATGGGTAACACGCGAACAGGTGGGAGAAAATATTTTCGAGAAGTTCGCGGGAGGCGAATTGGTTTGGCGGGAATTTCATACGATCGGTGGTAACGAGAATTTGGGCCAACCTTTCGCTTCGCGGGAACAGGAAATGTATCGTTGTTTCTTGCGAGGAAAAAGACGGGGTGGTGTTGGGGGGTGATGGATACACGTGGACTTGTGGCTCGTGGGTTTCCATGTTCTTGCGCGTGGATAACAGCAAGTTGGTGACGGGCAGAAACGAGCGCGGACGTGTCAAAAAGATGGACACCTTCTCACACCGACGGGTCTCGCCAATAACAAACCAGGTAGGTCGTTGAGTGAGTACAGAGGAAATGCACGGATGACCTCTGTCAAAGACAGCGGGTTGACCATATACCGGCGCTGCTGCCGCCATTCCACGTGCGGTTTAGTTTGTTCTCTGAGCATCATTTTGATTCTTATGTTGATTTCTTCTTCCACCGAGTTGAAGCTTCCATTCAAACAAACTCAGAATTTAAATAGAGCTTCGAGTTAGAAGTAAAATCCGAGGGATAATCTTTTCGCCATAAGAGTCAAAGTTATGGTAACGAGCAAACTTAAATTGACACCATTTGACAACACAAAAAACATGATATTTCGGAAGATGAGATCAATTCTTCCGGAAGTACGTGGAAAAAGAGGTAATCGGAAGTAATTGGGTTCATAGTAAACACAACTATCGTGAGTTGTGTTTACTCGATCACCACCTCTCTCGCATCACTTCACTCCACTGCACCAAATGTGCTCGACCGTTGCGGCTCATGCACCGCTCGAACACCACCTCTCTTGCACTACTCGAATACCACCTCTCCTGCACCACTCTCACAGCCACACTAGACCTACTCAACTGCTACAGCTCCTGTACTGCTCGATTGTCGCACCTGCACCGCTCGTCTCCATCACACCAAACCTAGCTAGCCCGCTGCACTTTGCGTCCATCACACTTACTCACCCATCAACCTGTCATCCTCGCCCCGGTCGACAGTGGTCTCATCATCGTGAGAGAAGCTTATTACTTGTTCATCACCATTTCTACCGTGGTGCTCCCACTATTAGGTATAACTCATTAGGTATAACATCGACAGAATCATTAGGTCGGTAAGTTCTTGGAACTCATTAGGTATAACACCAACAAGAATCAAAGATTAGAGTGCAATGGCCCTAAGCAACATTGTTCATTAGGTATAACTCACTATGATCCCTTTTATTTTCTAAGCTTTGAATACTGTTTTATTGAGTTTGTTAGTTCAGTAAGAGTCAAATAGGGGTTTATTTGAGATTTATTTATTAGGAGTCCGGGTTCGGGGGTGAAACTCTATAAATATGGATGTATATAATTCTTTTAATCTATCTATGAATTATTATTACAATCTTTTGGTAAACCCTAGGAGATCGATCCCCTCGAAGTGATCAAAGAGGCTGATCCTTTCAAAGTGATAATTCGTTTTCTTTCTCTTTTTCTATGATAAAACCCTAGAGTCTTATCATCTGGTATCAAAGCCAGGTTCGTCGGTGTTCCCATTATAATTTCTTACATCACTTCATCGTCGCAGCCATCATCATCTCAAAAAAAAGAGAACCACACCTCGTCCCACTTGAGCGAGAGAGGGCCTCCGTCGCTGTTTCCTAGCCAACGGACTACCCTGTCGCCGCTCCTAGCCTCGGTGAACCCTCGCTACTCCTAGCCCTTGGTGATGTTGCTCCCAATCATGCCACCACTGATGCCTCTCAGCTTCGATAGCAACCTTCCCTCCTCACAGCGATCGAAACAGGGCAACTCCCCATGCCCATCATCATTGTTTCCTTCTTCTCCATCGGCATCGACAACAACCCCCGCAGCCTTAGCCCCCCTCGACCACTTGCGATCCCTCAGCACTCTTACCCCACGCAATGACATAAATAGGGCAAATCCCCCTCCATTGCCTCCTCACACCTTTTACTACAACCATCGATCGTCATTGCTTCCTTCTTTCTTTGCTATCAACATCGATAGCAGTCATCGCAACCTCAACCCTCAACCGCTCGTGATCCCTCAACATCACCAGCATCTCACCCACGGTGCGACAAAAACATAGTATTACTACCAACCACACCGCCATCGTTGCTCTCGGCCCTCGACAACACTACTCTTAGCGTCATGACCATCACTGCCTCCTAGCCATGCCTTCAACACTACCTCGGGTCGATGCCAGCCTCGGCAGCTACTTCTAGCCGTGCCGCCGTGCGACCATCAAACCTTCTGCCGCAACCATCGATCATTGCTACGTCTTTCTTCACTATCAGCATCGACAGCAACCTCGACAGTTACTTTTAGCCACGTCGCCAACCAGCGAACCACCCCTCATCGCCCTTGGCCAGGATCACTAGCACCTATCCCAATCGCATGGTCACTAGTGTCCCGTCCCGTCGATGGTACTGCCTCCCAACGACCATAGTGAGCCCTCGACAGTACTGCTCCTAACCGCACCACCATCTCTTTTTCTGCCTCCTAATCGTTGGTAGCAGCGACCCTCCACTCCCATAGTGCTACCATCGATTGGCGTCATAGCAGCAGCACTAAATAGAGCAATGCTGATGCCCTTGATCCGACACCAAAGCCATGAGTTGGGGATTATCGATCTGCAGTCCTACATAATGGCTTCCAATAACTCAATAAAAGCCTAACTAGAAGCCTTAAAAACTATGATTGAGAACCAGTTGTAGGGAACCCTTAATGATTTCAAAAAGAGCATAGTAGAGAGCTTCAACAAGTTTTAGCAAGATAAAAGTTCTAGTCTTACATTAAACCGATCTAGAGACACAGGAAAAATGAACCAAGAATAGGACACAAGCTACTCACGCGTGAAGGTGGAATTCCCAAGATGGGAAGATGGAGATATGACTAGTTGGATCTCTAGGATAGAAATTTTTTTTCCATTTTCATAGAACTCCAGAAGAATCCAAGGTAGAAATAGCTTCAATCCAACTAGATAGAGATGTAATCCAATGGTATGATTAGTACAAAACCTACCATGGGGTCCCCTCGTGGGAGCAATTCAAGAGAGGACTTCTCACAAAAATGTTGATAGGTAGCTCACAAAAATTTACTAGATTTCTATAGTGCTAGAATATCATAGCAGATTTGAACGATTATCAAATCAAGCCAGAGATTGGTCAGAATGATAATTGGTGAAACATTTATCGAAGGACTTATTCCAGATATCCAGTGTAAAGTCAAAACTCGCCAACCTTGTATGAGGAAAAAATATGTAGGGAGAATCATCGAAATAAAAGTGACAACAAACAGATGATCAATAAGCCACTTGCCCCATCTATTCCCAACCGAAATCCTAACTCCTGAAGATTAACCCGAGAAGAACTCAAGGAAAGATCAATGAAAGGTTTGTGTTGGCACTATGATGAAAAGTGGAGTAAGGAGCACTGATATAAACAAGGTCAATTTCTAATGATTGAACCAATTGGGGAGGAACCAAAAGCTAATAATGTGGACTTTGATCATAAAGGTATGGATTTTGATAAAGAAGTTGAACCTATCATACATACAATGCATGCAGTAGTTGGCTACTCTATGCTATGTTGAATCTCGGATTTTGATGATGAAATCAATTGTAAATTGTTAGATCTAACCTATATATTGAGAAAAGTGTGTAGGATTAACTACGATAGCAGTAAGACACAAAACAAGTATTGTGCCGAAGTCAAGACCGAGATCTCGTTGGGAGTTCAAGAGTTCATCGGAAGTCCGAATGTTCGCCGAAAGTTCTGTCGGAACCAACTGAGAAGTCCAGGAGCTTGCTAAAGAAGCTTGTCGGAACTCACCAAGAAGATCGTTGTAAAGTTCAAGAGCTTACTGGGAGTCCGCCGAAACATTGTCGGCAGTTCGTCAGAAGTTCACCGGAAGAGCTATTAACGTACCAGAACAAGATGCTTTGTCAATTGTCTTAATTATTGTAGTTAGTCTGTAAATTAAGTTAGGATTGGGAGGTAATCCCACTAACTTAGCTAAGGGCCAACTGGGCCCTTAATAGGGCTGAATTGGGCTGGATTGAATAGCCCATTAAGCCCCTAAAATCATGGTCGACGGTGGCATCGCTTGGGAGACCCATTCTCCCAAGTGGTCTAGGCGGTGGTACCACCGGTAGTTAATGCTACCAGCGGTGGTATCGCCCTTGGAAGGCCGGGGTATCGTTAGAGCTCGGAGACAACAAGATGTTTTGTCAATTATCTTAATTATTGTAGTTAGTCTGTAAATTAAGTTAGGATTGAGAGGTAATCCCACTAACTTAGCTAGGGGCCAACTGGGCCCTTAATATGGCTGAATTGGGCCGAATTGAACAGTCCATTCAGCCCCTAAAATCATGACCGATGGTGGCATCGCTTGGGAGACCCATTCTTCCAGGTGGTCTAGGCGGTGGTACCGTCTAGATCGGGCGGTGGTACCGTTGGTAGTTAATGCTGCTAGTGGTGGTACCGCCCTTGTCAGGCGGGGGTACTATCAGAGCTCGATCTCCGAGCTCTATCAAGCGGTGGTACCGCCTAGTGTCAGATTGTAGGCGGGAGTACTGCCCAATAATGATGGTGGTACCGTCAGTACCCCGAAATTCGAGGATATGACACTTTTTGGCTCCAATTTTGAAGCCGTTGGGGTCTATAAAAATCCCACCCTTTCCTGCATGAAAGTGCACAAAAGTGTTTAACATATTCTTGAATCTCTAGGGTGTTAAGTGTTGTAAAAGTGAGAAAGAGTACTCCCCTCCCTCTCTTAGCTTTGTAAACATCCAAGAAAGAGGAGTGAGGCTTGTAAGAGTTATCTCTTAAACCCGAAAAAAGAAGAAAGAGCTGTAAAAGGTGGTTGGTCTTCGTCTATTGAAGGAAGACCTTTAATGGATGCCGGTGACCTCGACGGAGGAGGAATCCGAAAGTGGATGTAGGTCACAACGACCGAACCACTTTAAATTCTGGTTTGCATTTCATTTGTGCAATTTACATTACTACAAATCTCCTTAATATTCTCTTTGCAATTTTACAAAAGCTTTCAAATTCAATTTCTTTCAGAAATGGATTGAATCGAAACAAATATTTTTCGGAATCGAGTTTAATTAGAAAAGTTTTCCGCTACACTAATTCACCCCCCCTCTTAGTGCGGCTCTTGATCCTAACAATTGATATCAGAGCACGGTTCACTCTCATTTGGTTTAAAACCCAAGAGAGATGGTATTTGCCGGCAACCAAGATGGTCATTCAATTACACGTCCACCCATATTCAATGGGACGTATTACACATATTGGAAGACTAGAATGAGGATCTTCCTAATTTCAATGGATTTCAAATTATGGAATATTGTAGAAAATGGGTTTCAAAAGTCCTCTTTTCCAATGAACGATTGGAATGAGTTGGAGAAGAAGACTTTCACTTTAAACGCTAAAGCTATGAATGCTTTATTTTGTGCTTTAGATAAAACAAGTTCAATCGTGTGTCTATTTGTGAAATGACTTTTGATATTTGGCACACACTCAAAATGACTCATGAAGGAACTAGTAGAGTGAAGGAGTCGAAAATTAATCTTTTAGTGCATACTTATGAGTTGTTTCAAATGAAACCGAGTGAGACCATTGGAGACATGTACACCCGATTTATGGATATCGTCAATGGTCTAAAAGGACTTTGTAAAAGTTTCTTGGATTTTGAACTTGTTAATAAAATTTTAAGATAACTTCCAAAGAGTTGGGACCCTAAAGTAACGACCATTCAAGAGGCTAAGGACTTAAATAACTTTCCTCTCGAAGAACTAATCGGGTCACTAATGACCTATGAGATGACTTGTAATGCTCTTAAAGAGCTTGAGAACAACCTTCTAAAGAACAAGAAGGATATGTCACTAAGAACTCAAGAAGACCACTTGAAAGAAATTCAAGTGATGAGGACTTTGATGATGACTTGGCACTCTTGACAAGAAAGTTCAAAAAATTCATAAAAAGGAATAAATTTAAAAATGATACTAAAAATAAATTTGAACCCAAGAAAGATCAAGTGATATGCTATGAATGCAAGAAGCCGGGACAACAAGAGCGAATGTCCCCTAGCAAAGAAGAAGCAACCAAAGAAGAAGAAGGCTCTTAAAGCAACATGGGATGACTCAAGTGCATCCGAAGAAGAGGAGCCAACCAACACCGAGCAAGTTGCTCACTACGCACTAATGGCTATTGGAGATGAGGTAACAAGTTCATTAGATGCAAATTTATCTTTCGATAAGCTTTTAAGTACTTTTTATGAATTGTTTGATGAATGTAGAACTTTGAGTAAAAAGTATAAATCTTTGAAAAAGAAACATGCTTCTCTTGTTAGTGATTTTGATAAACTAAAAATTGAACATGATGATAGTTTAGCTCACTGCACAAAATGCTATGAAGTAGAAACATTTAGAAAGGAAAATTTGCTAAAACCTTAGAAAAGTTTGAAGTTAGTAGCAAGTCCTTGAACATGATCTTTGCCAACAAGGGACACGTTCATAGAAAAGGCGAAATCGGATTTGTGAGTAGCTCTCACCAAAATCCAACCACCTTTGTTAAAGGTCCTACTTTACATGTTTCACCCCGAAACAAATATAACTTTTGTTACAAATTTGGGCATATAGCTTATCATTGTCCATTTAAGAAATGTAGTCCACATAAATTGATTTGGGTTTTTAAAGGAACCATAAAGAACTCCATGCAAAATGATAAGTTAAGCCAATCGATTTTTGAGGCACCCAAGGTCAAATAAGTACCTAAAAATCATCCTTTTCTGTAGAAACATTTATCATCACAAGCTAGGAGCAAGAGATGGTACTTTGATAGTGGATGCTCAAGGCATATGACTGGAGATCCATCTCAATTCTCTAAGCTCACTAGCATAGATGAAGGATATGTCACATTCGGAGACAACAACAAGGGTAAAATCATTAGCAAAGGAACCATATGTAACAAATCTAACTTCTTTATTAAAGATGTGTTGTTGGTTGATAGCTTAAAACATAACCTTTTGAGCATTACTCAATTGTGTGATAAAGGATATATCATTAGATTTGAATCTAATCCTTGCATTATTGAAAAATCATACAAAAATACATCTATGATTGTCTTAAAATAAAATAATGTATACACTATCGACATTGATGATTTTTGTAATAAAATGTGCTTTTCGATTTTAAATGATGATGCTTGGCTTTGGCATAAGAGATTATATCATGCTAGCATGAAACTAATCTCTCATATCTCATATAAAGAACTTGTATGAATTTGATGTTTATCTTTTCCGAACTTTCTCGATTCTTTAAAACTCTCATGAAACTATTTCATAAATAAGGCTTTCATGAAATCTGAAATATGAATATACTAAGTATCAAAGTTTTAATGAGAAATGGATTTGATTTATGAAGGTTTATTCATGGAATTTCTCTTTCATATGATGCTTCTTTCACATAAATTCTTCCTTACTCTTCTCATAAAAGAAGAAGTTTTATGAATTTTTAAGTACGAGATGATCACTTACAAGAATGAGGATTTGATTTCACATGAATATTTTGATCCTTTTTCATGAATCCCTTCTTTTTGTCAAAATTGAAATATGATTTAATGAAACTTGTTTTTGACTTAGTTCAAATCATTTCACAAATTTGGTTCTTAATGGATTTCCTCCTTACTTTCCTTCCTCTCCTTCACGAAAATGTTTTGATGACAAAGGGGGAGAAGTTGATGGAATCTATCGCTTTAATGTTGATAACTTTTGATGTTTCTGAATGTTATCATGCAACAATGCAATATCAATTGAATAAGTTAGTGAACCATGCTTGAATTTTACCACACTTGCATTGGTGAATGATTCTCCTTTTTATTGATGACAAAGAGGGAGAAATGATATGTTAAATTGATGACAAAATTGGCATTGTAAATGTATGCAATGTATCCTATCGTAAATGCTTACTTGTATGTGTTGTGTATGCTTGAAATATTATTGGAATCATCATAAACATTGCAACATATCGCAAATGCTTGAAACATATCAAAATGTACTTCACATGCATTATAGATAAATGTCATTCACTGTGACAAGATATCTTGAGCTTAGCTTGCTATTTTACAATTGATATCTTACCATGGAATGATGAATTGCTATCTATGTCATATTGCTATTTGAAATGATGGATGTCATACCTTGACATCATTTTTTGATAAATACGTGGCATCGTATTTTGAGAATGTTAAATCATGATAGGAATCATGATGTGCATGTTGATAAGTTTAAATGAACTTAACTTATCAGTTTGATACTTAAATTCAAATGCCTTGAATTCAAGAATGTCTTTTCTCAAAGTATGGCATATAGATAAGGGGAGTTAAGGATAACTCCGTTATCAATTGATTGTCATCATAAAAAAGGAGGAGATTGTTGAATCTCGGATTTTGATGATGAAATCAATTATAAATTGTTAGATCTAATCTATATATTAAGAAAAGTGTGCAGGATTAACTACAATAGCAGTAAGACACAAAGCAAGTGTTGTGCCGGAGTTAAGATCGAGATCTCGTTGGGAGTTCAAGAGTTCGTTGGAAGTCCAAACATTTGTCGGAAGTTCTGCCGAAACTAACCGAGAAGTCTAGGAGCTTGCCAAAGAAGCTCATCGAAACTCGCCAAGAAGATTTTCGTAAAGTTCAAGAGCTTGCTGGGAGTCCGCCACAACATTGCTGGTAGTTCGTCGGAAGTTCGTTGGAAGATCGCCGGAAGAGCTATTGACGTATTGTCACGAACGGTCGTCGCGCACCCGCAACAACTCTGTTCAACGAACCGTTCGTCGCTCGCACCTGCATGTACAGCTGCTTGGCAGCATGTTTTCTCTTACTTTTGGGTCATTTTTCTTGTAAATATGTAAGTTCGAACAAGCTGCAGCGTTACAAAGCGACCGCTCACCGAACCGAGCAAAACAGCCCCAAAACAGCCCAAATCAGCCTCGTTTTCGCGTGCCGCGGGAGGTGAGCAGAGAACTGCCTCCACTCACAAAACGTCAGCCAGCTCAGACCCCAGGAACCCCCCGGGTGGCACATGGCTGGATGGGGCTTCGGTTATATACCGGGCGTTGAACACTCTTTCGCAAGTTCGCACGTGACCTTTACGGGAACTTGGTTTTGCGCCCGGGACCAGGTGAGCGACTGTTTGTGGGCTTGCAGCTGTTCGTTCATCCTTGAAAGCCTTGTTTTTCTCCCTCTCCCTCTTTTCTCTTGTGCACACAAGGTGTTCGACGAATTGCTTGTAAAGCTTCCCTTTCCGCGAGACTTCGGGACTTGTCCGTTGCTCGTTCTTTCGAACTAACTTCTTTCTCTTTTACAGGTCCTTAGGGACCTGCGAGAGGTTACAAAGTGGGCTGATCCTTGCGGAGCAAGATCGCAAGGGCGAAGCGCGACTTAGGCAACGCAAGCTAAGTTCGCGTCCTTGCCCCAAGGGTGAAGCGCGACTTAGGCAACGCAAGCTAAGTTCGCGTCTTTGGCCGCAAGGGTGCCTCACGCCTTAGGCAATTCCAGCTAAGGTCGTGACAGTATGGGAACAAGATGCTTTGTCAATTATCTTAATTTTTATAATTAATCCATAAATTAAGTTAGGATTGGGAGGTAATCCCACTAACTTAGCTAGGGGCCAACTGGGCCCTTAACAAGGCTGAATTGGGTCAGATTGAATAGCTCATTCAGTCCCTGAAATCATGGCCAGCGGTGGCACTGCCTAGGAGACCCAGTCTCCTAAGTGGTCTGGGCAATGGTACCGCTAGCAGTTAATACTGCCAGTAGTGGTACCGTTGGCAGTTAATGTTGCCAGTGATGGTACCGCCCCTGTCAGGCGGTGGTACCGCTTAGACTGGGAGGTGGTACCGCCTAGTGTCAAACTATAGGCGATAGTACCGCCCAGTAATGGTAGTGGTACCGCTAGTACCCCAAAATCTGGGGATGTGATACTTTTTGGCTCCAATTTTCAAGTCATTAGGATCTATAAAAACCCCACCCTTTCCAGCATGAAAGGGCACGAAAGTGTTTAACATATTCTTGAATCTTTGGGGTGTTAAGTGTTGTAAAAGTGAGAAAGAGTCCTCCCCTCCATCTCTTAGCTTTGTAAACATCCAAGAAAGAGGAGTGAGGCTTGTAAGGGTTATCTCTTAAACCCGAAAAAAGGAGAAAGAGCTATAAAAGGTGGTTGGTCTTCGCCTATTGAAGGAAGGCCTTTAGTGGACGCCGGTGACCTCGACGGAGGAGGAATCCGAAAGTGGATATAGGTCACAACGACCAAACAACTCTAAATTTTGGTTTGATTTTCATTTGTGCAATTTACATTACTACAAACCTCCTTAATCTTCTCTTTGCACTTTTACGAAAGCTTTCAAATTCAATTTCACTTTGAAACAGATTAAATCAAAACGAATATTTTTCAGAACCAAGTTTAATTAGGAAAGTTTTCCACTGTACTAATTCACCCCCCCCTCTTAGTGCGGCTCTTGATCCTAACATGTTAGTCATAGGTGCCTTGCAAGCCAATCACGTAAGTGATGACATGTGTGACATGATACATACTCTTTTTGCTTATTATTTATTTGATATTTTTCTCACTTTATATTACTTATTGCATGTATTGTGATGTCCATGGATCTATGCAATGGGAATCGGATCGTGATGAGATAATGATAATGAGATCGATTCACCTTTAAACAAAGATCCTAAATAATTATAGTCATGGGTCACTCGAGAGAGACATCGAGATGACTAGATAGACTAGTGTGCTATATACATGTTCATATGATGGAGGTGACTAGTCTCATAACTGCTTGTGTGGAGATACTAGGGATGCCACATAGGTGCTTATTGGAGAATGAGTTCATTGATTGATCCGCTCATGAAATATTGGATGGTTGATGATACCTCATTGTCAGACATTGATTCCGTTGTCCTAGTGGTGTATCTAACCCTTAGAATTGAGACACCAAGGATATCCTGTATGAATACTCTACTCTTTAATACCGGACTTATAGACCTGAAAATTTCAGATCTAGCATCGCTGGTCATCGGGAGTGATAGTAAACCTTACAAGGGCTATTAAGTATCGATAGAAGATCATCAACTCTCGATGTCGTGAGAGGAATATCTCATATGTTCTTACTTAGACAAATCTCTGGCTAGGGTCATTTGAATTTAGAAAGAAAGAGTTTTCCGGGGAAATACGATTAGAACGAGACTCGAATAGAAACCATATAGGCTTGATAGTACTATTCTTGATATATGGTCTCTGAGATATTCAATGAACGAGGGACTATAGATATATGGTAACTAAGGATAGATAAGTCCAATGGATTGGATTACCCTATATTATCTAGGGACTGCTGTCACAAATAGTCGTCGCACACTCACAACAACTTTGTTCAACGAACCGTTTATCGCTTTTGTATGCTTGTACAGAAACATGACAACCTATTTTGCCTTAGTTTTGTGTGTTTTTTCTTGTAAAAATGCATGTTCGAATAGGTTGCAATGGTGCAGTGCGATCGCTCGCCGCGCCGGGCCGAACTGCCCCAAAATGGCTTCGTTTTCACGTGCCATGGCTTGTTTTCTGCAAGCCACAGTAGCACCCCAAAACGTCAGCCATCTCAGTACCCTAGAACCCCCCGGGTGGCACAGGGTTGGATGGGGCTTTTGTATATTGTTGGGCGTTAAAAAATCTTCATAAGTTGGCACGTTAACTTGACGGAAACTTACCTTCGTGCTTGGCACTCAGTGAGCAGTTGTTTGTGGACTTATAACTATTTGTTCTACCTTTTAAAGTCCTTATTTTCCTCTTTTCCCTCTTTTCTCTTATGCACACAAGGTGCTCGCTGAATTGCTTGTAAAGCTTTCCTTTCCGTGAGATGTCGAGACTTGTCCGTCGCTCGTTTTTGAACTAATTAACTTTCTATTTTATAGGTCCTTCAGGACCTGAGTGAAGTTGCAAATTGGCTGACCCTTTGCGGATGCATATCGCAAGGGCGTGTCATGACTTAGGCAATCTTAGTTAAGTCTAAGAAGTTGGCGTGAGGGTGCTTCATAACTTAGGCAACTCAAACTAAGTTCGCGTCTTTGTCACAAGGGTGCCTCACGACTTAGGCAATTCTAGCTAAGTCCATGACATTGTGGTATCAAAGTGGGTAAATAATTCAAGCAAGCAGCGAAGGAACTTCACAATCTCACAATGACAAAACATCGTGGCGAATCAAACAAGACGGGTCAAGCCGGGCCCTTGCCCCAAGTAGTCGTAGGTGGGCTGCAAGTGCATACTCGCTCTCATACTGTTGGAGCCGCTTAGGAGGAGCGTGGCAGCGAACATGATGAGCGAGAAGTTGGCTACTCTCTAGAGCGGAGGAAGCGCAATCTAGAGTGCCAACCTATCACGGACTTAGCTGGTTTTACCTAAGTCATGCGGCACCCTTGCGTGATCGTCCGCCAAGGTCAGACTTCTCGAAACCTCCCATGGTCCCTTAGGACCTACAAAAGAGAAATTGGGTTAGAGAAAGCGCCTCACTCAGGATCCACAAGCAAACATTTCAGGAAACACTTGATAGACAATGCAAATTACAAACAGACTTTACAAGTTCTGAACGGTTGCACAATAAAGGGTCAAAATGGTCCCCTACAGACCGAGTATCTCTCACAAGTATCCACATGACACAACATTTATTTATAAGCCTAAAACAACCACCAAACCCAACTAAAATGGGGATGTTAAGCCTTCGACCATCCTTCTACATACTATGTAAAGCTTGAATAAACCAAAAGACACGGATATACATGAGCATTAGATCAAACATCTTGTTTAGAATTTTGTTTATGATATTCTCCCCCATTTATTCCTTCGATGTCCTCATCGAAGCCTTTGTCGACACTGCAACTCCTCGCCTTTGCTAAGTATTCAATCTTCTGCTCTAACTGCAATGCACCTCTTGGCTCTCAACTGCACTTCACTGCTATTGTTGAGTAATTGAACTTTTGATTCGTCATGCTGCTTCAACTTGCCAATGACTCTGACTCTAGTGTGGGGTTGGCTGAGTTGTGTTGATCCTTGTTGGTTCCTACGGATCCTCCAGATGAAGGAAAAGACTATCCTTACTATGCGTCAGTCTCTCAAATGCCTCATGCTGCTTGAACTGGGTGGATGCTTATTGGAGCTTTAACGAGCATCGCCTTGAAAACTTTCTAAGTTTTGGGTCATTCCTCCACAAAATTTGCCCATTGACTCTTCTTTCACTTAGTTGTCACTTCCAAGTAGATTCGCATCACTTCCGTTTTCGATTGACATTCTGTTGGGAAATGAAGCGGATAATCTACTCTCAGTAGCACTAATTACCATTGGTGAGGATTTGACAACTATTGTCTTCTATTATCTTCAAAGGGTCTTTGAACCTATACAAAGCTCCTCGACTGGATAGATAAGAGAATTGGGGTACTCAGTTTCACCCATTCTCTTAAGAGTAGAGAAGACAAAGGTTACTTGACTTCACCTGCCTCCTCGAGGGTTGTACTCCATGCATCAAGCTGGTTACTAACCTTTGCCTGCTCTTTGCTCACATTTTGAAGCACTCGAAGTGTTTGCACTCCTTGCGTTGAGTTAGCTATTGTGATTTACCTTCTTAATGCCACCGAACTTCTGGAATGCAGGAAGTTTTCACTCCAACTTGGAGTAAGTCTCTAATAGTTTTGGTCACCTCTGGGATTGTACCGTCTTCTCCATCAACCCTGCCGCCTACTCCATTGAGTAGCAAAGGTACAACACCGCGTACTGTCTGCTTTATATTTAATCTCGTATTTTAATGATGAAACCAATTGATAAGTGTTTATGATTTGATCTACGTTTTGAGTGACGCAGGATGCTTTGATCAGGGAGAGACATTTAAAGCAGAAAAAATCATATTGGGCCGGAGAAACATGTCAGAAGATCGGACGTCGCGCCGAAGGATCCATCGACGTATCAATAGAAGGCTTTGGGACATGGATTCTGGCATCGAGCCAAGAAGAGCGGACATTGTGCCAAGGATATCAGAGTTGCGAAGGTCAACTAGCCGATTGGGCAATAAGCCGCAAGAGAGGACGATGCACCGAAGAATCGGACAAAGCGTCGATGGACCAATGACATGCTGAATGACATGATTCATGCTTAGTAATAATTGTCTAGATCGAAGTGTGTTTTTATGTGTGCAGGATTAACTACAATAGCAAGGTATAAAGCAAAATGAAGTCCCGGAGTCAAGAACGTGATTTCGTTGGGAGTTCGAGAGTTCGTCGAAAGTCCGGACGTTCTATCACAGACTTAGCTGGTTTTGCCTAAGTCGTGCGGCACTCTTGCGTGTCCGTCCACAAAGGTCAGCCTCCTCAAAGCCTCCCATATCCCTTAGGACCCACAAAAGAGAAAAAGGGTTAGAGAAAACGCCTCATTCGTGATCCACAAGCAAACATTTTCGAAAACACTTCATAGACAATGTAAATTACAAACAGACTTTACAAGCTCTGAATAGTTGCATAACAAAGGGTAAAATGGTCCACTATAGACCGAAAATCTCTCACAAGTGTTCATATGACACAATATTTATTTACAAGTCTAAAACGGCCACCAAACCCAACTAAAATGGGACTATTAAGCCTTCGGCTGTCCCTCTCCATACTAGGCAAAGTATGAATATACCAAAAGATACGGACATGCATAAGCATTACATCAAACATCCTGTTTAGAAGTTTGTCTGTGACATTCTCCCCCACTTATTCCTTCGACGTCCTTGTCGAAGCCTTTGCCGACACTACAACTCCTCGCCTTTGTTGAGTCTTCAATCTTCTGCTCCAACTGCAATGCACCTCTTGGCGCCTAGCTAATCTTCGTTGCTATTTTTGAGTAGTCGAACCTTTGATCCGCCATGCTGCTTCAACTCACCAATGACTCTGACTCTAGTGTGGGGTTGGCTGAGTTGTGTTGATCCTTATTGGTTCCTGCGGATCCTACAGATGAAGGAAAAGACCATCCTTACTGCGCTAGTCTCTCAAATGCCTCATTGTTGCTTGAACTGGGTAGATGCTTGTTGGAGCTTTAACGAGCATCGTCTAGCAAACATCTGAAGTTTTGGGTCCTTCCTCCACAAAATTTGCCCATTGACTCTTCTTTCACTTAGTTGTCACTTCCAAGTAGGTTCGCATCACTTCCGCTTTCGATTGGCATTTCGTTGGGAAATGAAGCGGACAATCTACTTTCAGTAGCACTGATCACCGTTAGGGAGGATTTGACAACTATTGTCTTCCATTATCTTCGAAGGGTCTTTGAACCTGTGAAGAGCTCCTCTGCTGGATAGATAAGAGAATTAGGGTACTCGGTTTTGCCCTTTCTCTTAAGGGTTGAGAAGGCAAAGGTTACTTGACTTCGCCCGCCTCCTCGAGGTTGTACTCCATGCTTCGAGCTGGTTACTGGCCTTCGCCTGCTCTTTGCTCACACTTCTGAAGCACTTGAAGTGTTTGCACTCCTTGCATTGAGTTAGTTACTGTGATTCACCTTCTCAATGCCATCGAACTTCTGGAATGTAGGAAGTTTTCACCCCAACTTAGAATAATTCTCTAATAGATTTGGTCGCCTCTGGGATTGTACCGTCTTTGCGGTATCTTGGCGTTGCCATGCCCATGGCCCTACTATCCGTCGCCTCGCATCTGCATCCCTTTTCTTCACGATCAGTAGATATGTCTCTATGGTACTCCTCTGAGTCCACCTCCATTCTAACTGATGCTTGATTTTAGGTAGCTAAGTCCATCTGAACTCGTCGTCGCTTCCTCGCCTCTTTCGACCCCTTGCTTCAACACCTCTGTGTTCTCCAAGCAGCTCCCTTTTGTCGATGGAAAGATAGACTACAACTCCTATGCATGGCCTCTGCCATCATGTTGTAGGATTTGCACCAATTCTATTCTCCTTAGCTTCTTTGGTAGCAACGTTCGCTTACTCAACCTTGTCCTCTGACTTGCTGGGCTCCCTTAAGCGAATATAGGCTCTGGAGCAGTCCAACTCTCCAGCTGCTTTGATCATACCTCTACATGATCAAGTCCCTCCCCTGGGACTCACTGATACTTGCATTCGAACTTTTCCCTTGGTGGAACACAGCCCCCATATGCTGATGACCAAGACTTTCATCTGATGCAAAATTCGATGCACGCACGGAAGACTCGCCTTTGCGGTACCATGGCCTTCACTCCTTGAATCCATAGCTCTTCTTGCCGTTGTGTTGTTCACCGAAGTGGAGCTTCCAGTAGCTCCCGATCATATCTCTGTATGATATAGTCCCTCACGGGACTCATTTATGTGTATCACATTGCCACGAATTGTTCCACCACGATCCGCTACACCATGTCGCCTCTTGGTGACATCTCAATTGCATTCTGATCCTTGTGGGATGAACTCGAATTGTGATCCCTCCATGTGTGGCCTCTGCCAATACATCGCAGGGTCTCTTCCACCTTCGATTTTGTTCGCTCCTTTGGCAATAGACCTTCATCCACCCACTCTTGGGTCACACCTAGACGAAGCATCGCTCTAGGACAGTCCGTCGCCTAGTAGCTCCCAAAGTCCCCCCGACTTCGTTGCAATTAGTGCACCATTGTCTGGATCCTAGGCCTCTGTCCCTACCAGCACAATTTTCGCTGTGCACCGCTTCCTTCATGGCAACTTGAATGGCAACACTATGGCATATTCTTCAAGAGTACTTGCCTTCGCATCCTCTTGCCCCGTGCTAAGGCCTTCTGAACCTAACTTCACCTCTGCAAGTTGAGTCGCCTTAGTTTCTCCATCAAATGCTTCTCCGAGATAAGGTGCATGTGCCTAGAAGCTCCCTTCATCTTTGGCACCATGCAAGATGAGTCCGCTTTGTCAGAATGAAAGACCCATGGAACAACATGTTCCTGCTCTGGCCTCTGCAAGAGTTCATGTCCTTGACCTTTGTCCAAGGAAAGCACTGTGCCTCCGCTCCATGTTCCATCTTCTATGCTGGCTCCCTTTATGCGGCTTGGGTACTTTGCCAAGTTACACCCAAGTTGCTCCGCTCCTCGTTTTTGCATTAAGTTGATGGTGGCCCTCATGCCTACCTTATGATTAGGCAAGAGGCAGTTAAAACAAATCTGTTTAAGGCAGTTTGCTGTTGTGATAGAAATCAGAATGTAAGCGCAAACTGAAATACGATGTTCGTACGAGAAAACCGATTGACGTCTAAACACGATTCGGAAAGTATTGAGCTTGGAAATGCAAACGTAAAAGCGCAGAAGACAGTAAGCTATGAAGAAGGTTTGCAGTAAGGATAATAAGCTCAAAGTAAATGCAAACCAGAGAGCAGCGCGATTTAGAGTGGTTTGCGAGAAAATCGATTTACGTCTAAACACGATTCGGAAAGTATTGAGCTTGAAAACGTAGACGTAAAAGCGCAAAACACAGTAGGCTATGAAGGAGGTTTGCAGTAAAGATAATGAGCTTAAAGTAAATGTAAACTAGAGAGCAGCGTGATTTAGAGTGGTTCGGTCAATCTTGACCTACATCCACATCTGGCTTCCTCCACCGATGAGGTTGCCGATGTCCACTAGAGGCTTTCCTTCAATAGGCGAAGGCCAACCACCTTTTTACAGATTCACTTCTTTTGACGGGCTTAGGAGACAACCCTTACAAACTTTTCTCTCCTCTCTTGAAAGATCTGAACTTGGAAGAAGAGAAGGAGAAGAACCTTTAGCTTATTACAACACTTTTGAGCTCAAAAATCTCAGAGTAAGATCAGAATTTTGGTGGTTTTCGTTGCTCTTTCATTGCTGAAAGAGTGGGGTATTTATAGGCCCCAAACCAGTTTGAATTCCGAGCTCAAAACTGTTAATTCCTGGAATTCCGGGGTCTGGCGGTTGCACCGCCTGACTAGGGCAGTTGCACTGCCTGACAGGGCTCGAAGACTGAGCCTCTGGGCGATGCCACCGCTTGTTAGGGGCGGTTGCACCGCCTGGCAGAGCTCGGAGACCGAGCTCAGGCGGTGCCACCACCTGACTGGGGCGGTTGCACCGCCCAGCTAGAGCTCGGAGACTGAGCCCTGGGTGGTTGCACCGCTGTCAGAGGCGGTTGCACCGCCCAGCCAGAACTCGGAGATCGAGCCCTGGGTGGTGCCACCGCGGACCTAGGCGGTGACACCTCTGGGCGAGAGATCTGGGTCCGAATGGGTTGATCCATTCGACCCAATCTGATTCTTTCAAGGGCCCAATTGCCCCTTGATTAAGTTGATGGGATCACCTCCCAAATCACACTTAATCATCGTGCTAACTACGATAATTCTTAAGACTTTTACTCTAGGTTGCTCCGGTGCGTCAATCGCTTCTTCCAGCGAGCTTCCGGCGAACTTCCAACGAACATCCGACGGTCCTCCGACGATGCTCCTACGAACTTCCGGCAAACTCCTGGACTTGCGACGATTCACTTGGCGAGTTCTGACGAGCTTCTTTTGGCAAGCTCCTGGACTTCTCGGATTTGTTCCCGCAGAACCTCCGACGACCGTCCGAACTTCCGTCAAGCTCTCGAACTCCCACCGTGATCATAGTCCTGACTCCGGCGCAACTCCTTCTGCAAGTCTTACTTTCATCGTAGTTAATCCTGTACACTTATCTCAACATATGGATTAGATAACAAATGACAATTGATGTCATCATCAAAATCTGAGATTCAACAATCTCCCCCTTTTTTATGATGACAATCAATTGATAACGGAGTTAACCTTAACTCCCCCTATCTATGTGCCATAATTGAGATAAGTCATTCTTGAATTCAAGGCCTTTGAATTCAAGAGACATATTGATAAGTTAAAGTCATTTAACCTTATCAATACCCCCATCATGATTCCTATCGTGATGTATCTTTCTGTATGATGTCAAGACTCGACATCTATTTTCAAATTTCAAATGTGAATTGTTGTAATGATAGCAATTCATCATATGGAAAGATATCAACATGTAAAATTACAATACAAGTTCTTGATATCTTAATATGATGCAAATATGGCAATCATAGTAAACATGGCATAGTATCAATAATCATATGTCTGTTTCTTTTAACATAATATGACATTTATAGTATCAATTCATATACTTCTCCCCCTTTGTCATCAACAAAAAGGAGAACGATATATGTATTTTTTGAATTTACATGTGATGCCATAAGTGGGTTGGAAAGATATCAACATGTAAAATTATAATACAAGTTCTTGATATCTTAATATGATGCAAATATGGCAATCATAGTAAACATGGCATAGCATCAATAATCATATGTCTGTTTCTTTTAACATAATATGGCATTAATAGTATCAATTCATATACTTCTCCCCCTTTGTCATCAACAAAAAGGAGAACGATATATGCATCTTTTGAATTTACATGTGATGCCATAAGTGGGTTCATGTCATTTATAGGATACAAACATCTCAAGAAGACCATGACATGGAGAGTATATATATAGAATGAAAACTTCTTCCTTGTTATTATTTTTGCATGAAAGAGGAAGGCCATTTGTATAGTTCAAATCGATAGCATGCTTTACAGGGATCAATATATCTATGCGAGTAAAGTCCTTGCAAAAAATATCTTTCTTTAAGCAGGAATCATCAATTTTATGTTTCAAAGGCAATATTCTTGTCAAGAATGTGAATCAAAATCCGAAAGAGAGTAATGATATCCAATTGAAATCGAAAATTTAATTTAACACTTTCATGCAAGATTATGAGGGCATGCTCATCGTTTATGAAAATTTTTCCAACATGTTATTTTTATCGTGTAATTCAATCAATAAAGTCCAAATAATAATTTTAACAAATTTATACATTCGGACACATCAACATGACATCAATATTATGGTAATACATCAATATCATGATAATACATCAACATCATGGTATCAGCATCATGGTAATATATCAATATTATGGTATCAGCATCAATTTCAAGGCTATATTACTTTCACATTCATCTTGGAAACCAAGATACAAGGTTTTCAAAGAAACATTTAACATGAAATTCGACAATGAGTAATGAGATTGAGTAACCCTGCATATTCTTGCATCAAGTAACCATAATGCATTGTGATCAAGGTGAGTAATAAAGAGTTTACAACAACGAAATTGTTACAACAAGAGGTTATTGTGTCCACACATACAAACTTTATTCAGGAGGTGGAAAATTAAGGTGCCTAAATAAAGAGTCAAATTGACGATGAATTTGCTGCAGTTCAGATAAGATTTGATCTTGCTGGTGTTCAAGCCGATCTTGTCTTTGTTCAAATCGATCCATCCATATCCTAATGTCTTCAATGGATGTTGCATGAGCTTGCTCAAATGGATGTGTTTCCTCAAAGGGACAGATCGGAGGAGATTGAGTGCCCCTAAAGACTGGTGTTTCGGGTTCTGGTTCAGGTTGAGGGTGATCGGTTCTTCTAGGCATTCTAACCCAATTACCATATCTATAAACACATCTCAATCGATGAAGTAGATTTTTGTTTATTATGCTAAACCTATCCACTTTCATCACTTCTTCGTCGGGTGGGATTTGGATATCGTAAGCTTTAAGGATTCTAGTGATTATTCCACCATATGGAAGCATCATGTCTCTTTTAGATAGTTCTATCATGTTTTGTTGAATGAGGTATCCAAAGCAGATGTTATGTCCTTTCATAATCCAATACATGATTCCTAACTCCAATTGACTTACTTCATCATGATGATATTGTTTAGGGAGAATGATGCTAGTTAGGATATGATGTACTTTAGTGTTTAGTGGTAATAGGTGTTCACAGCTTTTATGAATTATCGCTAAGTTGGGATTACCAAAAATTGTTCCTAAGGCTTCAACATATGTTGTCCCAATTGTTTCATTGTCCCATGATCCTCTAAAATAAAGTCCTCTATTTTTCATGGGAATACCTATCATGTCACAAATTAATTTATCAGTAATGGAGATGTATTGTCCTAGGAAATAGGTGGACATTCTTTCTTCTTCATCTACTTGTAGATTGTTGTAAAACAATCTAACAAGTCTTGGATAGATGGGTTCACTAATTTTTAAAATAGGGAGTAGATCTAGGTTGGCAAACCATTGGATTGTCTCTAAGTCTCTTAGTTCATCTAAATCTACATGTTTTCCCTTATGGACACTTCTAAATTCAAAGGCGGAGAATTTTTCAGCATGATACTTTGAATCAAAGAGGGTAAGATCAAAATCTTCCACTAATCTCCTCTTTCCTTTGTCCCTTGAGGATCTTCTAGAGCCCATAACTACTGTTATTTGAGAGGATAGTAAAGAACAAGAGTAAATGAATCAAAAACAGAATTTAGAGGGCTCTTAGAGAATACCTTGAGTGAGATCTTCAAGAGAAGGAGAGATTGTTGATCTTTTGCTTCGAAATGGGGAGGATTTGAGATGCTAAGATGGGAGAAATGGAGGTGGAGAGGCTTTGGAAGAGAGAAGAGGGGAAGGGAGTAAGTTGGGGTCGGTTCTACCGCCGGCCCTAGCTTGGTTTAATAGGGGGCAGGATTGCGGGCGGTTGCATCGCTGGCTGGGGCGGTGCAACCGCTTGCAACCCATGATAGCCGGCGGTGCTACCGCCAGCTGGAGCGGTGCTACCGCCAGCTGGAGCGGTGCTACCGCCTGTAGGCAGTGAGCACTCATCTTGACTGCTTTGTGGTCTATTTTGAATATTTCTTACTTGAGAAGAGTTTTTATTTATGAAGCAGTCAACTTTACTTTTGTAACTACGTAAGAAATTTTATTTTAAGATGAGACATTTGCACGATCAAGATAGATCTAGTGATGCGCATATTCTTCTTCAAATGTCGTATTCATGTTTGTGACAGTTTGTCCACGTTGGTAAGCTTTTGCAAGTTCATGACAAACTTTGCTTACAAAACGTAAGTTCATGATATAGTTGATCTTAAAAGTAACGAACTTATCAGTTTGATGAGATCGGAGATCCAGTGGATATGTGAAGGTATATATGGGTTTCTAATCCTGAGGGATAAAATAGGTTTGTATTGCTTTTGTAATTTTAGTTTTCTAATCTTCTTTTTATTTACGCTTAAGGAGCATCACGTGTTCTTTTTGGATCTCGGGTTATGAATATAGAGAATCCAAAGAGCAGGATATTATTTCTTGCTCCTAGCTTGTGATGGTGTATGTCTCTACAAGAAAGGATAAATTTTAGGTACCCATTTACTTTTGGGTGCCTCAAAAGTTGATCTATATTGTTTGTCATGTTGCATAGAGTTTATCATGGTTCATTTAGGAACCCAAATTAATTTGTTTGGACTAATTTTCTTGAATGGACAATAATGTGTTTTGTGTCCATGCTTGCAACAAAAGTTGCATTTGCTTTGGTGTTGAACATGTAGGATAGGGCCTTTTATGAAGGTTGTTGGATTTTGATGAGAATTTCTCACGAATCCGATTCCCCTTCTTTTGGGAACGTGACCCTTGTTTGTAAGGATCATGTTCAAAGACTTGCTACCAACCTTAAATTTCTTCAAGGTGTCCATAAGTAGCAAGTTTTGCTTTTGGATAGTTTCTAGATCATGGCATTTGATACAAGAGCCTAAACTATCATGATATTCAGTCTTTAACTTATCGAAATCACAATTAAGACTATCATGCTCCTTTTTTAGCAATTTGTATTTACTACTAATAATCTTGCATTCATCAAAAAAATCATGGAAGGCATTTAATAATTCATCAAATGATAAATCTGCATCAATTAAATTTGTTACCTCCTCTCCGATAGCCGTTAAGGCGTAATGAGCAACTTGCTCGGTGTTGGACTCCTCTTCTTCGGATGCGCTCGAATCATCCCATGTTGCGTTGAGCGCCTTCTTTTTTGATGTTCTCTTCTTGGCTTGGGGACAATCACTCTTGTAGTATCCTGGCTTTTTGCACTCATAGCAAATAACTTGGTCCCTTTTGAGTTCAAGTTTATTTTTTGTGTCATTTTTAAATTTGTTTCTCTTAATGAATTTTTTGAATTTCTTTGTTAGAAGTGCCAAGTCATCGTCACAGTCCTCATCACTTGAGTTTTCTCTCAAGTGGTCATCAAAAGTTCTAAGTGCCATATCCTTCCTGTTCTTTGGAAGGATGTCTTCTTGCTCTTCATGAGCCTTGCATGTCATTTCATAAGTCATTAATGACCCGATTAGTTCTTCAAGAGGGAAGTTGCTTAAATCTTTAGCCTCTTGAATAGCAGTGACTTTAGGGTCCCAACTCTTAGGAAGGGATCTTAGAATTTTATTTACAAGCTCAAAATCCGAAAAACTTTTGCCGAGTCCTTTTAGACCATTGACGACATCCGTGAAACGGGTGTACATGTCGCCAATAGTCTTGCTCGGTTTCATTCGGAAAAGTTCGAAAGAATGTATCAAAAGATTGATTTTTGACTCTTTCACTCTACTTGTGCCTTCGTGAGTCACTTCGAGTGTATGCCAAATATCAAATGTGGTTTCACAAACCGAAACACGAGTAAACTCATTTTTTTCGAGCGCACAAAATAAGGCATTCATAGCCTTTGCATTAAGAGCGAAAGTCTTCTTCTCCAATTCATTCCATTTGATCATTGGAAGAGAAGACTTCGAAAAACCATTTTTGACAAGATTTCAAAGTTCAAAATCCATCGAAATAAGGAAGATCCTCATTCGGGTCTTCCAATAGGTGTAGTCCGTTCCATTGAACATGGGTGGACGTGTAATAGAATGACCCTCTTGGTTTCCGGCGTATGCCATCTCTCTTGGGTTTTAATCTGTTTGAGAATGAACCGAGCTCTAATACCAATTGTTAGGATCAAGAGCACTAAGAGGGGGTGAAATGAGTGCAAATGAAAACTTTCTATGTTTTTAAACTGAGTTCGTACGACAAAGCCAATTTCAGCAGAAACTTCGATTTGTAAATCACTTTAACTTGTGATTAGGCAAGAGGCAGTTAAAACGAATCTGTTTAAGGCAGTTTGCTGTTGTGATAGAAATCAGAATGTAAGCGCAAACTGAAATACGATGTTCGTACGAGAAAACTGATTTACGTCTAAACACGATTCGAAAAGTATTGAGCTTGGAAACGCAAACGTAAAAGCGCAGAAGACAGTAAGCTATGAAGAAGGTTTGCAGTAAGGATAATAAGTTCAAAGTAACTGCAAACCAGAGAGCAGCGCGATTTAGAGTGGTTTGTGAGAAAATTGATTTACGTCTAAACACGATTCGGAAAGTATTGAGCTTGAAAACGTAGACGTAAAAGGGCAGAACACAGTAGGCTATGAAGGAGGTTTGCAGTAAAGATAATGAGCTCAAAGTAAATGCAAACCAAAGAGCAGCGCGATTTAGAGTGGTTCGGTCAATCTTGACCTATATCCACTTCTGGCTTCCTCCACCGATGAGGTTGCCGACGTCCACTAGAGGCCTTCCTTCAATAGGCGAAGGCCAACCACCTTTTTACAGATTCACTCCTTTTGACGGGCTTAGGAGACAACCCTTACAAACTTTTCTCTCCTCTCTTGAAAGATCTGAACTTGGAAGAAGAGAAGGAGAAGAACCTTTAGCTTATTACAATACTTTTGAGCTCAAAAATCTCAGAGTAAGATCAGAATTTTGGTGGTTTTCGTTGCTCTTTCATTGCTGAAAGAATGGGGTATTTATAGGCCCCAAACCAGTTTGAATTCCGAGCTCAAAACTGTCAATTCCCGAAATTTCGGGGTCTGGCGGTTGCACCGCCTGACAGGGCTCGAAGACTGAGCCTCTGGACGGTACCACCGCTTGTCAGGGGCGGTTGCACCGCCTGGCAGAGCTCGGTCAACCGCCCCTGACAGAGCTCGGAGACCGAGCTCAGGCGGTGCCACCACCTGCCACCACCTGACTGGGGCGGTTGCACCGCCCAGCCAGAGCTCGGAGACTGAGCCCTGGGCGGTTGCACCGCTGTCAGAGGCGGTTGCACCGCCCAGCTAGAACTCGGAGACCGAGCCCTGGGCGGTGCCACCGCCGACCTAGGCGGTGCCACCTCTGAGCGAGAGATCTGGGTCCAAATGGGTAGATCCATTCGGCCCAATCTGATTCTTTCAAGGGCCCAATTGTCCCTTGATTAAGTTGATGGGATCACCTCCCAAATCACACTTAATCATCGTGCTAACTACGACAATTCTTAAGACTTTTACTCTAGGTTGCTCCGGTGCGTCAATCGCTTCTTCCAGCGAGCTTCCGGAGAACTTCCAGTGAACATCTGACGGTCCTCCGACGATGCTCCTACGAACTTCCGGCAAACTCCTGAACTTGCGACAATCCACTTGGCGAGTTCTGACGAGCTTCTTTTGGCAAGCTCCTGGACTTCTCGGATCTGTTCCCGCAGAACCTCCGATGACCGTCCGGACTTCCGTCAAGCTCTCGAACTCCCACCGTGATCATAGTCCTGACTCTGGCGCAACTCCTGCTGCAAGTCTTACTTTCATCGTAGTTCATCCTGCATACTTATCTCAACATATGGATTAGATAACAAATGACAATTGATGTCATCATCAAAATCCGAGATTCAACAATTCTCTCAAGCGAGATCATGCGACGACTCCTCGCCTCTTACTCGGTCCATTGCGCTTCGTGTAGTTGTTGTTTGTTGAGGTACTCCTCAATATGTAAGGTCTATCCCACATGATTCTCCCTCTGGAGAGCCGGGACTTATCCCTCTTGGATAACTGTCCCATTGGAGCAATATCTCTCTTCGTTTCGAAGACTACCATCCCCTTGGACTACTCCGATTTGCTGAACAAACTGTGCATTGTTCTGCCTCCTGCAAACGCACTTGCTAGATTGCGACTCCACGTCAATATAGCCCCCGCTGCACCACTCAAGGCCTAGCAACATGCTGAACTTGTTGCACACTTCAACCTCCTATGGACGTATCCTTCACATGCCGAAGAGAAAGTTTTAATGCTCCATAGCGCCGAGTTTCGGTCGCCTTGGGATGGCCGCGAACATTCCATCGTCCGCATATAAGCCCATGTATGAGTACTGAATTCTTTGAGTTAGCAATTCCCCTCACCTCTGTGAGCTTTGCACAACTCTTATGGTCGCTGAGCAACTCATTCCACCTTGCATGGTCTCATCCTTTACCAAACGCCTCGTTTGCCTTGAGCACCATTAAGTATAGTTGTAAACATTGAGTTGTAGCTCAAACTAAACCATCCCAACCTTTGTACGCTCTGCATTCTTCCAAGCTTGCCTGTTCTCGTGGTGCCTCTTGCGCGAAGGGTTGGCCATTCCTCTGAATGCCAATCTCAAATGCTCGCTCCTCCGAGCGACTCCTTTTCCCTACATCTCCATGCTCGTTTTCCCCCAAACTATCGCGCGTGTGCTGACTGCCCTCAACGCAGCCCCGCTAAGTCCCCCATATTTGCATGCTAAGTGTTTCTATGAGTGCTTATCCCACTCTGATACCATCTGTCACGGACTTAGCTGGTTTTGCCTAAGTCGTGCGGCACCCTTGCGTATCTGTCCGCAAAGGTCAGCCTCCCTAAAGCCTCCCATGTCCCTTAGGACCCACAAAAGAGAAAAAGGGTTAGAGAAAATGCCTCATTTGGGATCCACAAGCAAACATTTTTGAAAACACTTCATAGACAATACAAATTACAAACATACTTTACAAGCTCTGAATAGTTACACAACAAAGGGTAAAATGGTCCACTATAGATAAAAAATCTCTCACAAGTGTCCACATGACACAACCTTTATTTACAAGCCTAAAGCGACCACCAAACCCAACTAAAATGGGACTATTAAGCTTTCGGCTGTCTCTGTAGATGCTAGGCAAAGTATGAACATACCAAAAGACACGGACATGCATAAGCATTACATCAAACATCATGTTTAGAAGTTTGTCCATGACAGTTCGTTGGAAGTTCTGCCAAAATTGACCGAGAAGTCCTAGAGCTTGCCAAAGAAGCTCATCGGAACTCGCCAAGAAGATTGTCGTGAAGTTCGGGAGCTTGCTAGGAGTCCGCCGGAACATTGCTGAGAGATCGTCGGAAGTTTGCCGTAAGATCGCCGGAAGAAACCAGACTTATTTTGCTTAGAATATGTCTTAGAAATTATAGTTAGCACATAATTAGAGTTAGGATTGGGAGGTAATCCCATCAACTCTGTTAGGGGTCAATTAGGCCTGAAGTTGGGCTAGTTTGGGCTGGATTCAAGGCCTAACCAGGATGATGAAAGCCTGGCTAGTGGTGGCACTACTTAGGGAACAACATCCCAGGAATTCTGGGCGGTGGTACCGCCCAGTGACAAGGTGCCAAGCGGTGGCACTGCCCCTATCAGGCGGTGGTACCACCTAGTGTAGTGTTAGTGTTAGACTGACACTAGCGGTGGTACCGCCCGTACCTAGGAAACCCAGGATGAGATGTTTTTAGGCTCCAAGTTTGAATCAACTTAAGGCCTATAAATACCTAGGCTTGAGGCCTATAAATAACCCTTTCATCCTTGGTTAACATACACAAGCACAAAGAGTTTAAAAGTGAGAAAACGATGTAGAAATCTCTTGAGAAATCCCCTCCTTTAGCTTAAACTTAGAATTCTGTTTAGAGAGGAGAGTGTGCTTGTAAAGGTTATCTCCTAAACCTATGGAAAGAGGAAGAGGGGTGTAAGAAGGAGGTTGATCTTTGCCTATTAAAGGAAGAATGATAGTGGATGCCGGTGGCCTTGACGGAAGAGGAATCGACGGAGTGGATGTAGGTCACGATGACCGAACCACTATAAAACTCGGTTTGCATTTCTATTTTGGCAATTTATCTTTACTGTAAACTTATTTGCTTTACATCCACTACGCTCTTCCGTACACTTTCGATCTCAAGTATCTTTCCGAAATCAGTTTTAACGTACGAAGATTTTCGAACCGACGTAATTTTACCGCTGTATTAATTCACCCCTCTCTCTTAGTGCCGACTCGTTCCTAATAGTTGGTATTAGAGCCTCATTTTTTATATTTGGTTTAACACTTAAATAGAAATGACTCTTTTCGGCTTTCAAGAGGGTCACTCTCTCATTCGTCCTTCCTTGTTCAACGAGATGGACTATACATATTGGAAAACTCGAATGAGAGTTTTCTTGCTTTCGTTAGATTTGAATTTAAGGAATATTGTCGAAAGCGATTTTTGAAGGTCTTCTCTTCCAATGAATCATTGGAATGATTTGGAGAATAAAACTTTTTCTTTAAATGCTAGAACTATGAATGCTCTATTTTACACTTTAGACAAAAAAAATTCAATCGAATTTCTACGTGCTAAACGGCTTTCGATATTTGACACACTCTTGAAATCACACACGAAAGCACTACTAGAGTAAAAGATTCTAAAGTCAATCTTTTAATGCATGATTTTGAACAATTTTTAATGAAGCCAAGAGAAACCATTGTTGACATGTACACTTGTTTTACGGATGTCGTCAATGGTTTAAAAGCACTTGGTAGAAGTTTTTCGGATTTTGAACTTGTAAACAAAATTTTACGTTCCCTTAATAAGAGTTGGGATCCGAAAGTAATCGCAATACAAGAGGCAAAAGATCTTAATAATTTTTCACTTGAAGAACTTTTTAGTTTATTGATGATATATGAAATGGCGCACAATGCACAAAACGAACTTGAGAACAACCTTCCAAAGAATAGGAAGGAATTAGCACTTCGAACAAAAGAAGACCACTCGAGCATAAGCTCAAGTGATGGTGAACTTGAACTCCTCATGAAATTTAAAAAGTTCATGAAACAACGATTAAAGAATAAAAATAAACTTAAAAAGAGCGGAACTACTTGCTATAAATGCAAGAAGAGGGAACCACTTTGGGACGAATCGAGCTCATCCGAAGATGAGGAGAAAATCAACAAAGGCGAGATGGTAAACTATATCATAATGACTTTCGACGGTGAGGTAATCAAAATGTCATTAATTTATTTTGAAATTACTTGATGCATTTCATATGTTATTTTTAAATAAGTATATAAAATATAAAAAAATAAATAAATAAAAGGGGATCATGCTTTTCTTTTTCTAGTAATTTTGAAAATAATAAAAATTGCATGTGTTATGATAAAGGAACAAAATGTTAGAGTTAAATCATGCTAGATGTTTTAATAATATAATGATGATTTAAAATTAAGCTTAATGAGTTTATCTTTCAAAATTATACATGATGATTCTTACGATTTATAGATTATCGATTTTTATTATAATGAAAGTTACTTTTTCGGTTTTAAAAATGATGCATGTTTTGATTTGGCATAAATGAAAAAGGTATGCTTATATGAAATAATGTAAGTATCATGCTTGATGATTTTATATTTAAATTATACATGATGATTTGAAGTAATGATGATTTTTGGGTAAATTATGGTTTATTGATCTTGATGATTTCAATGATGAGATTTACTCTTTCGAACTTATGCATGATGATTTTATATTTAATTAAGCATGATGATTTGAAGAAATGATGATTTTATGCATCGAACTTATGCATGATAGTTTTTGTGATATTTTGAAAGTTCTTTTTTGGTGTTAATGAATGATGCATGATTTGACATAAAAGAAAAGAACATACATGTATGAAATCAATCAATAAGTTGAAACAAAAGGAGGAAAGCATTTTTCTTGAAAATTTTCTTTTTCTCTATTTTATTGATTTTTCACTAAGAGACCAATAAAATTATTTATGCCATTTTGAATCTCTTGAAAAAATATTGAGATTTTGATAATTTTGACGATTTGAATTTGAATGAGTTATATCAAAATCATGATATTGGTTTCTTGGAATTACTTGAACTTTTTTGAATCAAGATCTCTTCTTTGTACTCCTATGATTTTCTTGGTATTTTACTAAAGAAGAGATTTTTTATATGAATAATAAGATTTCTTATGCATTAATTGAAATATTTTTCTCCTACGTTTGTTTTTACGATTTACTAAAGAGAATATCTTTTTCAAAATTCATGACTTAAAATATCATTTGAATATGTTTTTCGAAATTCATGACTTAAAATTTCATTTGAATATCTTTTATTATTTGATCTCCTAAGATTTCTCTTTGAATATCTAAGAGGAGATTTGTCAAAATGAATCATGTCTTTTGGTATTCACATGATCTCATCTTTCATGATATGATTTATTTTTTGTCTTTGTATAATTCCTTGTATTCTTGAAGTATATCTCATCTCCTAATTCTTCTTGATATTCTTCATGTGATGATATGAATGCATGAAATACTCATGATATTGTTTTGATGCTCTAAAATGATATAAATTTGCTAGCTTATGAGTATCATATATGATATGATGATTGATTTATTTTTAGTATCATGCATAGAGTAAGGATGATATGTAAAGTTTTAAAATTATGCATATTGTAAATTGAAACTATATTGATGCACAAACATATTGAAATAATGATTAAAACATTGATGTAATTATGAATGATGATTTGATATTATGCATGCAATACTTCAACTTATGATAATAATGCATATAATGATGAAATATTCATGATGAAAAATTATTTTGACATTCATGACTTGATTTTTCATCTATGTTATTTACCTTTGTCATGGTTTAGAAATTGATGTAAAGGGAAAAAGAGATATAAAATTATATTCTTCCCTTCCTTTTGACAATGACAAAGGGGGAGATAGCTAGCTTGCATACTTCTAGAAAAAGCAAAAAGCTTGCTCATCTAAAAAAGATGTAAAAATCTTGCCAACTTTCATGTGTAAAATTTGCTAGCTTACAAATTGTAAAGAGAAAAACTTGCTTGCTTGCTAACATATCTAAAGAGAAGATGCAAACGTACTTCATGTAAAACATTGTATCTTGCTAGCTTGTTATCTTTTATTATTTTTAAAAAACTAGCTAGCCTTCATACTTCAAAGAGAAGTAACACTTGTCAAATTGCTAGCTTGTATAAAAAATAATATATAAAATTTTGCTAGCTTTCACTTTGCAAAGGAAACAAAAATGGCACTTCTCAAAAGAGAAGAAAGAGTTTGCTATCTTGAACATCACTATCTTGCCAATCTCAAGAAGCAAAACTTGCACCTTGCACATTGCAATAGAAAGTAAGAATCACTAGCTTACACACTTCAACAAGAAAGCTATCTTGCATTTGCTTTCGAAATTTTTGCTAGCTTGTATAAACTTGCTATCTTACTACCTTACATATCTAAAACTTGATAGCTTGCATAAACTTGCTATCTTACTACCTTACATATCTAAAACTTGATAGCTTGCATGATGTAGCACTTGCTAAATTTTCAAGCTTGCAAATTGCATGATGATAAATGCAATGTTTGACATTATATCTCAAACACTTATAGTTGAACTTCTCCTTTTTGTTAATGACAAAGGGGGAAAAGTATGATGATGTTATGCATAAGTTTATGATAACATGTTGCTTGAGTTTTTGAATTCAAAAGTTCTATCAATATGACATATTAATAGGGGAGAGTTTGTTTAAACTCTGGGAGTTAAGGTTAACTTCGTCATCAATTGGTTGTCATCATAAAAAAGGGAAAGATTGTTGAATCTTAGATTTTGATGATGAAACCAATTGATAAGTATTTATGATTTGATCTGCATTTTGAGTGACGTAGGATGCTTCGATCAGAGAGACAATTAAAGCAGAAAGAATCATGTTGGGCCGGAGGATCGGTTGATGTATCGACAAAAGGCTTCGGGCCATGGATTCGGGCATCGGGCCAAAAAGAGCAAATATTGTGCCAAGAATATCAGAGTTGCAGAGATCAACTGGCCGACTGGGCAATAGGCCGCAAGATCGGATGATACGCCGAAGAATCGGAGGAAGCGTAAATGGACCAATGACGTGCCGAACAACATGATTCATGCTTAGTAATAATTGTCTAGATCGAAGTGTGTTTTTATGTGTGCAGGATTAACTACGATAGCAAGGCATAAAGTAAAATGAAGTCCCAGAGTCAAGAACGCGATTTCGTTGGGAGTTCGAGAGTTCATCGGAAGTCCGAACATTCGTCAGAAGTTCTGCCGGAACCAACCGAGAAGTCCAGGAGCTTGCCAAGAAGATCATTGTGAAGTCTAGGAGCTTGCTGGGAGTCCACCGGAACATTACCGAGAGATCGTCGGAAGTTCGCCGGAAGATCGCCGAAAGCTTGTCGGAAGAAATTGGACTTATCTTGCTTAGAATATGTCTTAGGAATCGTAGTTAGCACATAATTAGAGTTGGGATTGGGAGGTAATCCCATCAACTCTGTTAGGGGCCAACTGGGCCCGAATTTGGGCTGGTTTGGGTCGGATTCAAGGCCCAACCAGGGTGCTGAAACCTTGGCTGGAGGTGGTACCGCCTGGGGAACAGCACCTCAGGAAATCTGGGCGGTGGTACCATCGGTAGTAATGCTGCTAGCGGTGGTACCGCCCTTGTTCGATGGTGGTACTGCCTAGTAGCAAATCCTACGATGGTAGTACCACCCAGGAACGGCGGTGGTACTGCTAGTACCTAGGAAACCTAGGATGAGACCCTTTTAGGCTCCGAGTTTGAATCAACTTGAAGCTTATAAATACTCCTCTCATCCATGGTTAACTTACACAAGCACAGAAAATTTAAAAAGGGAAAAACGCTGTTGTAATCTCTTGTGAGAATCCTCCTCTTCTAGTTTAAGTGTTAGAATAGTTTGAGAGAGGAGTGAGTGCTTGTAAAGGTTGTCTCCTAAACCTGTGAAAAGGAGAAGAGGGATGTAAGAAGGAGGTTGATCTTCGCCTATTAAAGGAAGATCGATAGTGAATACTGGTGGCCTCGATGGAAGAGGAATCGGCGGAGTGGATGTAGGTCACGACGACCGAACCACTATAAAAATCCAGTTTGTCTTTTCTTTTGTGCAATTTATCTTACTGCAAACCTCCTTACCTTCTTACTGTGCTTTTACTATGCCTACAATCGTATACACTTTCAAGTTTTCAAAATCAGTTTTATCGTACGAAACGAAAGAAATTTTCAGAACTGTGATTTTTACCGCCCCCCCCCCCTCTCTTCTCTTAGTGCCGACTTGTTCCTAACACTAGGATTATTTAGGGTCTGTGTTTAAAGGTGAATCGGTCTCATTATCATGATCTCATCACGATCCGATTCCTATTGCATAGATCTATGGATATCACAATATATATATATATTTATTTTTGCGAAAAAATAGTGGGAGTAGATTAAGATAGAAGTCCATATCTTATTTGTTTATTTTTCTACAAAATCTACATGTTATTAATTTCTGCTGCATCTTTATTTTCAAAAAATATCATTTTCAAATCTCTTACGTGGCATACTTGATTTCAATCACCTCACTTGTCCGAATTATACATATTAGCACTGTAACTTGAGAATTGTTCTCACGATAGAGAAAATAGTATACGTCCTTGATACAGTGATGCCTACGCCCAAGGAAGGAGCAAGTGAGGATGAGATCACTCGCTACATGAAGTACATAGATGACTCTACTCTTACTCAGTGTTACATGTTGGGCTTCATGGCTCCGCAAACTGTTTGAGGAACAGGGAAGGACTCAGCGATATGAGATATCCAAGAGCCTCTTCCGATACACCATTGAATTGAGGTGTATACGGATATGTCCATTAGGATAGAATTCCATAGTTCTTGAGGAACTAGGTGAACTGTGTACTCAAGTATTTACCTCCCCGATCTGATCAAAAAGTCTTAATACTATTTTCAATCTGATTTTCCACTTCATTCTTATACTCTCTTAAGAAACTTTTCTGCCTTCATTTTCTTTCTGGTCTAACTAGTATAGAGAAATGACTTCTCTTTCTTGATAGTACTCTCTGCCTCCCTCAACATATTGAGGAGCTCAGGGAGAGTCATTATGAATTATGAATTGTGAAAAGAAATCTGGTAGGAACTGAAGCACAAGATCCACACACAAGCTATCCTCTAGGATCATTCCTAGACCTGTGAGTTTCTCTATCCACTCAATCATCTTTAGGACATGGTTCTAAACCGGTATCCCCTTAATCATCCTAGCATGGAAGAGGCTCTTAGATATCTCATATCGCTGAGTCCTTCCCTGTTCCTCAAATAGTTTGCGGACATATATGAGAATGGATCTAGCATCTATCTTTTCATGTTGCCTCTATAACTCAGCAGTCATGGAACCTACCTAACATGTAACACTGAGAAATAGTGGAGTCATCTATGTACTAAACGTAACGAGAGATCTCATCCTCACTTGCCCCTTCCTCGAGTGTAAGCATCACTATATCAGGGATGTACACGATTTTCTTTATCGTAATAACAATTCTCAAGTTGCGAAGCCAATCCGTATAATTTAGACCAGTGAGGCAGTTGACATCAAGTATGCCACGCAAGGAATTTGAAAGTGACATTTATGAAAATAAAAATACAGTAGAAATAAATAACATGTAGATTTCATAGAAAAATAAATAAGATATGCACTTTTATCTTAATCTACTCCCACTATTTTTCTAGCGAGTCACGTGACACCCTCAGCATGTGAAACAAAAGTTTCCAATAGACTTAGATACAATCAACATCTTAGTGTAACATCGAGAGACTCGACCAATCACATTGAGACCAAAAGGTTGGCAACTCTTGCCGATTAAAACTCCTTGTGATTCCTGTCCTGTTCGGCCTTCGAACCACCATGGTCTCGAAGGACTCGACAAACCATGATGTTTGGTTAAGTCAACACCATCGTTATAAGATGAGTTTGATTCGATGATATACCATTGAGGGACTCGACCAAGCATACCATGTCTTCAGGTCACTAGTGACATTTCTATGTCACAGGCAAGATAGCGAATTGTGATATAGGCGAGTCTCGAGAGTCGCTTCGTGGGTCCCGCTATCGCTTCCACCTCCCACTGTGCCTTCTCGTGTGATTATAACTTAATAAAAGGCATGTATGCTCGACAATAAATGAGAAATAAAATGGAGGCTCACAAGCCCCAATAATAATAATAACAAGTATGCACACATTACATAATCCACAAGCATCCGTCCACATCATACATCACATGTAAATATCATTATTTAGGACTACTAGATAATAATTATTATAATTATAATTATAATTAATTAAACTTTTAATTAATTATTTTTTTGAAATTAGGGATATACAAGAAATTTTCTAAATTATGAGGGGTATTTTGATAATTCGGATAGACAGGACTGACTTAAAATTTTTAAAATTCTAAGAGGCAAATCTATCATTTTACCAAAAACCCTAATTCCCCTTTCTCCTTCTCCCCTATTGCCTTGCAGTGTGGCCGTCGCTTGATAACGGCCACGACATCGGGGGGAGGGGGCACCACCCTTGCTCGCGGGCGATTTTGCCCGTGGCGCGGGCGACTCTATGGGCGCAGTGATCGCAAGCTCTGATGCCCCCACGACCACCTCTACTCATGGGCATAGTGATCGCAAGCTTCGATGCCCCCATGACCACCTCTACCTACGGGGGCAACAACTCTACTCATGGGTGCAATGATCGCAAGCACCGTTGCCCCCGCGGCAAACTACCTGCAACTCGCATACTACTAGCCACAAGCGGTTGGCTGCTGACCGTCGACCACCTATACGTAGGTGGCCAGGCCTCAGCCAATGGCTGCTTGATGATCGCAAGCACCGTTGCCCCCGCGGCAAACTACCTGCAACTCGCATACTACTAGCCACAAGCGGTTGGCTGCTGACCGTCGACCACCTATACGCAGGTGGCCAGGCCTCAGCCAAGGCTGCAAGCAGCCATTGGCCAACCTGCGAGGGCAGCAATAGTTGTTGCCCTCTCACATCTTTTGCGTCAACGATTTTGATGACGAAAGTCTTCCTAAAACACAACACACGCAGTTCAAAACCAATGTTTCGTATGAACAACTTAGCTCTGATACCACTGTAGGGAAATCTAGGACGACATCACATGTGTAGTGAAAAAACATAAAATAAAATCCCCAAATTTTCCGAAGATGTGTTCGTCATCGTGCGAAGATTGGTGTGCAAAATCCGCAAAACTAAAAACTACGTATATGAAAGATTTTATTACATAGGGAAATTATATATCCATGAATACCTGCATATATGTAGGAGAGGATAAAGGAGGTCAAGCATCCTCCTTTCTAGCGGTGATCCACACAGCAGGACTACGACGACGCTCCTCAAATCTCCAAGCCTGCTATTTGAGGAGGAGAATGAGAGAGGAGAATATGAGGTGGCAACCAAGAAAACCTCTAGCCTATGGATGTTTGGTTCCCTCCTATTTATAGAGGCCTCTTATCAACTTAAATGGAGACCATTGGAGACATGTATACCCGTTTTACGAATGTCGTCAATGGTTTAAAAGGACATGGTAAATATTTTTCAGATTTTGAGCTCGTTAATAAAGTTTTAAGATCCCTTCCAAAGAGTTGGGACCCTAAAGTCACGACTATTCAAGAGGTCAAATATTTAAATAATTTTTCTCTTGAAGAACTAATTTGGTCACTAATGACCTATGAAATGACATGTAAAGCTCATGAAGAGCTTGAGGACATCCTTCCAAAGAACAGGAAGGATATGACATTGAGAACACAAGAAGACCACTTGAAAGAAAACTCAAGTGATGAAGACTTTGATGATGCCTTGGCACTTTTAACAAGGAAATTCAAAAAATTCATTAAAAAAATAAATTTAAAAATTACACTAAAAATAAATTTGAACCCAAGAAAGAACAAGTAATTTACTACGAATGCAAGAAACCAGGACATTACAAGAGTGAATATCCCCAAGCCAAGAAGAGGACACTAAAGAAGAAGGCGCTCAAAGCAACATGGGACGACTCAAGCGCATCTGAAGAAGAGGAGCCAACCAACACCGAGCAGTTGCTCACTATACGCTAATGACCATTGAAGATAAGGTAATAAGTTCAATCAATGCAAATTTATCATTTGATGAACTATTAGATGCTTTTCATGATTTATTTGATAAATATAAAATAATTAGTAAAAAATATAAATTATTAAAAAAGGAGCATGAATCTCTTATTAGTGATTTCGATAAATTAAAAATTGAGCATAATGATAGTTTAGCTCCATGTACGAAATGCCATGATTTAGAAATAATTCAAAAGGAAAACTTGCTACTCAAAGATATTTGAAGAAATTTGAGGTTGGTAGCAAGTTGTTGAACATGATCCTTGCCAACAAGGGTCATGTTCATAGAAAAGGCGGAATCGGATTTGTGAGTAGCTCTCATCATAATCCAACCACCTTTGTTAAAGGTCCTACCTTGCATGTTTCACCCCAAAAGAAATGTAACTTTTATTACAAACTTGGACATATAGATTATCATTGTTCATTTAAAAAGTGTAGTCCACATAAATTGATTTGGGTTCCTAAAGGAACCACAAAGAACTCCATGCAAAATGATAAGTTAAGCCAATCAGTTTTTGAAGTACCCAAGGTCAAATGGGTACCTAAAAATCATCATCTTTTGTAGAAACATATACCATCATAAGCTAGGAGCAAGAGATGATACCTTGATAGTGGATGCTCAAGACATATGACCGGAGATCCATCTCAATTCTCTAAGCTCGCTAGCATAGACAAAGGATATGTCACATTCGGAGACAACAACAAGGGTAAAATCATTGGCAAAGGAACCATAGGTAACAAATCTAACTTCTTTATTGAAGATGTATTATTAGTTGATGGCTTAAAACATAACTTCTTAAGCATTAGTCAATTGTGTGATAAAAAATATATTATTAAATTTGAATCTAATGCTTGCATTATTGAAAAATCACACAAAAATACATCTATGATTGCATTAAAACAAAATAACATATACACCATTGATATCAATGATCTTTGAATGCGTTTTTTAGCTTTAAATGATGATGCTTGACTTTGGCATAGGAGATTAGGTCATGCTAGCATGAAACTAATCTCTCAAATTTCATCTAAAGAACTTATAAAAGAAATTCCTCATATCAAGTTCATCAAAGATAATGTGTGTGATGCATGTCAACTAGGAAAACAAATAAAACGTAGCTTCAAACCTAAGAACCAAATAAGCACCTCTAGACCTTTGTAATTAATCCATATGGACTTATTCGGACTAATTTCTACATCAAGCTTAGGAGATAGCAAATACGCATTTGTCATCGTGGATGATTTTAGTAGATACACATGGACTTATTTTTTGACACACAAAAGTGAATGCTTTAGGTATTTCTCTAAGTTTTGTAAACTTGTTTAAAATGAAAAGGGTTTTATGATTTCATCAATTTGAAGTGATCACGGTGGTGAATTTCAAAATCATGATTTCCAAAAATTTTATGAATCTAATGGATACAACCACAACTTCTCTTTGAAATTTTTTTTGAAAATAATTTTCTTATTGTTCAAATTTATGTTGATGATATTATTTTCGGTTCCACGAATGAATCTCTTTATGAATCATTTCCTAAAAGTATGATTCTTAAATTTGAAATGAGTTTGATGGGAGAATTAACCTTCTTTTTAGACTTACAAATCAAACAACTAAGTAATGATATTTTTCTTAGTCAAACAAAATATGCTTTATATTTGCTAAAGAGGTCTAATATGGATAGCTCAAAGGCTATCAACACTCCTATGAGCACCTCCACTAAGTTAGAAATTGATAAAAGTGGAGAAAGTTTTGATAAAAAAGCTTATAAGGGTATGATAGAAAGTCTACTATATCTCACTGCAACAAGACCAGATATCATGTTTAGTGTAGGTCTTTGTGCTAGGTTTCAATTTAATCCTAAGATATCTCATCTTAAAGCAGTTAAGAGAATACTTAGATATCTTAAAGGTACCACTAATCTAGGATTATGGTATCCAAAATTTGAGAACTTTGAATTAATCGCATATGCTGATGCGGATTTTGCTGGGTGTAGATTAGATAGAAAAAGCACATTCGGAAAATATTAGTTTTTAGGACACGTACTTGTTTCTTGGTTATCCAAGAAACAAAACTCGGTTGCACTATCTACAACCGAAGCAGAGTACATTGTTGCTAGTGTATGCTGTGCACAAGTTGCGTGGATGAAAAACACTTTAGAGGACTATAAGATTCATCTTAAAAATATCCTTATAAAATGTAATAACACAAGTGCAATATGTTTAACAAAGAATCCCATTCAATACTTTAGAACAAAACATATTGACATTAGGCATCACTTTATATGAGATCATGTCACTAATCATGATGTAATCTTAGAGTTTATTGATACAAAACATCAATTGGCCGATATTTTTATAAAACCTTTAAGTGAAGAACAATTTGATTTTATTAGAAGAGAATTAGGAATGTTGATTTGTCCGAATGCATGAATTTGTTAAATTTCGTTTTCGGACATTCTTGATTCTTTGATCACTCACTTAAAATCTGTGTTGAAAATTGTGTGCCTTGATGCTAAAAGTTTCTATGATCATGCAATATCATGTTTACCTTCATGATTGTGATTGAAAAGCTATGACAAAACATTGTCCGAATGCATGATTTTGTTGTATTTCTCTTCCGGACTTAATGTATTTCTTGAATGGAACTTTCATGAGTCTATGCCACATCAAATTTATTTCATATCCGTGCTCCATCACTTAATAATTTTTTATACATGGAATTAATTGGCAAATGTATCTCTCGGATTTATCTTTTGTGAATTTTTATTGAGAAATGGATTTGATATAATGATTCTTTCACATGAATTCCTTCTTGACGAAGGAAGAACTTTTTTTAAGAAGAACACTTGTAAGGATTTAATTTCATATGAATATCTTGATCCTTGTGAAAAATGAAGCATGATTTAATGAAACTCTCTTATCATTTTTAACTTCATTCAAAGTTGGTTCTCAACGAGGAAACACCTTACTTTCCTCCTTCATGCAAAGCTTTGATGATAAATAAAAGGGAAGAAATAATGAATGCTATATCCTTAATGTTGAGAACTTTTTAATGATATCACGTCATGAATGCTTGAAATATGATTGATATAAATTTCTTTACAAAATTGAAATATGACATGAATATTTACCACACTTACATATATTATTGAATCGTTCTCCTTTTTGTTGATGACAAAGGGGGAGAAATTATACCAAAATTTGATAAATTGATGATAAATGATGCAATTTGATATGTTTGCATTATGATAAGATATCTAAAGCTTAACTTACAATTTTATAAATTGATATCTTACCATAGAATGAATTACTATGATTATTATCCTTCGTATTTGAAATATATTACTTGAAAATGGATGTCATGCCTTGACATCATTTTCAGAATATTACATCATGATAGAAATCATGATGTGTGTATTGATAAGTTTAAATGAACTTAATTTATCAATATGTCTCTTGAATTCAAAGGCTTTGATGATGAATTCAATTTATCAATATAGATAGGGGGAGTTAAGGTTAACTCCGTCATCAATTGATTGTCATCATCAAAAAGGGGGAGATTGTTGAATCTCGAATTTTGATGATGAAGTCAATTGTCATTTATTGATCTAATCTAAATGTTGAGAAAAGTGTGCAAGATTAACTACGATGGCAGTAAGACATGCAGCAAGTGTTATGCTAGAGTCAAGATCAAGATCACGTTGGGAGTTCGAGAGTTCGTCGGAAGTCCGAACGTTCGTCGGAAGTTCTACGGGAACCAACCGAGAAGTCCAGGAGCTTAGCATAGAAGCTCGTTGGAACTCGCTAAGAAGATCGTCGCAAAGTCCAGGAGCTTGCCGGGAGTCCGTCGGAGCATCGCCGAGAGTTCGTCGAATGTTCGCCGGAAGTACGTCGGAAGCTCGCCGAAAGAAGCGATTGACGTATCGAAACATGAATTACAGTAATCATGTCTTAATTATCATAGTTAGAGTGTAGATTAAGTTATGATTGGGAGGTAATCCCACTAACTTAATTAGGGGTCAACTAGGCCCTTAACAGACCTAAATTGGGCCGAATGGGCTATCTCATTTGGCCCCTGAATTCCTGGCCGACGGTGGTACCGCCTGGGAGACTCGGTCTCCCAAGAATTCTAGGCGGTGGTACCGCCCTTGTCAGGCGGTGGCACCGCCGGCAGTTATTGCTGCTAACGGTGGTACCACCCCTGTCAAGCGGTGGTACTATCAGAGCTCGATCTCCGAGCTCTGTCAGGTGGTGGTACCGTCCAAACTGAGTGTTAGTACCACCCAGTAATGGTGGTGGTACCGTCAGGACCTCGGAAATTTGAGATTAGACACTTTTAGGCTCCATTTTTAAACTCATTGGGGCCTATAAAAATCGCACCCTTTCCTGCATGAAAGGGCACGAAATCTTAAAATACTCTTGAGCCTTTGAGGCCTTAAAGTGTTGTAAAAGCTAGAGTTTTCCTCCTTTCTAAGTGTTGAGATCATTTAAGAGTTGAGTGAAACTTGTAAAAGTTGTCTCATAAGCCCGGCAAAAGGAGAAAAGTTGTAAAAGGGTGGTTGGCCTTCGCCTATTAAAGGAAGGCCTCTAGTGGATGCCAATGACCTCGTCGAAGGAGGAAGCTAAAAGTGGATGTAGGTCATATTTGACCGAACCACTCTAAAACTCAGTTTGCATTTACTTTGAGCAACTTTCTTTTATAACAAACTACCCCACATCCTTATTGTGCTTTAACTACGTCTACATACGCTTTGACGTTAACATCTTCCGAGATCGGCTTTAATTGTTCGAAGACTTTACGAAACTGACGCTTTTCATTTGTGCAACTTACATTGTTGCAAATCACCTTAGTCTTCTCTTACATTTTCACTTAAGGTTTCAAGTTCAAATTCCTTCCGAAACGGATTGAGTTGAAATCATTCTCGTTGAATTGGATTTAATCGAAATAAGGTTTTTGAAATAGCGAAAGTTTTCCACTGCACTAATTCACCCCCCCCCCCCTCTTAGTGCACTATTGATCCTAACATGATGACCTATGAAATGACATGTATAGCACATGATGAATTTGAGAACAACCTTCCAAAGAACATAAAGGATTTGGCATTTAGAACAAAAGAAGACCACTCGAGCGAAAGCTCAAGTGATGACGACCTTGAACTCCACACAAGTAAATTTAAAATGTTCATAAAAAGAGAATAAAAAATAAAAATAAACTTAAACAGAAGAAGTTATCAAAGAAGAAGAAAGCACTTAAGGCTAATTGGAACAAATCGAGCTCATCCAAAGACGAGAAGCAAACCAACAAAGGCGAGGTGGCGAACTACGCCTTAACAACTCTCAACGACGAGGTAAATGACTCAATCGAAATGTCTTTACCTTACAATAAATTATTTGATGCATTCAATGATTTGTATGATAAATTTAAATTAGTTGGTAAAAAGGGATCATGCTTCTCTTTCTAATGAATTTGAAAAATAAAAAATGAGCATGATAATTGCATGTTAAACTATTACATTAAATGTGAAAAATTAGATTCATACAAAAAGAAAAATTTATTATTACAACAAATACTTAAATATGATTCTTGCCAATAAGAGTCATGTTCATATAAATACATGAATTGGCTTTGTGAATAATACTCAATAAAAGTCAACTATCTTCGTTAAAGAACCCGCATTACATGTTTCCTATGAGATGTAATTTTTATGGTAGATGTGGTTATTTTACTTTTAAATATTTATTTAAAAAATATGACTCACATAAATTGGTTTAGATTCGTGAAGGAACCATGAATGTCTTAATGCCAAAAATTAAAATATATAGATCCAACCATGTGGGACCCAAAGTCAAATGGGTACCTAAAGGAAACCCACCTTTCTTTAGACATCTCTACAATCGAAAGCTAGGAGTAAAAATAAAATTTTGATAGAGAATGCAAGGCTTATGACCGGAGATCCAACACACTTCACAAAACTTACTAGCCGAAACAAAATGATTTTGATTGAAAATATTTTATGTTTAATGAAATCATGCTTGATGATTTAATGATTTAATTATGCATGATGATTTGAAGTAATGATGATTTTTGGGATTTATAATTTATTGATATTGATGATTTTTATGATGAAATTTACTTTTTTGGTTTTAAATGATGATGTATATTTTTATTTGACATAAAAGACAAATGCATGCTTATGTGAAATAAATCACATAAATTGAAACACATAAAAAGCGAATGCATTTTTCTTGAAATTTTCTCTATCACTATCTTATCGATTTTTCAATAAGAGATTGGTTAATTTATATTATTTTTCTCTTGAACTATGAAAATGATTTTTATTATTTAAATTTGAATGACTTTTATCCAAATCTTTCACGTATTTATTTTAAATGAATCAAGATCTTTTATCTCCTATTTCTTTTTTACTATTTACAAAAGGAGAATTATCTAAATGAATCATAATTTTTCTTTTGATTTCTTGGAATTATAACTTCAAATCTTTTATGAATCAAGATCTCTTGTTATGTGTTTTACTATCATTCCTTTTTATTATTTAAGAAGAGATTTTTTTCTTATAAATTCTAGGAATTTTAATATATGAATCATGATCTTGACAACTTGAGATTTCTTATACATAAATCAAGATATTTTATTCTCCTACGTTACTTTTTACTATTTACTAAAAAGAATATCTTTTTCGAAATTCATGACTTAAGATTTTCCTTACTATTTGGTCTTCTAAGATTTCTTTTCATATTTTTTTAAAAGATATTAAAATAAATCATGTCTTTTGGTATTCACATGATCTTTCATATTATATCTTTTTTTTGACATAATTTTCATTATATACAATTCTTTTGTATATATAGTTACATACTTTATGTGATGCTTAGAGAATTGATGTAAAAGGAAATGAATTGCATCATTATATTATTCTCATCTTCTTCTTTCTTACAATAACAAAGGAGAGAAACAAACTTGCTAGCATCTCAAGAAATACAAAAATGCTAGCTAGCACATTTCAAGAATAACCAAAAGTACTTGCAAGAAGTGCTAGCTTGCACATTTCAAGAAGATGCAAAAATATGGTATCTTGCACATCTCAAAGATGCAAAAATTTTGCTAATTTTCATATCTAAAAAACTTGCTAGCTTGCATGATGATAAATGCAATGATTTGAAATTATATCTCAAAAACTTACTAGCTTGCATATTTCAAGAAGATGCAAAAACATGCTATTTTGCACATATCGAAAGATGTAAAATTTTTACTAACTTTCAATCTGAAAAACTTGCTAGATTGCATGATGATAAATGTAATGCTTTGAAATTATATCTCAATAACTTATTAATTACACTTCTCCTTTTTGTTGATGACAAAGGAGGAGAAGGTATGATGATGATCATACATGATATAATGAAATTTTATTATGAATGATGGTTCGGATGCAATACTTGAACTTATGATGTAAATAATGATTATAATGTATTGCATATAATTCATGATTGAAATTATGGCATATTGATAGGAGGAGTTTAGTTTAAATTCTGTCATCAATTAGTTGTCATTATAAAAAAGGGAGAGATTTTTGAATCTCGGATTTTGATGATGAAATCAATTGATGAGTTTACGATCTAATCTGCATTTTGAGTGACGCAAGACTAACTTCGATCAGAAAAGATAAATTGATTAAAGCAATCGAACGTTGGGCCAGAGTGAACATGTCAGAAGATTGGACGTCGGCCGAAAGTGAACATATCAGAAGATTGGATGTCAATTGGAGGATCGGTCGACGTGTTGGTAGAAGGACTTCGTGTTGTGAGTTCAGTCATCGAGCCGAAGGATTGTACATTGCACTAAGGAGATCGGAAGTTACGGGAGGTCAACGTGCCGATTGAGCAATATGCCGAAGGAGAAGACGATGCGCTGAAGGATCGAATAAAGCGTTGGAAGAAACAATCATATGCCAAACAACATAGAATTCTAGTCTTGTAATCAGATGTCTTAATTAGTTGTACTTAGGTCGTAATTGAGTTGCTTTTGGATGGAACTCAATTATAGGCCATTGGGCCTGAGTTGTGACTCTTTTGGACTAAGTGGAAGACTCATTCAGTGACTCACGATTAGATGGAACCACATTTGAGCTAGAAAAGTCAAGAGAATAAGTTTTTAGGCTATTAGGTGGCGGTACCATCAGACTAGACGGTGGTACCGCCTAAATACAATCTCCTAGACTATGTCAAGCGATGGTATCGCCCAATGTTAGTGTTAGGCGATGGTACCACCCAATGTTAGTGTCAGGCAATGGTACCGCCTAGTGTTAGTGCCGCAAGTGGTGGTACCACCCAACATAGGCGGTGGTACCGCCAGGACCCGGGAAACTTGGGATAATACCTTTTTTGGCTCCATTTTTAAAGTCATTTGGGGTCTATAAATACCCCAGTTATTTCTGCTCGAAAGTGCACCAAATTGAGTAGAAAAAGGGAGAAAGTATACTTGGAAAAAAGGTGTTATAATCTCTCTAAAGTTAGTGAGTCTCTTCCTCCCAGAATTAGAAGGTTTCTTAGGGGGGAGTGAGGTCTAAAAGAGAGAGTCTTGTAAAGATTGTTGTCTTCTAAACCTGTGAAAATGAGAAAGAGTTCTAAAGGTAATTGATCTTCGCCCGTTGGAAAGAAAATCGATAGTGAAAGCAGATAACATGACAGACTGCATAGAAAAGCATATTAACAAAATAAATAGATCGTTCAAGTATCGCATATTAAAATCGAATAACACATTTTCACAAGTGAAGGGTACTAACAAATAGATCTAAATACAAAATAAAGTTGAAATACTTTTACGATATAAAATATTTGATTTCAAAACATGGCTCTTATACTAATTGTAAGCATAAAAACCATGATTATACTATTATACAAAAAAAATTAATGTCAAAAAATTGAAATCAAATAATGATAGATCAAAATTTACAATAAGTACCTACTTAGAAAGTCTTTATTTGATTTGTAGGTGCACTATCGTCGGATTCGAAAGCTATAGCGATGTTGATCCTTCACATGACCTATAAACGATGATTTAGGGAGAAAGGAGATATGAGAGAAGATATATAATCTCTTAATGATTAGTTGAGTGTTTTTGTAAATAAAAACGAAAGATCTAGGATAAATAATTAGAAAAGTCTCTTCCATCAATATCATCTCCTAAAGAATCATACCATAATTGAATTTTTATTTTATTGACCGTTAATCATAATCAAAATTAAATAATATCTATAATATATTTTATCTAATAATCTAATAGTTATACTTTTAGATGGCCTTTTGATCATAAGTTGAACAACCTTTTTAAGGGTAGTATGCATTGCAATTGATATTTTTGTTGTATGAGCATTTGGAGCATCAGCTTTGCCGGCTTTCTATACCTCCGCGATGCTATGGGCATAACAACCGGACACCAAGATTACATTATCTTAATTGTGCTAGTTGTTGATTCTCCCTGTCCTATCTACTTGGTGTTCTTCTACTAATATCTCAGATTTGATCCAGGCATCTACATAGTTCTTCCACAGCTCTTTTATCGTCTCTAAGTCTTTATAAAAGCTTTGTGAAGTACCTTAACCCAAAGATTGGATCTACATTGATGTTCAACATGAAGATAGATGTTCTACCTTTTACACGAACCACGCATTTTTGTTGTTTCTCTGTACAACTGCTGGAATTTGTGTGGCGGCTTGGTTGTTCGGTTTTGCTTGTCTGAAGTGCTGGTCTTGACCGTATAGTATCAAGGTGTCCAATTTCCTACCATCTTCCTTCTAATAGTGCCACGGTCCATAATCGCAAAGTCAGCCTGCTACTGAATGAAAATTAGGATTGTTTTAAGTAATAAGAAGGCCATTCCTTTCTCCGTTTCTTTTTTGTTTTTGTTTTTGTTTCTTTCTTTTTTTTTACCTTTTTTTCGCTCGCTATCAAGATTCTTAGTAGCATTGTTGCTATTTTAAATTTATTACAATCTTATTATTCAGAATTTTTCATGGGCAGGTATTGTTGATAAGATGGAAGCATCGCCAGACCCTTCGAATCTGACTAACGGACCTCGATGAAGGATAAGAGATGTTTTCTAAAGCACCTCACACACCCGAAGTCTCTGCTTAACATATCAACATAGGAAAACTCCAGAGGCAACGACTGGAATTCTTCTTCATTGAACCCATATGATAACACCATTTTCTTATCTGAAATATTTTTATAATAGTATTATTCCCTGAAGAATGGTACTCTTGAACATTTGGTTTTATGTTCGACATTCGGCATGGAGATCAGGGGTCTTTGTCATCAATACATGATCTCGTGCATTAAGTCTATGCCTTGGTTTATATTGATTGCCCCTGCATAAACGTCATTCGTTCTCACTAATAGGCCTGACCTCGGTTCCGCTTCCTAAATTTTGGGAATCATAGGGCCGGTTCTAGAACTGGTTCGGACCTTCAGTTTTTTTTTCGAAAACGAATCTCTTTCTGTCCATTTCGATTTCACCCAATAATATTTATGTAATATCCATTTTTCGTTTGAACTTTTACCATGTATTTAGGTTCAGGTTGATATGGTGTTTTTCTTTCTTAACAGCTCAAGCTTTTGAAATTTCTGATCATCCAATTAAAATAATTTTTACTGATGCTTTCTTCCGTGTGTTTATATGTTCATCTTTCTAAAACCACTTGAACTCATCATCTACAGCACCCGGCAGGATCTGCACCTTTGGACCTCTGATCCGAGATCTGATCCACACTTTTGGACCACTCGCCCCTCCCACTACCTCGGTCAATAGATCAGGCGTCCCTATGGCGAGACAAAACCCACCGATGCCGACAGCCGATCAGCCCATCGACCGGCCGACGGATCGACGATCACCTGCAGGTCTTAGCGATGGCTGGAGGAGCATGAGGTAATTTTCTTCCACCAATCTTCCAGGCCAATCCATCAACTTTTAGAGAGTTTGGTGGCTGTCAATGGTGGTGGGAGACCATGGTACATGGCATCACCCACACTGCACTGAGGCTTTTGTGGTCTGGGTGAAGGCATCAGCTGAAAAAGCTGAGAAGAGAGATGGTGAGCTGCCTTTCCTAACACATGCCTCATGTTCCCTTTGCTCCCACACACACACACACTTTTTCTTCCCCATTAAAGCAGCTGAACACCAACCCATGAGATATGGGATTCTGCAGCTTTACAGTATGTAGGCTGGGAGATGTTACAGGAAGCAAGCAGTGGTAATGAGCGTCGTCACCACTTTTATGGTCTGCTTCCTTCCCCCGCTAAGTTGTGCTGAGTACAGTCTCTGAGCTGTAGTATTAGATTGAGGGCCACTTCCAACTTTTCGCTTCATAGTATGAAATGGCAGTAATAAAAGTCATCTTTGGATTTCTCACATATGGAATGTACAAAATACAGAAACAACTAAGTATATATACAGTAATATGAAAAAAAAAAAACATTTCCTCCTCATCCTATGAATTCCAAGATGGATAGTGATCTCTTTCATAATAGTAATTAGATTATGTATCAGAAAATATTCCAAAAGAAAGAAATATTTTTTGACAATAGGTATTGATCTTACATTCCATATTCCTAAATCATATATACATAATGTATGTATGTATGTATAGATAGCTAGCTAGATAAATAGACAGGTGGGTAGATAGATAATATCACTTGATGTTTCGATTCTCTTTTGTCATCCCATCTTGTCGGTGTGGTGGGACTCATCAACTATTTTTAGCACTTTTACAAATAGTTTCGGCTTATATGTGCATATGTTTTGCTCTTAAATTTAAACATGAGATGATCACAAAACAAAATTCATTCTCATCGGCCGATGGGAATAAAAGTTCTTCGAATGTATATTTAGTTTGGACTACGCTTGACTCCCCATATTAAATCTAAAACCAGTGCTCTTAACATGCAGCATTGCGTCAGGTTCCTTTTATCGTGTTACCAGTGTCGCATAGATCATGAGGATTTCATAGTTTTTTTTTAATATATATATATATATATATATATATATATATATATATATATATATATATATATATATATATATATATATATATATATATATATATATATATATATATATATATATATATATATATATATATATATATATATATATGACATAGAATTGTTTGTTTATCTCTTTCTGGATAATTTTTTAATGAATTTTCTCTCTTTTCATATGGTTTTATGAATGTTTAATTCTATTCCTTTGAAAATTATTTCATGTATTTATATTGATTCTGATAAATCTGTACTCAGATTTTGTTCATTCGTGCTTTGGGATCAATTTTAAATTTTGTTTCTTGCATTGGTATTTCTTATTTTTATAATTTTAGAGGTTGTGTATGAAATATTCTTTTATCATATATTCAATATAAGTGTTTCACTTTTACAATTTTATTAGAGAATATAATTCCATAGAAATTTTGAGTAGTTCTTTCACGACATCTTTCATGTGATCTTTCCATCTATTATCAGAAAGGTTTCGGATATGGATATATTCTAGGAATGTTACATGCGACATTGGCTGTCTTAATGGGTTCGAGCTGCGCTTGGATGGATCCGACCCTTTAACACCACATATCAACGACTATGTGGTCGATGATTCAACACATCAGCTCATATCATGGCGTTCTAAATCGGAACACCACCAATAGTCCCTCGACTTGAGCCCCCGGGGTCCACTTATCACCTTTAGACGAGAACGATCTAATCGTGGGTGGATCCGTGCCCACAATGACAAGAAAGAGAAAGAGAGAGAGAGATACGAGGCCAAGGCAATGGAGTACACATTCGATGTCTTGGTAGGTGGGAAACACAACCCCCCCTAGTGGGATCTTAGTCGAGAAATGTATCACCTACGTCAATCCCGATGACCGAGCACAAGATCACAATGGGAGGGCGGGTGTTCTCACGAAAGACGAAAGGTTCGAAGCTAGAAATGGAATAGAAGGGAAGGGAAGGGAAGGTTTGAAGGTTCTTCTCCACGGGCAAAAAATGATCGAGGGCAATGATGAAGGAAAAGGTGAGAGGTGTCAGGACAACCTCGACCTACCATACAGCCATTGGAGTACTCTCTCTCTCTCTCTCTCTCTCTCTCTCTTCCCATAGAGACGGCTCACACACGTGCCCATGCAATTATTGCACCCTCTCCCACTGCCAACCCGTAAAGTGGCCGAGTTGGATGCAAAAGCAAGCAACCTAACAAAGCAAGAGAGGACGGAGGAGGGTGTGATGCGTACCTGTTCGAGGCTTATTGGACACTTTGAATCAGTGCATATAAGAAGAATACGTACTTAACGTACCTCCTCACGTATGCATAATGCGGTGGTACGAAGAAGTCTCTTTCGAAGGAACCCAGTTCTGTTCAAGAAAAAGGTATAGATATCAGCAACTCAGCATAGCGAATCTAGCAATTCACACGCATCAAATTGACAGAATTGGTCGTACATTAAAGCAAGGCATACATATATATTATTAGCCTGACGATAATCTTTAAGGTTCTGCAAGAGACTGACAGCATGGGCAAGCTGGTAAAGTTGGCATGTGGGAGATCATTATATAAGGAGGCTAGTCACTACACCATACTCCGCCACATCCTTTTGCTCTTGGGTTATCTGTCTCTCTTTTGGTCCTATGGAAGAGGATGATCAAAGAGAACTGCGGCTGCTACTCTCCTCCACCCGACCTCCCTCTCATGCACCAAAGTCCTCGGCTGGAACTGACACATCTGACCATCCGCTACTTGATCTTAATCTGTCAATGAGTATCAGCACACTGCAGCCATCTGCGACTGAGGAATCCCACGGCTATACGAGGAGTCTGCAACTATTGAAGCAACAAACTGCAGAGCAGATCCGACTTGCAGCTGTAGAGAATGCTTATGCTGAACAGATAAGAGAGCTGACAAGGAGGGAGCTAGAGTTGGCTGAGCAAGAGTTTGCCCGTGCTCAGCTGGTCTGGGAGCGAGCCAGAGAAGAGGTGAAGAAGGCCGAGAGGATGAAGGAGATAGCCACCAGGAGGATCAACTCTGCATGTTTGGAGATCACTTGCTACAGTTGCCACCAACGGTTCCGGCCGTAGCAGAACCAATTCAACATCACTCTTCAGCTGTATATGGATCACAACAATGAAGCGATCATTCCTCCCCCATTCAACTCTTCCAAGATGGCATCCCCAGTCAAAAGTCATGTGCTATCGCCGTTGCCATACTGATGATGTCCTTAAAAATTTTCTTTCCCCATTGTTAATAACAAGCTAAGCCACTTGAGCTAAAATAAGGAAATTGGTATTGTCATAAAGGAAATGCTGTTCCAATTGCAAAATTGTTGACATGCTTCTAGTTGACCTGTCTGATATTGATATTTATTCTTGAGCTTTTTATGTAATCCACGAAGCAGCGATCATCTTCACCCGAAAATTGTGACAACAGATCAGAATTCTCTGCATGCTCGTCGTCTATGAAGATCCGAGGAACTCCTGTTCAAATAGAAACCAGAACAGAGTTAAAACAGTCTCCAATACTTATTGCTGTTATTAACAGCAATATATGGGGAAACATCAAGTAACAACCACAATTCTAAAATCTTCAGATTATCGCCCATCGTCAAATTATTAATGAGCTCAGTGTCGCTTATAATGGCCGGTGGCTTACAGACCATGTTACCACAAAGCAAGAAGAAAGAAAGAGACAACCTTTTCTGCTTTATGGCTGCAGAATTAACTCTTTGTTATTTGTAATTGAAATTAGTTCATTATAATAGTGTGTTAATCTCTTGGGAGGAATCTTTCACCTGCCTCAGAGCGCAAGAATGGCAACTTACATGACAACGCAACCTCCAGCACAATTCGGTAACATAACCTACTCTCAGCTAACATCTGCAACCTAGATCGATATAGCTCCCGATGTAATATTAGACAATCTTTAGCTGGTACAGTACATAATACAATTTAACAACAATGGTAAAGAAACCAATTGTCAGCTATGTGCTCACCCATAACCTGTATGATTGCAACAAATTCAAATCTTGACACCACCTCTTGTTGCAACCACCCTGTACATGCTTCTTCATGTAAGCTATAAGACTACCAAAGGGTTTTTGACATGGATGTTGGGAGAATTGGTCGACTACAACCCACCTTGGACCCAAACACACAAGTGATGTGTGCATTACTAAAACACCATCTCCACCAAACATTTGTGTTGGGTGAACATCCTTATCCTCTCGAAACCAACAACAGAAAGTAGGATAAGAAAATTATTGAAGAAAAATTACTGTTTTGACAGAACAAAAGAGAGAAATGATGAAATTGTATGTCTTTGATCTTGAGATCAGTCAAGATTAGCTGGATCAGAACGTCAGACCAGAAGTCAATTGAATCAACAAGAATCTGCCTGGATTGTGTAGGATCGGTCAAATTCCTCTAGAACCTACCTAAGATTAGCTTGGAAGTGATCAAATCCATTGGGGACTAGCTCAAAATCAACCAATATCACATAAAACACAAGAAAAGGGATTGTCCAGAATCCCTACCCTGGCTTTCATCAAAAAGAAAAAAAGAACCACCTACAAATAAGCTACACTATAACTTAAGAAGATATGGCCAACATTATATAATGAATCATATTATAGTAGAGCCAAGTCTTGGTTGGGCAATCTATAAGATCCAAAAAAGAACCTAATACTTGACATGTAATGAGCCCATAGGAATAGGTCTATAACAAATACAGGAAAGTCTTGGATAATCAAATTTGACTGCTAAGCATAGCTATTAAGAAGAGAGATACATGAAACATAATAGGTTTAACCTGAATAGAATCAACAAATAACCTTTTTGCATCGGCACCATGACAAATTGCTTTATTGCAGCCTTGCTTTGACCGATTCATACATAGAGATAACATGTGCATGTGAAGTTTAGGCAGCACACTTTAGACCCTTAGACCCATATTGGATCATCATTCGCATCACTATTCCCAAACTTGATTCCCTTGGTTGATGTTTGTGATTGTTTTACTTTGTATCTGCATTGTTCATGTCAATACATAATTCTATATACTAATTGGATACAAGTATTGGGTCAAGCCTGAGTTGGTTTGGAAGATATATTTTTTCACCAGATCCAATGTATAACATCAGACTTATTAAGAAACACAATACATGGAAAAAGAAGACAATGCTTTCTAGCATATTTCCTGTATATGAATTTGTTAGTCAGCAGTTCAGATTGACATCTTCAACAAGAATTATCAGAGCGATATGAATATGCTAATTATGCAAAAGAGTGGATCTGCAAAAAATAAAATACAAGGATCTTAACGCCAAAAGAAAAAATAAAAAAAAAACAGAAATGAGAACTAACCATGGAAGCATTCTCTTGCTTGCCCAGCCATAAGTATGATGTCTCCACTACGAAGGAACATGGAAACAGGCATATCCTCTCTAGATTTTCCCCCAAGAAGAAAAATAGCTTTGCACCCCAGGCTATAAGAGATTTACGAAGTTCATGAGCTTGTTACTAGATGCTTAACAACCAAGGTCAATTTAAGGCAAGCATACCTTAAGCTTACAATAGGCTTACTCCAATCCGCTTCCATGTCATCAAGATGACCACCAAGCATGTCACCTGCAAAGAATCTCTCTTAGGTTGTTACATCATAAATCAGTGGAACCAACATACCAGTGGTACCATCTCTTAACCAACTAGCAATAGAACTGGGGGGTTTTAGATATGTTGTGACATACTTGGACCAAAATAGTTCACTATTGCAGCTTCGGGCTGGAATTCTTCCCCTGATGACATGGCTGGTACTGCCATCTTCTTGGCAAGAAGACATAAATCATTTGGTATCTTGTTATGAGGGAGAGATACATCATAGTTGCGCTACATCATAACAAACATAAACCAAGAGATAAGTGATGACGCAACACAAAAAAGCAAGCAAGGACCACATGTGAATAGGACATGATACCTATAAAGCAAAACATTAGTCAAATTGATGAACTTCCAATTCTGGATAAAATTATCCCAGCATTTCTGAAGAATGTAAGTTTTCCAGAAATGTGGCAGTTCTATTTCTTTTTTCTTGCATAAGAAAGATGCACTCAATATGATCATCTTTGTCTTTTCAACAAAAGTTAAAATTGCAAACAGGTAAATCAGCTGAATCAGTGTACTTAACAATATAATGTGTATTCTCTAGCATTTCTGAAGATAGGCTTGTAATAGGGTTGGTTCTTTGTCACATTTTGCATAAACAAGATGCACTCAACCTAATCATCCTCAAAATGCAATAATTCCAAACAAGTAAATCAGCAAACTGGGACAACAGAAAGCACTCCAAATACTAGTAAATCTCAAAGCATTCATTATAGGCTTAATATAGAAAGTATAAAACTTAAATGCTATTAAAAGTTTTGCATTCTTACATGAGCAAAACCCATCTCTATGAAGGAGAAAAATTAATACGCCAAAAGTACCAAAAGAAACATCCCGATTTCCAAGCAAACAAAAATCAGGAATAAGGTTCTAATTGACTTAACAATAACCACGGTGTTTTCTGATAACTGACCAAACGAGGTATGTAACAAGAACGAATTTTAAAGCAGGCATCTTCTTTTAGTAAGTGTCAAGCACATGTACTCATAAAACTATGATAGCAAGCTACTGCGAACAAGATATCACTGTTTCAACTTTCAAGTGCCCTCTGTCAATTGGAATTCCAGATATATAAAGCATCATTTAACTCTATTTTGCTTCATTCTTAACCTTAAGCATTTTATCTTCAGTTGCTAAAAATGATATATAAGTACAAATTTTCTTTTGCATACAAAGATACATTTTATCCTCTATAACTATTCGATACCCAAATTATAGCCAAAATTTATTTCCCAATGGACATATATATATATCTACTAAAAAAAAAGGTGAACTCTTCACTTAAATGGAAATTCACTATAATAATATTAATGATAGATGACAACGGCATATAAATACAACAATTTTCTTTTGAATATAGAGACAGACCATTTCATCCTATATTCCTATTCTATACCCAAACTATAGTCAAAAAAATTTCCCAATGTTCATCTATGATTCTATATATCTACTTAAAAACTAGGGGAACTCTTCACTGAATTGGAAAACAAGTAAAATACAAAAATGAAACCTCAATGTACCTTAGACCAGTCAAACTGTAGGCCAAGGGTACTCCAACGCAGTTTTCTTAGGAGAACTGATGCTGAAACTGATTTGCATGAATCATGCCCCTCTACATGTGCATCAGGACTTGTTTCTGAAAAGATATATCTAGGTGAAAGCATATTGTTGTCAACCAGACTCACGTTTGAATTTTCTGCTTCCACCAAAATCTTCTTGTTTTGAACAGCAGTTAATAAGTCAGAAATTGGGCCATAAATAGCTGTATGGTTTGTTCTGTTAGGAGGCTGAGGAAAACTAATCAAACTCTGCCTGATCCAGTAGCACTGTTCTTCAATAGTCAATGCACATGGAATAAAATAAAATCCTACATGAAAATAACAAATATGAACCATATCAGCTAATGGTTTCATAACTAGAATCAAGGTTCTAAAGAAAATAGCTGATGCACATCTCTTGTAAGTAGCCAGATGTATAGGACAAGAATAAGACTACAAATAAAAATGTGAAACTGCCAGCAAAGATATCCCGATCCTATGGCATCAGATTTTTCTATCTGACGTTAATATAGAAATACTGATCGGCAAACAGCATTGCCAGGAAACTGTATATATAAATAATAAGAATAAGAGAAAATACCCAACATCACATTTAATTTTCAAAATCAACAAATGTTTAAATACATCTGATGTATTCACAAAGCTGAACAACTCATGATGGTGTCAACCATTAATCCTGACACCACACGCTAACCAAACTGAAACCATAGATGAGATTAGTTGGTTAATGAGCAATCATATCAGAACAAGAAACACGATTTTATATTTTGGTCTGACCATTGATAACTTGTCTAATAAGATGATAGTGAAGAATGATGTCCATCACATTCCACTTTTTGCACAATTTGAAAAAAAACCTTAAACTCACTAACCAAAACCCAATATCTCTATTCCTATCCTGAGTTATTCTCTCCTCTAGTGCAGGTGATCAGATCCATATGGCAAATCCATGGATTTCTATAGCTGCTCAGTGAACAGGTGGCCCACTTCTATAGCTGCTTCACAGCTCAATGGTCCACAAAAAACTGCACTTTCTCTATTGTCCTTATAATCTATCACTTTCATCTCCATCTTAGACATTATTGAGCTCATATTAAAAAGGGAGTGAGACGAGTGACACAGAGATGGTGAAAGTCTGTATGGAAAAAAGGTGCCTAAGGATAAGTTGTGTTTGTTACTTCCCTGATTTGGTCATGGTGATCTTGAGGCGGTTGCCAATTTTAATGATGATCCTGATCTAGTACACTTCCTCAAGGCCACATGGTTCCTGATCATACCACAGTTGGAAAGTTGAGTGTACATGTTTGTACTTATCAGGTTTGAATTTTAGATAGATAAATCATGTTGCAAAGGTTGACCAGCTCATTACATGTATTAGAATTTGAATATTCTATTACATATAGAGTACTCCAGAGATAGCATGATTAGTTGGAGTTATTTGACTAGTAACAAAATTACTCATGTGATTTTTTTTTCTAATTAATGTTTTTGGATTTTGATCTGGACTAACCAACTGATGTTGCAGCACCACCATTGCCACCAGACAATCAAGATATAACACAATGCAATAATGTATGTGACAACATATCTAGCCCAACTCACTTTAAAATATTAAAACAACAATTGTTAAGAATCAAAACAGAAACAGATGTTCAAGTTCACTATAACTATGTGATTGCTCTAAAAATTTAATTTACTAGAGTATTGGCAAACCACATCTAATTTTACATTATTTAAACATTGGTGAACAATAGTTTTGTTTTTCACCTCGAAAACATGTGTATAGATGTGTGTATATATATTAACCAAGTGCACCTCATTTCACCAACAAGTGTAACCTGCCTTAACACACCAGAGCTCCAAGATACTTTGCTGTCTCCATGTCATGAGGCCTTAATCAACTTTAATTTCTTTTTTTGCTAAAATCCAAGTGCAATCATGACACACCAACAAATATTTACACACTTTCTTTGCTTAGAACTAACACAGAAGCAAGTTTCATGTTTTCAAGCATATTTAGGAAATGACATCATATGCTTGTGTCTAACCACTATTTGTTATTGCCGAAAGCCCATTTTCTATGTTTTAAAAATCATTTTAATGCTTATGGGAACAAACTCCATGTCATGATGGAAGCTTAACCCAGTCTGCACAGCAGCAACAAAAAAAATAGAAAAGACGAAGACATCCTAAAACCATGTTCACAACAATATCATAAATCAAAAACTGAGTTAAGAAAATACTGGAGATGACCATCAAAACCTGAATCTTATAAGCCCAGAACGAACGAACACAAAGAACACCCAACAAGCATAGATAAGAAATAGACGTAATAATCCCTGCTACGAACTTTGGAAGCAGTAAAGGAACTAAATGCGGACTCAGAATCGTTTTCTTCCTTCAACTTAGTTTGCAACATTGACTTCACAAGCCTGTAGACTCCAAGTGAATAACTTACAAATTCCTTCCTTATCAAAATCACACAAAAGAAAAGAAAAAAGCGCAAAAGAAACAGTAGCAGAACCAAGGACGAAGACCCACTCTGTACCTGGCCGATCTTTGAGGCAAAAGATTGGAAGAGCAAAACCCGGGCACTCGAATCTGTAGATCCCCTCCGGGGTACCTCCGTCGCGTTCGAAGGATTCAAGGACCGCAAGGAAATCGATGACGTCCGAGAGATCGGTCCGGTTCACAACCGGTTGCTTCCTGCAACCACAAAGCATCGAATTCTTCGTAAGAAAGCAGGCAGGAAGAAAGAAAAGGATCGAGAGAGAGAGAGAAGTTTAGGGTTTGAGCCCAAGAAGCGAACCGGGATCTGGGAGGCTGAGATTTGTAGAGCTTGTACCGCTTCTCCGCCCGCCGGAAGGCGGTCCGCTCGGTTTCCTCCCCGCTCGCCTCGACGCCGTACATCCTTCGGCCTCCGGTCGAGCGACTTCGCCGGGGAAGTTGATCCAATGATCGAACCGACACATCAACCCGTTGCATTATATATATATATATATATATATATATATATATATATATATATATATATATATATATATATATATATATATATATATATATATATATATATATATATATATATATATATATATATATATATATATATATATATATATATATATATATATATATATTTATATACATATATATATGTATATATATATATGTATATATGTATATATATATGTATGTATATGTATATATATACATATATATACATATACATATATATATGTATGTATATATATATGTATATATATACATACATATACATATATATACATATATATATATACATATACATGTATATATGTATGTGTATATATATGTATAATACATATATATTATACATATATATGTATATATATGTATGTATGTATGTATGTATGTATGTATGTATGATATAATTTATTATTATTATTATTATTATTATTATATATATATACATCAATAGTTTATTTTTTTTCCCACTTTTGATAGTAAGTAGCTCTTTTGTATTTTCTTTTACCGCAGGGATTTTCCCACTTAACATTAATCAGTTATTGTCTCTTTTGTCTTTTTGTTAATCCAGTTCAAGAAAAGAAGCAAAATGGGTAAGAAATTAAGATCCTGAAAAAAAAAATAATAATAAGAGAAAGAGTAAGGTCTAAAAAGATTCGATAGAAATCAATTAAAATATTTATATGATCGAAATATCTCCAAATATTATATCCTGGTCATTATAATTTTTGACTGGATTTAATATATTTTTTAAAAAAATAATGTAACAAAATAAATCTATGCCAATTATCAACTTTGTTGTATCATAATATATAAATGAGTTGTATATTGTATTTCTAAGCTGAAATCATATTTTTATGTTTTTTCTGATTTGTAATTATTTTATAATTAAATTTTAAAAAGGTTTATAACTTTGATAAATAAACTTCAAATATATGGAAACCTCAAAATTTAGTTCCCAAATGATTCTTGGAAAGGCATACAGGATTATACTATATTTTTCAAAAATTATATAATTGGATAAATATTTATCAATTATGATTTTTTTATTTTTCAAAAATTATATTTTGATAAATCTTTATTAATTATGATTATTTTTTTTCTTTGAGCGGATCATGTACGAACAAGTTGAGGCATTTATAGAAAGCTGAAGCAATATCTTGATTGAACTTTTGGCTAATTTGAAAGAAAATTCACCATTTTTTTATAGTTTAATTATAAATATAAGATAACAAAAATTCAAATGGATAAAAGCTTGAAAATACAAGAACACCAAATTCAGATCCATGTAGATATTAGACAATATTTCAAGCCATATAAGTACATTAATATACAAAATGAATATACATTCTGTACCTAAATCGGTATATTCATGTTTTGATGTGCCAGCCATCTAATACCGTATGAAACAAAATCGTATGTTTCAAATCGATAGCTAATGGATGCGTAGACCACTCCATTTAGGATGGTATATAGTCAGGGATAAGCGTATCAGTTGGTACTTCTCTATTATGTATCGATATGATCATATCTATCTCCTAAGGGCTCAAGGTCCAATGGCCGAATCAACTATTAGGCTTGTGTTACCCTTTAGATCCTCCTCCCTCCTCTTTCACTCGCTCGTTCACACACTCTCTCAATCGTTCTCATACTCTCACTTTGTTTAATCTTCTAATTGATTGGTATAAATCAACCTCTTGATTTTCACAAACGAGCAATCGTCTAAATTCTCCAACTGAAGGTATTTAGTTTCCTTCTATATTTTTTTTATTATTTTATATGATTACTGATTTATTAATGTACGTTTAGGAACATTAAGCACATTATCTTACGTTTAGGTCCCACTTACCTAAAATTATATTCATTTATGGCATACATACACTTGATTCTTATTTAAATATAATTTATATATGAGAAATTTAAAAAAATGCTAAAATAATTTTTTTTTTAATTTAGACTATTTTTAATTTTTTTAGAATATAGGTATATATCGGTGTATCGACACACATGATACACTAATATCTACCAATATGTACTAATCCAAATGATTGATATAATTGATCGATATGAAACAAGGTTCTTTGGATATTATATTTTAATTAATTCTTTATAAATTTAAAATATATATATATATATATGTTAATTTAAAACATCAAATGATGGAAAATTAAAATCTAAAAGTTGATAGTATGTCTTGACATGCATAGAATCCTTGAATACAAGTTTTTATTGTTCTTAAAGGGTTAATTACATATTACCCCATATAATTAGTTATATTTAGTATTACGATCCTTATACTTTTAAAAGTTATACTGGGATCTCTTTATTTATGAAAGTGAAACATTTAATTTTATTTTTTCTTAAGCCATCTGCATGAAAATATTATAAGGTTTATCACTGAGTTCATGTTGACTTTACCTCACTTTGAGTTACCATACAGTATGATTTAGTTAACAAAGTTATAAATATAAGGAGAAATAGAATTAAATATTTAATTTTCATAGATATAGGAATCGAATGTAACTTTTGAAAGTATAGGGATCGAAATTCTAAAGATAACTAATTATACGGAGTAATATATAATTAGTCCGTTATTAAATAAGAACTACTTATAGGTAGTCAAATATTTAGATATATATATTTTTTTCTTGGTATAACTCCTATAGCTTGGTCAATTATTTCATTGGTTAAAAGATATGCTTTGGTAAAAAATATAGTCAGTTATACTCTTTCTAAAAGCAATATATTATCAACATTTTGGATCCTTAATATCTAAAATGTTATATAAAAACATAAAGACTTAAAACATGGAGAATTATTTCATGTCTTTCAACTCATTTTACTAGACGTCATTATTATTCCATCATTTTATGTGTCTTAAATTAAAATATCACATTCTGTTAAATAGTTTAAATTGACCAAAAGTCAATTAAAATAAGATTATCGGACAAAAATAAATTAACAACTGACAAAGATATAATGCGCTTTGATTTCTAAACGATGATTGCACTCTTTCCTTGCTTCTAAATGCTTAGATATATCCTAAGAACGATGCCAAGACAGTGATTCTTAGCTAAGTATTGCAGTGACGTGAGTCCTCATAAATTTCATTACGAATTCATCCCAAACTCAACTAGTATAGCTATTAATCTATTCATATATGTTCGGTACATGATTAATAGATATCCTAATCTGACTTGAGTAGGTTAGGTAGATTTAAAATGAATGATGTGATTATACAAAAACCCACCACATCCTCATTCGTATCACATTATGCAGATTAGATGTTAGTGAGTTGACGAGGAATCAGAATGAAAAGTTAAGTGTTTCTTCCTATTTGTCATTTCTTTGGTTGGTTTACTCGAAGCTTTAGCATCCATCGTCGACCACTGTTCTTGTTGTCTTGCTCGGGACATTATTCTTGGAGCTCCCATGCCATGATATCTAAAGTTAGGGGACTTGTCATTACATTTTAACTGAAAGAAAACTAGGAAAATAGTCCAATATAATTAAGAAATGAAAGAGTTCATACCCATAATTTATTTAATAAGCTCAAGTTTTTGTTATTGTTCCTTATAAAGACAAATTTACTAAGAAAAAAAAAGAATGACCTTTTGGCAAGCCAAGGATAGGAATAATCACATTTACAATCATTAACAATGGCAAGTCCAAGCTAGCAGTAGTTTCCTCTCACAGTGGTAGACATGCAATCCACATAATTTATACAAAAAAAACAAATTACTATTCACAATTTTCTTGACAATGGGTGGCGCATATATTTTACGTAATACACTGCACAGAGCTTATCATGCACAATACATTACATACACAGATGCCAATATAAATAGCTGCCAAGAGAATTAACTTGGCGATCTCGTGATTGGGGAGGGCCCTCTATATTTCTCCATCGATTCCCTTTTGTGATCAGGATCCATGCTGCAAAAACAAAAGCATGGTTAACAAGTACTTCCAAACTTCTAAGTGATCAAATGATTACTGAGTCCTAGACTACAAAAAGGAGCAGAGTCCAAAATTTAGTCTAGTTGGGGTCTCTCACTGGAAAAGCATAATGCCTAATTCTTCTTACTTAATGAAAAAAAAATAAAATAAAAAGAAGATTAGAGCCCCGAGTTCTTGATTGTTATTTAGGAAGCAAGTATAATTGTCTCTGTTGCATTCAGTCATATGTAAACTCTGGCAATGTAATTCTCAGCCACAGCATTCTGGAAGCATAAGTATACCAATAAAATAATGACAAATACATTCAGCAGAAAGTATTGTCAAATTCCAGCATGGTTTTGATATTACTAACAACACAAAACCTTTATGCATGTGTTATAGCATCATGCTTGCTTCTAATATATGAATATATGATTTACCATGTAAGAGATGACGTGTGAGTGCAACATTGTCCACCTTCTATTTCCACAATTTTTAGATTATTTAGGAATATTGTTGATAATGATAAAACTCTAAATTTGAAAATTTATAAGCTTCAAGTGTTCAACTAATCAATCAAAGTCTCTCTTAGTTTCCTCAATAAAATCCAGTTCATTATGATTCTTCCACCAATCAATTGAGTTATTGGTAGAATTTCTATACATGATACTGAGAATGAAAGATCATAAGAGCACATTTTGGCAGTTGATATATGATTTTTTTCCCTTGAACATTTTATTGAATTAGTCTTATCATGTGACCTAATTGAACATCAAAATTCAATGACTAGAGATACTACTTATTGGTCCTCACGATTGATTTAGATAAATAATATTTAAGAACTTCTATTCATATTGGACAACCCAATTCACCCACACCAACACTGCTCATGCATTTTAGCAAGTATATTTGATGATGGTACACTACCTGTGGTCGCATTTGGAGTCCATTAATATGTACTGGTCCCAATTGAAAAAATGACTATGGATTCATTAAGGTATAGGCCATTCTGTAGGGTGGCTAAATTAGATTGTAAAAGATTCCATCATATGCAATTTAAGCAAAAAGGTTTACCTATTTCTCAATCCAAGTAATGTAGAGTAGACAGCACGAGCAGAATAAGACAAAGGATATATAGCAGCAGCAGGAACTGCATGAACAGCAGTTGCGAGAGCTGATCCTGTGCCAGCACCACGCTGAAAAACTTTTAGAGGAGTCCCAACTAAAGCAGAAATCGTCCTACCAAAGCCATCACTTAAATTCTCATATGCCTACAGACAACAGAGCAAATTGTCATCAGGACATGTAACCAAATTGTTTGCAATTCGTGCTCATCAATGCACAATGGATAAAAGAAAACAAATGCAATCATTAACAACAGCAACCAAAACACACCCCCCAGTTTACAAATATTCAGCCATCATAAAATAAATGATTCTGACATAGAAGGAGGTGCAGATTGGAATGTATCCTTTTTCTTTAGGTTGGTGCAGTTTGTTTTAAATTGACTGCCAGCAGGATATTGTAGCACATCCTTAAAAATGTACAGGATGTTTAAGATCAAATACTTAAACTATTTAAGGTTTCTGATTAATTTCATTTGGTCTTGAAGCAAGAGATTTTAAAATCTCAATATAATCTACTAGATGAATACAGTACCAATGGGCAAGATACTGACCCATACCACCTAATACCAACTGAGAAAAAAAATAGTAAAGGAAATAAAACCAACCCATTAATTTGATGCATGGGAACAAGTATGCCCATTAGTTTAACTATGTGAAATTAAATCCTAGATTAAATAACTTAATACACCACCAATGCTGGTCCCAATCCTCGATGAAAAATGTGGAGAGTTGTGTTATGCCATTGACAACATCGTAAAACTATGTCAGATCTCATGAACATGGATCTTAACAGATTTTAGTGTAGAGCTAGATCATTACCCAGAAGTGATGCGAGACACTTTCACCACCTAGGTGTCCTGAAGCTTTTTATATATCTCAATAGCGATAAAAGATCAATATAGTCGATCCCAAATAGTTAGGACTTATAGCATTATTGTTGTTGCTATTGTTGTATTGATTAACTCAACACAACAAATCCTAAAATCATAGAAGAGAGAAGTATTTGATGTCTAGTAAGTATCACCATCAGTATAACATTTTAACAAGGTGAATGAGAAACTATACCTGTTGGATACCTTCATGTACATTTTCAGGCTGATTATATCTTACATTTGCTTTTTTGCTCTCTGTCTCAGACTTTGGAGCACTTTTAAGGATGTCTTCAGCTTGCAGCAAGATATCATTGGTTCCAGCTGCCAGATGCACCCCCAGTCTAGCAGCTTCAATTGATATGCTCTTTACAAAAGCAAATGCTCCTGCAATGATTTAAGTCCATTCTAATTATTGTTTGGCTTGCATGAAGTAAAAAAACAAGAATTGTGTCTAAGACTAACTAGTACATACATGCTTGGATTTCAAGACATAATTCTAAATGCATCCATTAAAAGGACTCTACCAATACGATCCAAATCAAAACTAATGGTTCGTATTTCTCTCATAAGATCAACTATTTCTTCAGGTTCTCTTTATTAAAGTAAAGATTTACTCTTTGGGTAAAAAATACTAAATTAAGATGGACTAGTTCTATGATGGATCTATCCTAAAGAAAAATAAATATTCAGGTGGAAAACGAACTTCAGGAAAGAACAAATATCCACAAAGAGATCAGAACATGTAATACTTGCATACCTCTCTTCATTCCTTTCAGCAACTTGCAATCATTCTTATAGCTTTTTACCGGCAACATAACCAACTTAGAAAAGCCAGAACAAACAGAAAATAATGAATTTGCTGGTGTAAGCCCTTTCAATATATTAGGAACCTAGTGAAAGAAAAAACAACACCATGATCATAAAAAATTGATATAATATATATATATATATATAATATTTTATTATATTATATTTCCATCTTTAATATTCTCCAGCAAAGTACACGACCTGGGTAGACTATAACCTGACTGTGAGCAACGTCTTCCAACCATATCCCAAGAACAGTTTCACAAACACTGCTCCATCCATGAACTCCAGTAGCACAGACATGTTTAAGCTGCAACTCAACTCCCTGCAAATAATGCAAAAGCAAACCAATAAATAGTAAGGTGAAGCTTAATTCTCTATTACACCAATAAAGAAATAAAAGTATGCCAAGCTTAATTCTAACAGTAAATCAAAGATTAAAATATCGTATCGTACCGGAGTTTCGATATTCGCTCGGTACGGTATGATACTGTATACCGAGCAGTATACCGTTCAGTATACCGCTCGGTGTATATATATATATATATATATATATAAATTAATAAATATATATATATATATATAAAAGATTATATATATATTTATATATAAATATTTATATATATTTTTTTTTATAAAAGGTGACATCGTGTCGCCTCGACGACGTCACCATTTCCTTCTCCCACTAGGCGCGATGTCATCGAGGCAATGCAATATCACCTTTTATAAATATATATATATATATGTATATATATATATATATTCCATCTGGTAATGGGCGGTCCGTGTACCGGTCAACTGACGGACCGATACAGACGGTATTATTCGAAATTGTATACCTTGCAGTAAATAGTAATGTGAAACTCTAATACAGTAGAAGAAAGATAGAAACAAATCTCTTATACTAGTTTCATGCAGTTTTTTCCTTTTCGTTTTGAGCTAATAAAAGTTAGTATGAGATAAACACAGTGATCATGATAGCAATATACTTATGGGATTGTTTTCTTATAATGATGAATGCACATGTGAGTCTCACATTCAGGGCCTCAAAGAGAACGAGGGAAGTTTTTTGCAAATGAGGAGTTGGATTGGTTGGGTGGTAGACTAGTGGAGACATTATCTGTTATATGTTTTGCCAATTTTGTACCGAAGATTTATTAGAAGTATATGGACCAGTATAGCTATCCTTCCTTTGGAAGAGCACAGCAGTCTAGAGTCTCAAGGATTTGTTCAAATCGTGATAATGAAAGAATGAACAGAAAGCAATTATAAGTTTGCAAATTACCTTCCATGGGACTAAATTCAGAAGTTCGACATAGTTTCCTCTTCCAAGTGCAGCTGGATTAAAATGCCGAGGAGTATAATCAACATGTATGACCACAGGCCTCACCTCACACTTCTAAAATGACAAATATTAGGAAAGAGTCAGAAATGACAGCACATGATATAACTGTTTTAGACATGCCTCAGCACAGAATGCACTTCACTATTACAGGAAGAAAGAATATAAAAACCAAGCTTATACTAGGTAGCATAAAATAAAACCACGATTTTTGTTTTTTCTTTCTTCATGGTTTCAACAGTAATTCAAATGTCACCAGTTCTTGGAGATTAAATTAGATATTATTATGCAGAGAAGTAAAGGATTTAGTTCAGATTTTCAACATCTTAAAGATATGATGCAATCTGACAATCTCATGCATAGACCGAGCTAATCCATATCAGATCCACTTACAAGATCAAAGATCTCATCTGAAAAGCTGATCCAATATGAATACATCCCAACATTAGTTATTGAAATCCTGACTTAACATTGGTAGATAACTTCTAAACCTAATAATAATGTATTCATATTTTAGAAAAAAGTACATAATATTGAATAAACAAGTCATAAATGTATTGGGCTTAGGTTGATGTGTTCCTGATCTAATATTAATTTGATAATCAGACTAGGGCACAATTGGACTGTTAGATCAAAATGCTGATTCTCAAATGGCTTAAGTTGGACTAGATTATATGAAATCCAATGGAAAGTAAGGGTTGTAGTGTATATCCTTTAAGAAACTAGCACTTATATACATAAGACTGAAGGATTAATTGTTCACTGTTCCATTTTATGTTAGAAAAAAAAAGAAGCATATTCATACTTAATACAAAGAGAGTATAAACACATTCTTATTTGTGATACTCAATTTAAATATGAAAGTTGAATCCCACATGAAGCTTTGTGGAGCTTAACAAACTCAAGAACCTGGTAACAAACATTTTCACATAAAAAAAAATTTAAATGTAAAAATATACTGCATTTTGGAGAAATATTAACAAAATCCAATCTTTGTTATTAAGTTATTATTGAACTGCCTGGGGGAGAACGATTATGGAGCAAATGAACTAGCCTGAATGAATGGAGATAGTGCCTCTACTATCTTTGACATAACAGACTCATCCAAAGCAGTAGATGAACCAGGAGAGAAATCATCAAATGGACCTTGGTTAAAGAAACTCATGAGAAAATTAATGTGTGCTTGATCAAGATGCAATCGGAGTGGCAGAAGCTCAAGGTATAACCTGAAAAACACCAAAACTTTAGCAGTGAGAAATGCTAAAACAAGCAACATGGCTACACAATAATACAAGTGAAAGGAATAAGTTTTAAATTCTTGTTAAATGTCAATTCTTGGAAGCTTTCTCCAATATTTATGTAGACAAGTAGATTAAGACTTTAAAGGGCAACAGGTTTTCTAGTCTCCCACTTAAAATAACACAGTATCATCTTTTACCATGGTGGCATACCAGCATTTCCCTGAAGATTGAATAGACTGAACAATTAGAACTTTGTGCGGTCCAAAATGAACTAGCAAGTTTCCAGAAAGCTAGTTTTTTCAATAAAGGCTAGTTCAAATAAATTTTTTTATGCTTCCAAAGATAATTGATGTAGGATAAATAGCTCTGGTTGCAAATATGGTGTAGGACAAATTCGCAATAAACAAGGATGTTTTTGGGTAAGGATTAGAGAAAAAGGAAAGAGAGGAAAAAAGGGAAAGATATATAATATAATAGAAAAAATATAACAATCAGACTTGCTCTGTCATAAGAATTAATGAAATCATACCATTGGAAAAAAATACATGACCTTACACCACTTCCACATAATGTGGAAAAAAATCCCATTCTTTCATCCATTCTCTAATATCCTAAATACAATTTATTTTTCCTTTTTATAAGATTCCCCAATTACAAAAAAAAAAAAAAAAAAAAGAAGGAAAATTACAATAAGAAGAATATTACATCCCATAAATTAGAACATATCAATAATTTCATATTTTCTTTTTTTTTAAAAGAAAGATGTAATTCCATGTTTGTCTTGTCAAAAATTCTTCCTTGTCAATGAATGTATGATTGGTAGACTTCCTTCATTGGGAATTCTTTAATCAAGAAGAAATTTCCTTGTTAGGGTGAGATTTTCAATTAAATCTAAAAATTATAACTTCCCAATTTTTTTAAGAATCTTTAATCATTTTAAGATTTGTCCCATTCTTTCAGCTAACTTCCTTTTTCTCTCTCCTTCAGCAATATTAAAAACTGATATCAAATTGTAGAAGATGTTGCCATTTAACAACTTATGAATTATGACATTTGTGAAATCCCAACTAAAATAAAAAAAATTATTCAAAAGAGGTCCTGCATCCTTTACCTATGAGAGTCAAATCTTGCAGCCCATGCTGAGCACTGATTTATATAATTGAATCTGGTTCAAAATTTTCTATCCAATGATAAACTCAATGCAATTTTTGTTGTTAAAAGAAGATCCTTATCATTTGGCACTAAAATCAATTTAAGAGACCACAAAAAGATACATGGTTCATGTCATCAGATTTTCAACTCTAAGACATGGGTTATCAAGTGGGAGGTCGAATGGGATAATTTATGAAAGGTGAGGTGAGTTTACTAATCACTAAGCCCAAGCAGTTATTCACTAGATTTATCTTCCTCTTCAAATTTCTACTGCATGTTCTTCTCCAATTTCTACTCCTACTTTGCTCCATTTTTTTGTTCCAAGTTCCAACATCACCTCCTAAATGAAACCTCTCTATGTTCTCTTCCCCTATGCCCTAAAAACTGTATCATCTGTATTGTTTTACTGTGCAAAATTATTTGGTAATGGCTAAATAAAGCAACCATCTCATTCATAGGATCCAATAAACCTTTATTTAATTGGCAACCTTATACAATTCATAAGCACAAACAAACAAACAATCAAATAATAGAAATTACACAAACAGGATATCTTGGTCAACTGCCTTTCACAAGAGCAAAGCTGATAAATGAATGCAGTAGTTCAACATAACCTTGGCTCAAGGACCTGAGTAGTTATAAGTTGTAGAAGCTAATAAAAATGAAGCTTTAAGATATCAGAATCATCTAGACCAATAGAAGGTGCCTGTTTCAGAAACTACTATTTGCACATAAAAATAGTGAAACTGGCAATAACATAAATAAATTCGAATTAGGCAGCAATAAGCATCATGGACACTAAAAATTTTGAGAAGGATCTCTGGAGGTTTACTTCTGAAGTTTGTTTATTGCACTAACTGAACTGGTTTGCTACAGCAATTATTAGCAGTACAATTTAAGGTAATACACACATCAGATATGAAATGAGTTATTAAAAATCATCAAATAAACTGTGAAATAAAGATTAAAAGAAAGCATCTGACTACCTGTACTCCTCCAGAGGTGACCACAAGTTGGGCCTTACAGCTTCCAAACTAAACTTCAATGCTTTAGTGCAGGATTCTCTTGGATGATTTTTTGAATGGTAATTACCTAAAATCTTTAATCTCAAAGAAATAAGTACTTCATACATGATTCTTTACTAGTGTCAGAATATCAGTGGCATATATAAGAAATCGAGATAAGAACCATACCATCTTCCAAGGAGCATCCCTGCTGGTGTCAAAAAGATAAAAATCCTGAACTGAAAGAGAAAGTGTTGATGCATTGGTCTTCCCTTCAGGATACATGTCATATTGAAGATGCAACCCAGACAAACTAAGCTCCAGGCATACATTCCTATCTCTTCCATTTGAAATAACACTACACATAGAAACTCCATTTGATTTAATCCAGTCATGTCCATCATACATACGCCACCTTGCATCCATGTTTCTAAGAAGTATTCTCCCCTTTGCAGGGCAATCAGCAGCATAAGTATTGTCAGGTAGAAATTTGCCTTCAGGCAGATTTATTGAAAAGTAGTCTTCAATTATCATCAGACCATCATCTATCCATGTTTTATTTACAGATTGGTTTAATAAATTCCCCATTTCTGAGATGTAAGATGAATCAGAATCTCTAACATTCACTTTAGATTTTGATATGTTCCCCAACTTGTACTGTTCAAGTAAGTTATGAGATTGTATGTTGCAATAATCAGACATGGCATGGCATTCAAAAGCATTCTCAACTATGTCATCCAAGAGACCAGAAGCTTGACAATCTTCATTACCAGTTGACGACCCACTACCTGATACTATAGAATTGCTTGAACTGATGTCTGCCATATAACCTGAATTCTGTTCCTTTCCTGCCTGTTGAATTGTATTCCAACTAGACTCTGAATGCATCAAAACATCTTCGACATCAGGTGCATAGAGCTGCTGAAGCTGAGCGATTAATTGGATAAGACCATAAGTTGTGTCACAACAAGATTCTAAATCAATATGTGACTCTGCACATTCGATTTCCCAGTACAGCCCTCTAATTCTCAAAATAGACTGCAGAAGTGAAACCTGAGCAATCTTAGTATACCCATATTTTTGAAGACAAGCTACAGAATAGCCATCAATGTCATGCATGGAGCCAATTGATTCAGAAATAAGAAGGCCTACATCCCTTGTATGAATATGGTAATCCATGGCTGAGTCTGACCTAAAATGAGTGGAAAGGCTCAATGATGATGCAGCCAAAAGGCATGCAGTGTACATTTTGTCTGGTTCGTTGTCGGGTTCAACATCACAAAAATTGACAAAATCCCAATCTTCACTGCTGACTGGAGATTGTTTATTCTGAGGCTCATAACTTAAACCAACATCCATCAAATTCAGAAAAAATGACTCTTTACTCGCCGTTCTATCATTCACCAAGCTTTCTTTCTCTCTAAGAGAAGAACTAAAATACAAATATAGGGTATTAATCCAATCCAATTGAGCACTAGGTGCAATTACTGTCCAACAACAAGCAATCACAGAAGTATAACTTTGCTGGGACTCTGGATTCCACGTGTGTGTGACAGCAGTACCAGCAGGGCCAAAAAATACATTAGAACCTTCACCATTTCCCCGACTCATTGCTGAACTCCTACATGTTATCAGAAGTAGTTCTGATTCATCTCTGTCCCTATTAATTTTGGAACCCCACAGATCACCTTCGCCATGGTTGAGCCATAAAAATTTTCCATTTGTTATTCCATCAATACTAAGGACAGATAACGACTCAAACTTATTAAGTTTTAGTTTAAAACAAACCCATGATCCCTGTAGTTCCTTTTGTAATGGCTGAGCAACCTCCACCAGTTCATTGAACCTGATACAGGCATTGATGGTATCACAGTCCAGAAGAATCGAGATTTGAGATGCATTATAGGAACTCAGGGACATCTGTTCATTGTTGATATCATTGTCAATACTAGAATCCATCCCGTTGGCTGCCTTTGAACATCCATCAGTGACATTGTTTAGCAAACAATATAAAATCTTATAATCATGATCATCAAGATTGATCCAAAGAGAGCACAACTTAATATGTAAACATAATGCAGAATTAAGGATCAATTCTTGGCGGATCTTAAAATTTGATTTCTCGAGGTCCTCCATATGAGATATGGAGGAGAAATTAAATCCTTCTCCAATAACTTTATTTCTATTTCTTTCATGTGATGAGGCCAAACTCCAAACTCTATCTGCCAGACAACTATCAGTCACAGGATCCTTCTGATCTTTGGAGTTGACACTAAAAGTACAGCTGCATTCACCAAATGATTCCAACAATCTAACATGGGTTAGACCATTCAGAGTATTATCCTCTAGAGCTGATTCTAAACCATGATATTGTATTTGAAAAGGAAATGTTGGGAGAGAACCGTGGACCTTTTCCTGCAAATAGTGACTTGAAAATATTTGCTCACTGGAAATGTTCTTGCAATCATTCGAGGAAAACCCCACAGCATATTTCTGAGTATCATAGTATGCATCCAGGTTGACATGCTTGACTGATGCACTGAATTTTGCATCTTGAGAGCAAGTCTATTGATTTCATCAAAATGTGCAAGGTTAAACCATACATGAGAAGTATGAAAAGAAAAAAGCTTTATAATGATTGACAAGGTGTTGCATACCAAATACTCAAAGAAACAAAGTTTTACCTTCAGATTAAAAATTATATCCTGACACTTAGATTCGAGGTGGCGCATCTTCTTATTATGATGATTAACTTCAGTTGCACTGAAAACATCACTTGACGATTGGCAGGTCATATAAGACTCAGAGTTTAGCTCACTAACTAGTGGGTCAAAAAAATTGTTGGGACCTCGTGGGAGTTTTTGATCATCGTTGTTGAGGAAAAGGATAACAGAGACATTACCAAGTGCAGCTTGTAAGGTTGTATCCACACATTCTGCATCGATATGATGAGAATACTTAGCCAACTACCAAATTACTAGCAACTGGAAAGTAATTACCACAACATGATACAACCATGAAAGAGATTAAATAATAAATTTGTTATTAGCTGTCATGTCATAAATTGAAAAGGAATGTTAAATGCAAGGAACAAGAAAGATAATAAAAACCATGAATTTAAGGGGCAGTCCTAGATGGGTGGGCATGTGCTGATGCACCAAGGGGTGTTTGATGAATTGGTAAACGAAAAATAGGGAGATGAGAGATTATAGGAAGAATAAGGGAAATAACAAGGTTGAGCAGGCAATTTAAGGGTCGAATCTAGACTGAAACAATAAAAAGAATGCAAACCCATGGTAGTAAGGGGTCATCCTAGATGGTAGAACATGTCGGATACCGTGATGAAGCAAAGAGATGTTTTATAGATTGGGAGGGACAAATAAGGAGGAGAGAGATAAGAAGAAGAACTAGAAAGAGTAGACAAGATAACAAGGCCAAACAGCCATTAACAAAATCAAAATTCTTAACTCAATCCATCATAGAACACTGACTAGATTAGAAGCTGCTCTCATTTATTACATTTATTTTTTTCAACTATAAGCTACTCAAACACTTCAAAATGAAGGAAAAAATTAGATAATCATTACTAGATATAAATCTACCCAAGTTAGATCCATAGTCCTATATCCAGTGAATCTGGACTGTTTATTACATTCCAAGGAAAAGAACATAAGAGTTCAAAAGTTCCTATAGAATTTAGAAAAACCATAACCCTTCCCCACGTACTCAACCTAGACTTCTCCCAAAACTATCTAGCCAAGGATCAGCACAAATTTTATATTGTGTAGAGGACATGCTAACATTGCATTGGCTTGGCACCAAGCATGTGTCATGAATGCAGGCTGGCATGTATCACAATAGTAGCCTAGTATAACCAGCTCTTCATCTGTGCTGTAAAGTTTAAGACATTGGATTGACCCACATAATGACATAATTTTTAGATATTAGAATTTTGACATAGAAATATGCCATAGAAATAAATACAGGTAGGAACTAAAATGCAGTACTTGGGTGTTACTAAAAATCTTGTGGAACTTTGGTTGTGAGAGAAGGCTACAACATAAAGATAAAAAGAGGATGGACCTAGTGAATGAGGCTCCCCCAGTGAAGGGTCTGGGAGGCCAAACTTATCATTGCACTAAGGTCTGCCCTTAGGCTATAACATAAAGATAAAGAACAATAATGCAATTTGAACCCATATGGTTAAATCCTTGAAGGTGAAAAGTAGACATTTCATGATAAGAACATCAGTTGGGTATACATAGGTCATTAACTGAAATAATACCAAAAATAATTGGTTTAAAGTCATGCTTAAAAATTTATTATCAGCTGACTGCAACTATTTACAATCCCTGCAAAGATTTCCATTTCATCATATGGTCCGAAAGATTGAGACAAATTTCCTCTTTCTACAGAGGTAAATATATGATTTTTGTGTTTGGAGATTTGGGAAAATACTTAAGTATTTGAGCAGGACACTGATAATCTACAGAGAACAGATACCACATGAAATGAGAAATATAAAGAAATAATAAGTCTTAAGATAATTCAGAAGGCAAAATCAGATGGAAAATATATGGCACTGAGAATAGAACTTGTCCAGTACCATACACCACCCCTACCTGAGTATGCCTGGGAGCTCCTCATTCCATTAGAACATTCATCAAATTGGTCGACGCTGCAACAAATATTCATTAACCAATTTAGAAATCTTTAATAAATAAGTATCACAAAAAACCAAGCATTTTAGGATAATTACATTGAGTACATTGAGTACAGACTACAGAGCATCATCACATTGAAACTATATGTACAGGAGCAACAGGAATGACATTGTACGAGAAAGCCACAGAAACTAGCAAACTTCTGAATGGCAGGAACCATCATGTAGTTGATAATTTGCAAATGAATTAAATATTTACTGGCTAAAAGCATACAGATGCCAATATAAATATCATATTTATGATAGACATATGATTTTAAGATGAGCATAGAGGAGGAGGTGTCATTTTGCTCACTGAAATAGGCATTCAGGTAAAAGTATGTTATTTATGTGAAAATGACTGTCATATATTGTGTTTATTATTGAACTGTGAACTGAATGATAATAAAAGAGAAGCTGAAATTTTTGTGGCACCTCTTGGGCACTAGAGTCTTTTCAAAAGTTCATGAGGCATGTGTCAAAAGTGCACAAGAGTATAAGTCTTAGAGCGAGGGTCAAAAGTACGAGCCAAAGCAATCAACATGCTTTAGATGCACCTCTGGTAGCACTGCCCTAAACCACTATGAAAATGCAATTGTCAGAACAGGATACAAAATAATATGACAAAGCCCATGGTATGAGGATCAAAAGGCATGAATATATTGTACGCATAAGATCCATGTCTAACAGCAATTATTATTTCCTGAAAAAAATAAATTTTTCATTCAAATAAGAATGAATTATATCAATAGAGAATTCTATCCTGACTTCAGTAAAATAAAAGCAACATCTTGAATATCTCTTTAAAAAGACCTATGATTAGAAGCATTTTTATGTGACTTATTCTTGAAGCTGTTCTCAGTATATAGGAAAAAGAATCAGAGAAGTTGTTCATATAAAGTAATGTGATATTAACTACAGGAATTATTGAAGTTCTTCAATGGTATGAGACAAATTAAGATAGCGAAAATAAGAACAGAAGGTGGATTTGAATAGCTACTCTATGATCAATAAGTATCATGAGGAACTTGGATTGGATAAGAGGATATATAATATGCACAATGTTTCAAAAAAAAAAAAATCAGAAGACGGACCTTCCATTGTAATCTGAGTTCACTTCACTTTGGTTTTCTTGACAATGAGATGCTCCAATATTTAGAGAATGCCATGCGTACGTGGCCCACTCAATAATGTTGGGTTGCACCCTTAATTCCACAGAGTCTATGGATACATCAGCATTAACTTTGTGTATATCTAAGGATCCATTTTCACATGGTATGCTTAACCTTATTGTCCCTGAGAATCCACCATTTGGTCCAGTCAGAATTGGAATGGCACCATTCTGCAAAACCCTCTTATTAAAGCTTCTCCCTCTGTGCTTATGAGGCTCAGTGCTCTCATCAATATAGTTCATCTGAAGAAACTCAACATTAGCTTCTTGAAATTTTAGATAACTCACTACTTTTGACATGGAATCCTCAGAAACATAAGTTTCAAACTCAATTTCTTTTATTCGTAGAACCAAAAGTTCATCAAATGCTGACTGGAGATCAAATCCGACTGTGACACTGTTTATTCTACCATGAAACCTTGTGAGACACTTTTTTACAGTGTCAGCAATTGTCTTAACTCCTTCATGAACATAACCATAACTGTAACAATTTTCCAGATTTCCCAGTTTAAGTTTCTCCACATTGGTGCTATGTTGCTCAACATCATAACCTGATGGGGAACAATCAGGGAGGGTGATGTTGCTCCCACTAGATTGTCCAAACACAAGCTCAAGTTCATCAAGCTCTATCTCAATATTCTGTGTTAGCTTCCAGGGGATTTTAATGGATAAAGATTTTATTGATCCCTCTTTTACCATAACTGGTGCACCAACAATCTGGAACACAAAAAGACGATGGCATTGGTTAGAGAAAAATGTCTACTAGTGATATGAGATGAAACTATTATCTTAAAAGAACTTAGACCTAGCATCTCAACATTGTTTATTTAGTCAATACATCGACTTTAAAAAGAAAAATACAAATATGACTACATCTTCTTCGGGGAATAAGTAAACATTATCTTCTAAATTTAGATCACTATTTCTGTTAAGAAAGCTAGGTCATTATATACTTGCACGTGGATAATAAACTCTCACAAAGACACACATAAGATCAAGTCATCCAACCTACAACTACATCAACTTCTTCACTAACCGGCCAAACTGGAAAAGCTTCCTGCTGCCGCTATCATCTTGCCTAAATCTTGACAAGAAGCTAACAATGTTCTTACAATTAAATAATCTAAATAAGAAGCCTTACGAGTAAACAACAACCCTCAAGAAAAGCCTACAAGCCAAAATTGCATTCTCAACCTTTCATCCTCTTTTAGAAGTATTTTTACTGAATGCCAGAAAATAGCTCCAGAAATCACCAATGGATCAACAGAGCATTAACAACGACAAAAGGAAAGCAGAACAGAAGAACGATAACGAGAGGGAAGGGGGTACCTTCTGGTTGAGGAAATCGACATCGAGGGCGAGATCGGAAAGGCAGATGGTGCCGGTGGCGAGCCGAACATCGAGCTGGTCGAGGTCAATGTCGCCCAAAATTACGTCCCCCAGGTTCTTCTGCAAGAGGGACCTGAACGCGCGCTTGATCGCGCTCGATGGCAAGAAATCCCACGGCCAGAACATCCCTAGGGTTTCTCCGGCCGATCACGCGAGAAGAAGAGAGTACGACGAGCGAAATGCACAACGGATCCCTTCACTCCTTCCCGCCCTCGCTCTCTCCAGCCATATATATAGGAGCCAACGTAATTGGAATCCCCCCCTCCAACGTCCTATTTTTCACAAATTTGCCACCAAGCTTTCTTTTCGTTTAGTTTTCTTCGTTTTCTTCGCCCAGAGAAGTTTGGTTCATGGCTAGAGGGGCACTTTTGATATTATTGAAAATATGAGGTGCTTTTCGAGAAATACAAAAAAGAGAGGAGCTTTTCTGGAATTTTCATCCTATTAGGTAATCCTTGAAAGATAGAAAAAATTTATAAAAATATATATATTAAAAAATAAATTACTTGCATAACAAATTTTAGAATTACGATATTGTGCTTTTTATAAACTAAAACTATTCGGTCATGTAAAGCAAAGATATCCGGATATTTAATTCTAATTCTATTGAATTTTAATTTTTTTCAATAACTATATGTTAGTAGATGCCATTTGAAAATTTTCATCGAACAGCCAATTTTTTTATTTACATAAAAATCTCTTTATCATTTTCCTCAATTTTTTTTTTCTATTGAGAGATATATTTTTTGGGTCCTTTGATATTATTGAGAGAAATGAAGTGTTCTGCGAGAAATTCTTAAGAAGGGACGCTATGTAGAAAATAGTAAAATAGAGAAGCTTTTCAAGAAAATTTATCCTATTAGGTAATCCTCGATAGGCAATATAAAATTACAAAACAAAATATATGATAATTAGAGAAGAAATGGTTTCCGTACAAAATTTTAGAAGAATAATATTGGACCTCTTGTATGAACTAACACGATTTCGTCATGTAAAGTAAAGAGATATGGATATTTAATTCTAAACATGGTAAATTTTTAATTTCCTTCAATAAAGAAATATAAATTTATTGTTTACCTTTTTCTTTATTTTTACATTTAGAGAAGTATTATTTAAATCTTGATGGTCATTTTTGATACTATTGAGAAAAGTTGTGAAATAAAAAAAAAGGGAAACTCTATAGATAAAAAAAGGCATACGGATGAGTTTTCTTTTTCCTGAAAGACAGAATAAATTAATAAAAATAAATGATAATTAGAGAATTGATAGGGATAATCTTGTCTCATTCCGGCTCATCCACCATGGAAGCAAACACCTAAGCAGGACTCGAGTCATCAGCTCTTCGACGATGTCACGTCATAAGTGTACCATAATTTGCCAGTTATCATAGGTACCCTATAAATCAATCATATGAGTAATAACATATGTGTCATGATATACATTTTTTTTTATTTATTATATATTTGGTATTTTTTGGTTGAATCTTATATTTTGATAATGAAACAAATTGATAAAGTTTTTTTATCTAATTTGAGTGACACAGAACTAGCTTCGATCATGAAGAGACAATTAAAGCTAGAAGAATCAATGTTAAGCCAGAGTGGAATAGGCCAAAAGATTTGACGTCGAGCTAGAAGATTGGTTGTTGTTGAATCTCATATTTTGATGATGAAACCAACTGGTAAGTGTTTATGATTTAATCTACGTTTTGAGTGACGCAGGATGCTTCGATCAGGATGAGACAATTAAAGCAGGAAGAATCATGTTGTGCTTGGGGAAAACATGTTAGAAGATTGGATGTCGAGCCGGCGGATCGGTCAACGTATCGATAGAAGGCTTCGGGCCATGGATTCGGGCATCAGGCCAATAAGAGCGGATATTGCACCAAGGATATCAGAGTTGCAGAGTCAACTGACCGATTGGGCAATAGGCCACAAGAGAGGACGATGCGCCGAAGAATTAGATGAAGCGTCGAGGGACCAATGACATGCCAAACAACATGATTCAATGCTTAATATTAATTGTCTAGATCGAAGTATATTTTATATGTACAAGATTAACAACGATAGCAAGACATGAAGCAAAATGAAGTCCCGGAGTCAAGGATGTAATTTCATTGGGAGTTTGAGAGTTCATCAGAAGTCTGGACGTTCGTCAAAAGTTTTGTCAGAACCAGCCGAGAAGTCTCGAAGCTTGCTAGAGAAGCTCGTCGGAACTCACCTAGAAGATCGTCATGAAGTCCAGGAGCTTGCCGGGAGTTCGCCGGAATATTGCCGAGAGATCATCGGAAGTTTGCCGGAAGATCACCGGAAGAAACCAAGACATAGAGACTTGTTTAGCTTAGCAAACATCTTAGATTTCATAGTTAGCATGTAATTGGGTTTGGATTTGGGTCAACCTAATTAAAGGCTAGTTAGACCCATGTAAGAACTATGTTGGGCCCAATGAAAAGGCTCAAATAGTGCCCTAAGAGGTGATACCGTCGTGGCACAGTCTCCGAGAATATGTCAGGCGGTGGTACCATCGGACTGGGCGATGGTACCGCCTAGTGTCAGACTGACACTAGCGGTGGTACCGCCCAACGCAGGCAGTGGTACCGCCTAGCATAGGCGGTGGTACCGCCCGTGCCCGGGAAACCCAGGATGAGATGTTTTTAGGCTCCAAGTTTGAATCAACTTGAAGCCTATAAATACCTCTCTCATCCCTGGTTAATATACATAAGCACAAAGAGTTTAAAAGTGAAGAAACACTGTTACAATCACTTGAGAAATCCCTCTTCTAGATCTAACCTTCGAATTATATTTAGGAAGAGTGTGAGTACTTGTAAGGGTTGTCTTCTAAACCCGGTAAAAGGAGAAGAGGGGTGTAAGAAGGAGGTTGATCTTCGCCTATTAAAGGAAGATCGATAGTGGATGCTGGTAGCCTCGACGGAAGAGGAATCAGCAAAGTGGATGAAGGTCACGACGACCGAACCACTATAAAATCTGGTTTACATTTTATTTTAAGCAATTTATCTTTACTGCAAACCTCTTTAATAGCTTACTGCTTTCAATACATTTAAGAATGTGCTACAAGTTAAGATATTTATGAAACAATTTTCGTCGGAAACAGATTTAATCAAAATGAAAAGCTTTGAAAAAGTGATTTTACCGCTGCACTAATTCAGCCCCCCTCTTAGTGCCGACCCCGTTCCTAACAGTTGGTATCAGAGCCTCATTATTTCTCACTTGGTTTAACACCCAAGAGAAATGGCTCTTTTCGGCTTTCAAGAGGGTCACTCTCTCATTCGTCCTCCCTTTTTCAATAGGACAGACTATACTTATTGGAAAACTAGAATGAGAGTTTTCTTGCTTTTGTTGGATTTAAATCTATGGAATATTATCGAAAACGAATTTAAAAGGTCTTCTCTTCTAATGAACTATTGGAATGATTTAGAGAAGAAGAATTTTTCTTTAAATACGAAAGCACTTTATTTTGTGCCTTAGACAAAAACGAATTCAATTCAATCAGGTTTCTTTGTGCGAAATGACTTTCGATATTTGACACATTCTCGAAATCACACACGAAGGCACAAATAGAGTTAAAGAGTCTAAAGTCAATCTTTTATTGCATGATTTTGAACTATTTCAAATGAAGCCTAGCGAAACCATTGTTGACATGTACACTAGTTTTACTGAAGTCGTCAATGGTTTAAAAGCTCTTGGCAAATGTTTTTCGAATTTTGAACTTATCAACAAAGTTTTACGCTCATTTTCTAAAACTTGAGACTCTAAAGTAATGACCATTCAAGAGGCCAAGGATTTAAACCATTTTCCTCTCAAAGAACTAATAGGGTCTTTGATGACCTATGAAATAATGTGCAATGTACGTGAAGAACTTGAGAACCACCTTCCAAAGGACAGGAAGGATTTCGGACTAAGAACAATTGAAGACCACTCGAGCATAAGCTCAAGTGAGGGTGAACTTGAACTCCTTACAAATAAATTTAAAAAGTTCATGAAACAAAAATTAAAGAACAAAAAGATCACAACTACTTGCTTTGAACGCAAGAAGAAAAACATAAATTGGGATGAATCGAGTTCCTCCGAAGATGAAAAGAAAATCAACAAAGGCAAGGTGGTAAACTACGCCTTTAATGACTTTCGACAATAAGGTAATCAAAATACCTTTAATTTATTTCAAAATTACATGATACTTTTCATGATGCATTTTTTTTAGTTTAGAAAATTTATTTTTTGAAAATTATATGTTTAAAAATATAATGAAAATATAAAAATTAGGAACCATGCTTATCATTCTAGTGATTTTAAAAATATTCATGAAAATTACATGTTTAAAAATGAAAACGAAAAATATATATGATCATGCTAGTAATTTTGAAAATGATAATGAAAATTACATATTTTATTGGAATAAAATATTAGATTTAAATCTAATGATCCTACGTATGTTTCTTAAAAGAAATAATATTTATCTTAATGATTTTCGTATTATTTTTGATTAAAAATACTTTATGAAATCGTGCTTGATGAAATAATGTAATGATGCATAATGATGTAATTATGTAATAAAAATATTAAAAAGTTTTGGTACGATGATTCTTGTAATTTATACCTTATTGATCTTTCATGTAATAAATCTTGTACTTTCCATTTTAAATGAAATAAATCTTGTATTTATTTATTTGGTATAAATGAAATAAATTATATGAATTGAAACAAATAAAAAGAGGATAGGTTTCTCCTTGAAAGATTTTGTTTTCTTTATTTTCCAAAAAGGATATTAATGAATCTATTTGTATCACTTTTGTAAATCTCTTAAAAATGATTTTGATTTGATGATTTAATGATTTAAAATTGAATATATTTTTATCCAAATCATGATCTTGATTCCTTGATACTTATAAATTAAGATTTATTATGAATCAAGATTTTTCATTAATCGTTCTCCTACGATTCTACTTGATATTTTTTAAGAAGAGATTTTCTAAATAAATCATGATTTTTCTTGAGATTTTTATTACTTGAGATTTTTTTTAATTAAGATTGTACTCCTACGATTTTTATTCTTGGTATTTTATTTAAAGAAGAGATTTACTACATGAATAATGTCTTTTGGTATTCAAGTGATCTTATCTTTCATTATATGATTTCTTTGTATGCCATGAAATGATTGAAATATTTTATACAATTATATTCTTCCCTTCTTCTTTCTTGTTTACAATAATAAAATGGAGAAGAGTTTTGATCATGGTAGAATGTAATTTGACATTTAGATACCATCATGATTTGAAATACTATGATTTATTGCATATGATGTATATCATGAATGCTTTGAATGATGAATGTTTGGTATCATGATCAAAATGTTGATAAATGCTTAAAAAATTTAATATTTTAATATCATGTATGATATGCTCATAATGATGATTGATTTATTTTTTGGTATCGTGTATGAAAAATGAAATGTAAAGTTTTTGAAATTGTGCATATTGTAAATTGAAACCATAATAATGCACAAACATATTGAAATAAGATTGATACTTTTATCTTTGTCATGCTTTGAAAAATTTTATAAAGGGAAAAGAACTACAACATTGTACTCTTCCCTTGTTTTTTACAATGACAAAGGGGGAGCAAATTTTGCTAGCTTGCTAGCTAGCTTGCATACTTCAAGATGAAGCACAAGCTTGATCATCTCAAAAAGATGCAAAAATCTTGCCAACTTTCATACGTAAAATTTGCTGGCTCACAAATTGCAAAGAGAAAAACTTTCTAAGAAGCAAGAATCGCTAGCTTGTACACTTCAACAAGAAAGCTATCTTGCATTTACTTTCGAAATATTGCTAGATTATATTTTTTAAAATGATGTAAAAATTTGCTAGCTTGCATGATGTAAAAATTGCTATCTTGAACATCACCTAGACTTGCTAGCTTCTAATCTTAAGATAAGCAATATTGCTATCTTGCTTATCTCAAGAAGCAAAATATGTTAACTTGCACATCTAGCAAAATTGATAAATTTGCATATTTCAAGAAACAAGAGTTACTTTCTTGAACATCTTAAAACTGCTAGCTTGCATGTTCTAAAATGTTATAAAATTTGCTAGCTTGTATATTATAGAACTTGTTATCTGACTACCTGGAATATCTATGATGATAGCAAAATTGCATGATAAAACTGGAGATTATGTTAATTATGCAATGTGTTGAAATTATGTCCAAATATTTGAAAGTTACACTTCTCCTTTTTGTTGATAAAAAGGGGGAGAAGTATGATGTTATGCATAAGTTTTATGATAACATTTTGCTTGGATTTTTGAATCCAAGCATTCTATCAATATGACATATTGATAGGGAGAGTTTGTTTAAACTTTAGGAGTTAAGTTGAACTTCGTCATCAATTGATTATCATCATCAAAAAAGGAGAGATTTTTTAATCTCGTATTTTGATGATGAAACCAACTGATAAGTGTTTATGATTTAATCTGTGTTTTGAGTGGTGTAGGATGCTTCGATCAGGATGAGACAATTAAAGCAGGAAGAATCATGTTATGCCAAGGGAAAACATGTCAGAAGATTGGACGTCAAGCCGATGGATCGGTCGACGTATTGACAGAAGTCTTCGGGCTATGAATTCGGGCATCGGGCCAAGAAGAGCGGATATTGCAACAAGGATATCGGAGTTGCGGAGTCAACTGGCCGATTGGATAATAGGCCGTAAGAGAGAGCGATGCGTCGAAGAATCAAACGAAGCGTCGAGGTACCAATGACATGCCGAACAACATGATTCAATGCTTAGTATTAATTGTCTAGATCGAAGTGTGTTTTATATATGCAGGATTAACTATGATAGCAAGACATGAAGCAAAATAAAGTCCTAGAGTCAAAAGGATGATTTCGTTGGGAGTTCGAGAGTTCATCGGAAGTCCGGACGTTCATCGGAAGTTCTATCAGAACTAGCCGAGAAGTCTCGGAGCTTGCCAGAGAAGCTCATCGGAACTCACCAAGAAGATCACCGTGAAGTCCAGGAGCTTGTTGGGAGTCCACCGGAACATTGCCGAGAGATCGTCGGAAGTTTGTTGGAAGATCACTGGAAGCTTGCTGGAAGATCGCCGGAAGCTTGTCGGAAGAAACCAAGACATAGGGACTTGTTTAGCTTAGAAAATGTCTTAGATTTCATAGTTAGTATGTAATTAGGTTTGGATTTGGGCCAACCCAATTAGGGGCCAACTGGGCCCATGTAAGAATTGTGTTGGGCCCAATGAAAAGTCCCAAACAATGCCCCAAGAAGTGACACTTTCGTGGCACAATCTCAGAGATTGTGTCAGGCGGTGGTACCGCCCGACACAGCCTCCCAAGCGGTGGTACCACCCAGACTAGGTGGTGGTACCGCCCAGTGTCAGACTGACATTGGCGATGGTACCGCCCAACACCGGTGGTGGTATTGCCCATGCTCGGGAAACCCGAGATAAGATATTCTTAGGCTCCAAGTTTGAATCAACTTAAAGCCTATTAATACCCCTCTCATCCCTAGTTAACATATACAAGCACAAAGAGTTTAAAAGTGAAGAAACACTATTGCAATCACTTGAGAAATCCCTCCTCTAGATCTAACCTTAGAATTCTGTTTAGGAGGAGTATGAGTGCTTGTAAGAGTTGTCCTAAACCCGGTAAAAGGAGAAGAGGGGTGTAAGAAGGAGATTGATCTTCACCTATTAAAGGAAGATTGATAGTGGATGCCGATGGCCTCGACGGAAGAGGAATCGACGAAGTGGATATAGGTCACGATGATCGAACCACTCTAAAATCTGGTTTGCATTTTACTTTGAGCAATTTATCTTTATTGCAAACCTCTTTAATAGCTTATTGCTTTCAATATATTTACGAACGTACTACAAGTTAAGATATTTACAAAATGATTTTTGTCGGAAATGGATTTAATCAAAACGAAAAGTTTTGAAGTCGTGATTTTACTACTGTAACCACCCCTCTTAGTGTCGACCTCGTTCCTAACAGATGTGTCGGCAAAAGGCTTCATGCCATGAGTTTGGGCATCATGCCAAAAAGGTCGAACATTGCACTAAGGAGATCGGATGTTATAAGAAGGCAACATGCCAATTAGGCAAAACACCGAAGGAGAGGACGATGCATCGAAGGGTCGGACGAAGCGCCAAATGAACCAATGATATGTCGGATAACATGTGATTAATGCTTTGTAATAATTGTTTAGATCAAAATAGTTTTAGTTCTAATTAGGTTGGTTTAGAATGTAATTAGGTCAACTCAATTAGGGGCTAATTGGGCCTATATTGGGGTTGTTTTGGGCCACGAGAAAGGCCCATTTAGTGACCCAAAAGTTGGGTCAGGCAATGGCACCGTCGGTCCTAGCGATGGTACCGCTAGAGGCTTAGTCTCCAAGATAGTCTCCAAGACTATATCAAGTGGTAGTACCGCTAGACTGGGTGGCAGTATCTCCTAGTGTTAGCGGTGATACCATCCACTGGTAGTGCTGCAGGCGATAGTACCACCCAACATAGGCGGTAGTATCGCCAAGACTCGGGAAACCTGATATGAGACCTTTTTTAGCTCTATTTTTAAAGCCATTTGAGGTCTATAAATACCCTAATTATTCCTGCATGGACACGCAAGAATTAAACAAAAGGGAAAATAATTCTAAGTTATAAAAGTGTTGAAAAGATTGAGTTCCCTCCTTAAGCTTAGAGGTTGTTCTAAGGGAGGTGTGTGAGGGTTACCTTGAGGGGTGTAAATGTTATCTCCTAAACCTGTGAAAAGGAGAAAGAGTTGTAAGGGTAATTAATCTTCATCCATTGAAAGAAGATCGGTAGTAGAAGCTGATGACCTCGAGTAAAGAGGAATTGAGAGTGGATATAGATCTCGATGACCGAACCATTATAAAACTAGGTTTGCATTTCTTTTATGCTTTTCATTTATATTATAAACTGATTTACTTGTTTATTACTTTCACTAGGCTTACGAACACACTTTCAAGTCAAGCACATTTCCTATACGAGCTTTTATTGAATGAGAGTTTACAAAATCAATGTTTTTATCAAAAGCACTAATTCACCCCCCTCTCAGTATCAACTTGGTCTTAACATTTTTCTCACTTTATATTTCCTATTACATATATTGTGATGTCCTTAGATCTATGTAATGAGAATCAAATCATGATGAGATCATGATAATGAGACTAATTCACCTTTAAACGTAGACCATAAATAATCCCAATCATATGTTACTTGAGAGGGACATTGAGATAACCAAATAAACTAGTGTATTGTATACCTATCCATATGATAGAGGTGACTAGTCTCATAGTTGCTCATATAGGGATACTAGGGATACAATGCAGGTGCTCATTGGAGAATGAGGTCACTAATCGATCTGCTCATAAAATATTAAATGGTTGATTATACCTCATTGTCAGACAACGATTCTATTGTTTTAGTGGTGTATCTGGTCCTTAGACTTGAGACAATAAGGATGTTCTGTATGAATACTCCACTCTTTGATACTGGATTATAGTCTGGAAGTTCTAAATGTTAGTCATAGGTGCCTTGCAAGCTAATCATATGAGTGATGACACATGTAACTTGACACGCAATCTTTTTGCTTATTATTATTATTTAGCATTTTATCACTTTATATTGCCTGTTGCATATTTTGATGTCCATGGATCTATACAATGGGAAATGGATTATGATGAGATCACGATAATGAGACCGATTTGCCTTTAAACATAGATCATAAATAATCCCGGTCATAGGTTATTTGAGAGGGATATTAAGATAACCGGATAGACTGGTATATTATATACCCATATATATGATGGAGGCGGCTGGTCTCATAGCTGCTTATGTGAGGACATTAGGGATACAATGTAGGTGCTTATTAGAGAATGAGTTCACTGATTGATCCGCTCATGAAATACTAGATGGTTAATGATACCTGATTGTTAGACAGCGATTCCGTTGTCTCAATGGTATACCTGGTCCTTAGACTTGAGACAATAAGGATGTCTTGTATGAGTACTCTAGTCTTTGATACCAAACTTATAGGTTTGGAAGTCCTAGATCTAGCATAACCGGCCATCGGGAGTGGTAGCCAACCTGACAAGTACCATTGAGTGTCGATAGAGGATCATCCACTCTCGTGTCATAAGAGAAATATCCCATATATTCTTGCTCAAACAAATCCCTGGCCAGGGTCATTCGGATTGAGAGAGAAAGAGTTCTTCGGGAGAATCTGATTAGAGCGAGACTCAAGTAGAAATCGTATGGGTTTGACAACACAATACCCGATATATGATTTCTAGGATATTAGATAGATAAGGGACTATAGATTATTTGGATTGGATTTCCTTGTGTCGTTTGGGGACTATGGCATAGTGGCCTGGTATGTCTACAATCGATGAGTCAAGTGAATTATTATGGAGATAATAATTCACTAAGCCAGAAGGAGTTCTGATAAATATAACTCATGACCAGCTCAGTATTAGGCCTAGAGGGTTACACACATATAGTAGGCATTACGATGAGTAGAGGTTTGGATATGAGATATTTGTCGGAGCCCCTATCTTATTAGATATCCAATAAGTTCCTAAATTATTAGATCCTATGGATGAGATCCAATAAGAGTTAATGAGAGATTACTAGATAGAGATCCACTAATCTAAGAAGCTTTGGTAGTTGGATGAAGAACCAATACCCAATAGGGTAGGATCCATTAGAGTTAAGTTGATAGGGGGCCTCTATAAATAGGAGGGAACCAAAGGCTCATAGGCTAGAGCTTCTCTTGGTTGTCATATTGTATTCTCCTCTCCCCTTCTCCTCCTTAGATAGCAGGCTTGGAGATTTGAGGAGCGTTGTCGTAACCCTATTGTGTGGATCATCGCTAGAGAGGAGAATGCTTGACCCCTTCATCCTCTCTTACAGATCTGTAGGGATTCAGGGACATATGATCTTCCTAGGTAAAACACAATCTTTCATATACATAGTTTTCATTTTTGTGGATTTTACGCACCAATCTTTGCACAACAACGAACATAATTTATGAGAAATTTAAGGATTTTTATTTTTTGTTCTTCCGTTGCGCATGTGATGTCACCTCTAGCACAATCGATATGTTGGGAAAACTATGAGTGACATCACATGTATAGCAGAAGAACATTAAAAAACCAAATCCCCAATTTCCCAAAGATGTGTTCGTCATTGTGCGAAGATTGGTGCGCAAAAATTGTGAAACTTAAAACTGTGTATATGAAAGATTGTGTTACCTAGGGAGATCGTATATCCCTGAATCCCTGCAGATCTCTAGGAGAGAGTGAAGGAGGTCGAGTGTCCTCCTCTCTAGCAGTAATCCACACAATAAAGCTACGACGATGCTCCTCAAAACTCCAAACCTGCTATTTAAGGAGGAGAAGGGTAGGAGAATAGGAGAGGCAACCCAAAAAGGCTTTGGCCTATAAACCATTGGTTCCCTCCTATTTATAGAGGTCCCCTATCAACATAACCCTAATGGATTATGTTAGGAATAAGTTGACACTAAGAGGGAGGGGTGAATTAGTACAACGGTAAAATACATCAGTTCGAAAAACCTTTTCATACGATAAAACCTGAACTCAGAAATGCTTAACTTTGAAAGCGAAGTAAGAGCGTATTGAAGGCAGTTTGCAGTTAATGTAAATTGTAAGAAGTAAATGCAAACTAGATTTTATAGTAGTTCGGTCATCGTGACCTACATTCACTCCGTCGATTTCTCTTCCGTCGAGGCCACCAACATCCACTATCGGTCTTCTTTCAATAGGCGAAGACCAACCACTTTTTACAACTCGATTATCCTTTTATCGAGTTTAGGAGATAATCTTTACACCCCCACTTGCTCCTCTCTCAAACTATTCTAACACTTAGAACTTTGAGAGGAGTTCACACAAGATTACAGTAGCGTTTTATATCTTTTTCACTCTCAATACTTGTGTGTGTTAACTAGCGATGAGAGGAGTATTTATAGGTTTCAAGTTGATTCAAACTTGGAGCCTAAAAAAGTCTCATCCTAGGTTTCCAAGGTATTTGTGGTACCACCGTCGTTCCTAGGCGGTACTACCATTGCAGGATCTGTAGCTGGGCAGTACCACCGCCGAATAAGGGCGATACCATTACTGATAGCATTACTGTCGGTGGTACCATCGCCTAGCCTGGGCGATACCTGTTGGGAAATCCTTGGGGGCGACATCATATGCGCAGCGGAAGAACAAGAAAAACAAAATCCTCGATTCTCGAAGAGATGTTCGTCGTCGTGCGAAGATTGGTATGCAAAAATCCACGAAACATGAAACTGTGTATAGAGTAGATTGTGTTACCTAGGGAGATCGTATATCCCTGTTTCCTCGCAGATCCTTAGCAGAGGGTGAAGGAGGTCAAGCGTTCTCCTCTCTAGCGGTGATCCACACAGCAGGGTTGCGACGACGCTCCTCAAAACTCCAGACCTACTCTGAGGTGGAGATGGAGAGGAGAATAGGAAAAGGCAAACAAAAGCTCTCTAGCCCATGGGGCTCTGAATTCCTCCTATTTATAGAGGTCCCCTGTTAAACCCTAATGGGTCCTCCCCTAGTGGGTATTGGATCTGCATCCAATAAGACAAGGGCTTCGTCGGATATCTCATATCCGAACCTCTATTCATCGCAATGCCTACCATATGTGTGTGACCCTCTAGGCCCAATATCGAGTGGCCGTGAGTTATACCTATCGAACTCCTTCTAACTTTCAAAGGAATTATTATTTCTGTAATAATTCACTTTCGACTCATCAACTACTGGACGTATTTAGCCATCAAGCCCATAGTCCCCGAGACGATCTGGGGAATCCAATCCATTGGACCCGTCTCGTCCTCGCCATTCTTGTGTACCTATAGTCCCTCATCCATCTAATAAACCAGAGAACGATATATCGAGCATGGTGTTGTCGGACCCCACACGGTTTCTTCTTCTAGTCTCGCTCTAATCGGATTCTCCCGGAGAACTCTTTCTCTCAACCCGAATGACCACGGCCAGGGATTTGTCCGAGCAAGAACACATGGGATATTCCTCTCATGACGCCGAGAGTAGATGATCCTCTATCGACACTCAATAGCCCTCGTAAGGTCGACTACCACTCCCAATGACCAAATTGTACTAGATCCGGGACAACAAACCTATAAGTCTGTATCAAAGAGTGGAGCACTCATACATGACATCCTTGGTGTCTCAAGTCTAAGGACCAGATACACCACTAGGACTATGAAATCATTGTCGACAATAAGGCATCATCAACCATCCAAAGATTCCGTAAGCGGATCAATTAGTGAACTCATTCTCCAATGAGCACTTGTACTTGTATCCCTAGTGTCCCTACACAAGCAGCTATGAGACCAGCTGCATCCATCATATGGACGGGTATACAACACACCAGTCTGTCCGGTTATCACGATATCCCTCTCGAGTAACCTATGACTGGGATTATTTAGGATATGTGTTTAAAGGTGAATCGATCTCACTATCGTGATCTCATCACAATCCGATTCCCATTGCACAAATCCAAGGACATCACAATATATGTATGCATTTATGCAATAGTTATAAAGTGATATATGCCAAAATATAATAAGCAAAAAGATTCTATATTAAGTCACACGTGCCATCACTCACGTGATTGCCTTGCTGGGCACCTATGACTAGCAATCTCCCACTTGACATAAAGCCAATCACCTATGTGTCTGATCCCCATCAGACCCCATTGACCCTAAAAAAAAATCTGAGACAACGACTTTGTTAGTGGATCTGCAATGTTATCTTCGGATGGAACTTTTTCCACTACTACATCTCCTCGGGTCACGATCTCTCTAATAAGGTGGAACCTCCTCAGAACATGCTTAGATTTCTGATGAGGCCTAGGTTCCTTTGCTTGAGCAATCGCCCCGTTATTGTCGCAATATAGGGAGATCGGCTCTTCGCTACCCGGCACGACTCCCAAATCTGTGATGAACTTCTTCACCTAAACTCCCTCCTTTGCTGCATCTGATGCAGCAATGTACTCCGCCTCTGTGGTCGAGTCAGCAGTGGTATCTTGCTTGGAACTCTTCCAGTACACTGCTCCTCCATTCAAGGTGTACACATACCCTGAATTCGACTTGCTATCATCGACATCAGACTGAAAACTTGAGTCAGTGTAGCCTTCAACCTTAAGGCTATTACCTCCATATACTAGTAAAAGATCCTTAGTCCTTCTCAAGTACTTAAGGATACACTTTACTGCTTTCCAGTGCTCCAAGCTTGGATCCGCCTGATACCTGCTCGTGACACTCAGAGCATGCGCTATATCAGGCCTAGTACATAGCATGACATACATGATAGACCCTATTGCTGAGGCATAAGGTATCATATCCATGTTCGCCCTTTCTTCTGGAGTCTTTGGGGACATACTCGTAGAAAGCGATATCCCATGTCTCATCGGTATGAGACCTCTCTTGGAATTTTCAATGCCAAACCTTTTGATAATGGTTTCTATGTACCTAGACTAGGACAAGCCAAGCATTCTCTTGGATCTATCTCTATAGATTCTAATCCCCAAAATATAGGATGCTTCCCCTAAGTCCTTCATGGAGAAGTGTCTAGATAACCAAGCCTTTACTGTTGATAGCATTCCTACGTCATTCCCAATGATTAGGATGTCATCCACATATAACACCAAAAAGGTGATAGTGCTCCCACTTACCTTGCTGTATACACAAGGCTCATCTTCGTTCTTAACGAAGTCATAAGATCTGATTGCCTCATCAAATCTTATGTTCCAACTTCGGGAAGCTTGCTTTAATCCATAAATGGATCTAAGCAACCTACACACCTTATCTGGACAGTTCTTGGACACGTATCCCTTAGGTTGTATCATATACACCTCCTCCTCGAGGTTCCCATTGAAGAATGCAGTTTTCACATCTATCTGCCAGATCTCATAATCATAGTGTGCTGTAATAGCCAATAGAATTCTGATGGATTTTAGCATTGCTACGGGTGAGAAGGTTTCGTCATAGTCAACACCTTGCCTTTGACGATACCCCTTAACCACTAGCCTTTCTTTATAGGTCTCTACCTTTCCATCTACTCCAATCTTTTTCTTAAAGATCCACTTGCAACCGATGGGTACAATACATTCGGGCGCATCAACTAGGTTCCAAACCTTATTGGAGTACATAGAATCCATCTCAGAATTCATGGCTTCTTGCCACTTCTCGGAGTCTATACTCATAATAGCCTCCTCGTAGGTCTGAGGATCAATATCCTCTGCATCATCTCCTCTAATATGTCCCACATATCGCTCAGGAGGATGGGATACTTTATCAGATCTGCGTAAAGTTGAAACTTGTGTATTAGGTACCTGAACAGACTCGGACTATAGAGTGGTGCTTGAGCTTGGTTCTCCAACCTCGCTCAATTCTATCATTCTCCCACTGTCTCTGCCAAGAATGTGTTCCTTCTCAAGGAACACTGCTCTCTTAGTTACAAAGACCTTTTGGTCCTCGAGATGATATAAATAATACCCACAAGTTTCCTTGGGGTATCCCACAAATTTGCATCGCTCTGTCCTTGATTCTAACTTATCGGGGTTGTGTCTTTTAACATTTGCAGGGCAGCCCCAAATCTTAACAACCTTAAGATCAGGCTTCTTCCCTTTCTATATCTCATATGGTGTAGACACTACCGACTTAGTTAGAACTCTGTTCAGAAGGTAAGCTGCGGTTTCTAGGGCATATCCCCAGAATGAGATGGGTAGGTCAGCGAAACTCATCATGGACCGTACCATATCTAATAATGTACGATTTCTCCTTTCAGAGACACCATTGAGCTGAGGTGTATAAGGAGGTGTCCATTGGGATAATATCCCATGGTCCTTGAGGAACTGAGTGAACTCTGTACTTAAGTACTCACCTCCTCGATCTGATCGAAGAGTTTTGATACTGTTTCCAGTCTGGTTCTCCACCTCATTCTTATACTCTTTGAATTTCTCAAAGGCCTCGGACTTGTACTTCATTAAGTACACATATCCATACCTTGAGAAATCATTAGTAAATGTAATGAAGTAGGAGTAACCTCCAATGGCATGAGTTGACATGGGTCCACATACATCACTATGTATGAGTTCCAACAACTCAGTGGCTCTCTCTCCAGTTCCACTAAATGGAGAGTTGGTCAGTTTTCCACGAATACAAGGCTCACAAGTTACATATGACACATAGTCGAATGGATCTATATATCCATCATTTAGCAACTTTTGAATCCTTCTTTCATGGATGTGACCTAGCCTACAATGCCACAGGTATGCACTGTTCAACTCATCTCGTTTCCTTTTTGACACATTTACATTCATGATATGTGGAGTGGTGTCTAATATAAATAAACCATTATGCAATGTTCCTTTCATGATGATCTTATCATCTAATAATATCGAACAACCATTGTTCTCAAAAGCAAATTTATATCCACTAACTGTTAAACATGAAATGGAGATAATATTTTTGATAATGAAAGGAACAAAATAACATGCATCTAATGCAATAAAAGCTCTACTAGGCAGATGTAGGGTGACCTCGTCAACAGCTACTACAGCAACTTTTGCTCGATTACCCATCTTGAGGTCCATCTCGCCTCTCTATAGTCTCCTAGGCCTTGCCAAAACCTGCAACGAATTGCATATATGATAAGCACTACTGGTATCCAATACCCATATGTTAACATAAGAGTCTGACAAATGGAGACTGATCATGAATGTACCTGAAGCTTCATCAAGCTTTTGTTTCGCCCTTTCTGCAAGGTACTCTTTGCAGTTTCTCTTCCAGTGCCCATCTTTATCATAGTGGAAGCACTGGCCTTTGTCCTTTGCTGGGTCTTTCTTAGCAACCTTTGCTTTACCTGGTTTGACCTTGCCCTTTCCCTTCTTAAGGGACCTTTCTGCTTTCCATTACCTTTTGGTCTCACAAGTGTAGAGAACTGGCTTCTCTTTCTTGATAGTACTCTCTGCCTCCCTCAACATATCGAGAAGCTCTGGGAGAGTCACTTCAAGCTTGTTCATATTAAAATTCATTATGAAATGTGAAAAGGAATCTGGTAGGGACTGAAGCACAATGTCCACACATAAGTTATCCTCTAGGACCATTCCTAGACCTGTGAGTTTCTCTATCCACTCAATCATCTTTAGGACATGGTTACGAACCGGTGTCCCCTCAGGTCATCCTAGCGGAAGAGGCTCTTAGATATCTCATATCATCCGAGTCCTTCCCCTGTTCCTCAAACAATTTTAGGACATGTAGGAGAATGGATTTGGCATCCATCTTTTCATGTTGTCTCTCAGAACTTCGAGTCATAGAGCCCAACATATAGCAATTGAGCAAGAGTGGAGTCATCAATGTACTTCCGTGGCGGCGATCTCGTCCTCGTTTGCCCCTTCTTGGTATGAGGCATCACTGTATTAAGGACATACATGATTTTCTCCGCCGCGAGAACAATTCTCAAGTTTCTGGAGCCAATCCAGTATAATTTGGACCAGTGAGGCGGTTGACATCAAGTATGCCATGTAAGGGATTTGGCGACATTTTCTCAAAATAAAGATACAAAAAAAATGAATAACATGCAGATTTTGCAAGAAATAAACTATCAAGATATGGACTTCTATCTTAATATGCTCCCACTATTTTACTAACGAGTCACACGACACTCTCGACCGCGTGAAACGGAAGTCTCCGGCGGACTTCTAGTGGGGATCGAGAATCAATCACGGCGTCTTAGTGTAACCTCGAGGGACTCGACCAATCACACTAAGCCTAAAAGGTAGGCAACTCTTGTCGATCACAACTCCTTGTGATTCCCGTCCCCTGTTAGGCCTCCAAATCACCATGGCCTCGAGGGACTCGACCAACCATGATGCTCGGTTAAGTCAACACCTTCGTTACAAGATGAGTCTGATTTGATGATATACCCTCGAGGGACTCGACCAAGTATACCATGCCCTCAGGTCACCGGTGACATCTCTATGTCGTAAGCAAGATAGCGAATCATGATATAGGTGAGTCTCGAGGGACTCGACCAACTCAACCTACACCGAGAATCGGTTCCTACTTATAACGATGGAAGGCCACGCGGGTCAATCTAATTGCCTCACGTTTACCGACTTAATATATCGAGATATGTTTCTATGATTTGATCTCCTAATATGACATGTCACACATATACATATTTAATATATATCTACATCGCATGCAAATATATATACATATCTAGTATGTGTATAAGCAATTACACTAGATGATCATGGACCACAACCTAATATGATTAGGCCCAAGCCAGTAGGCCTAATCACTCATATCAAGATCTATGTGTGCAACGGTGCATCTCCATGCCATATGATCGTCCATTTCGTCCTTGTCGGTTCCGTCGACATCTTGATGCATCTTCATGCACCACGATCGTCCGTCTCGTGGGTCCCGCTATCGCATCCACGCTCCCGCTGTGCCTCCTCATGTGATTACAACTTAATCATAGGCACGTAGGCCCGACAATAAACGAGAAATATAATGGAGGTTCGCAGACCTCAATAATAATAATCAGAGGTACACACATCACACGGTCCATGATCATCCGTCCACACATCATACATCACATGTATAAATAATCATCATCATGTAGGACTACTAGATAATAATAATAAAATAATAATCAACTAAACCTTTTAATTAATTAAGATTTTCTGAAATCAGGGACATTATAGGGAATTTCTGAATTTATAGGGGTATTTTCGTAATTTGGACAAAAGATAGAAACTGGATTTTCTCAAATTTCGAGGGGCAAAACTATCTTTTGCCCAGAAAACCCTAATGCCATTTCCACTTTTTGCTGCTGCCGCCGCCGCCGCCACCCTACCGGCGGCGGCCTGTGCGGCGGGGCGAGGGCACTGCCCTCGCTTGCAGGCGACACGCCCGTTGGCAACGCTGCCGCTGCGGGTGGGCGCCTCCTTCGGGCGTCGCCGCCTCCGCAGGCGGTGCTGTCCCACCGGGCGATCGCCCTTGTGGGGGGTTTCGCCCGCGGGAGTAGCGGCGGCGGGGCGAGGGCACTGCCCTCGCCTGCAGGCGGCACGCCCGCTGGCAGCGCTGCCGCTGCGGGTGGGCGCCCCTTTCGGGCGCCGCCGCCTCCGCAGGCGTTGCTGTCCCACCGGGCGACCGCCCCTGTGGGGGGTTTCGCTCGCGGGAGCAGCGGCGGCGGGCGCCACTACCCTGCGGCGGCGGGCGCCACTGCCCTGCGGCGGCAAGCGCTGCTGTCCTGCGGTGCCTCTGCCCGTGTGCTGCCAGCCCCGCCGGCAGCAAGCCTGCTGCAAGCAGGCCCCCGGCCAACTGCAGCAGACGCAGCCCCTGTGCTGCCCGCCTTCGGTTGTGCTGCACACACGCAGATCGAGGGCAGCAACTGTTGCTGCCCTTACTTGTTTTTGCGTCAACAATTTTGATGTCAAAATTCTTCCTAAACACAATACACGCAGTTCAAAACCAATCATTCGCACGAGCAACCTAGCTCTGATACCACTGTTGGGAAATCCTTGGGGGCAACAACATATGCGTAGCGGAAGAGCAAGAAAAACAAAATCCCCGATTCCCGAAGAGATGTTCGTTGTTGTGCGAAGATTGGTACGCAAAAATCCGCGAAACATGAAACTGCGTATAGAGTAGATTGTGTTACCTAGGGAGATCGTATATCCCTGTTTCCTTGCAGATTCTTAGGAGAGGGTGAAGGAGGTCAAGCGTCCTCCTCTCTAGCGGTGATTCACACAATAGGGTTGCGACGACGCTCCTCAAAACTCCAGACCTACTCTGAGGTGGAGATGGAGAGGATAATAGGAAAAGGCAAATAAAAGCTCTCTAGCCCATGGGGCTCTGAATCCCTCCTATTTATAGAGGTCCCCTATCAAACCCTAATGGGTCCTCCCCTAGTGGGTATTGGATTTGCATCCAATAAGACAAGGGCTCCGTCGGATATCTCATATCCGAACCTCTATTCATCGCAATGCCTACCATATGTGTGTGACCCTCTAGGCCCAATATCGAGCTGGCCGTGAGTCATACCTGTCGAACTCCTTCTAACTTCGGTGAATTATTATTTCGTAATAATTCACTTTCGACTCATCGACTACTTGACGTTACTAGGCCACTATCATGAGTAGTCCCCAGACGATCTGGGGGAATCCAATCCATTGGACCTGTCTATCCTCGATTCATCGTGTACCTATAGTCCCTCATCCATCTAATATACCGGAGACCAGATATCGAGCATGGTGTTGTCGGACCCACACGGTTTCTTCTCGAAGTCTCGCTCTAATCGATTCTCCCGGAGAACTCTTTCTCTCTCAACCCGAATGACCCCGGCCAAGGATTTGTCCGAGCAAGAACACATGGGATATTCCTCTCATGACGCCAGAGTGGATGATCCTCTATCGACACTCAATAGCCCTCGTAAAGGTCGACTACCACTCCTAATGACCAGGTGTACTAGATGCAGGGACAGCCAAACCTATAAATCTGGTATCAAAGAGTGGAGCACTCATACAGGACATCCTTGGTGTCTCAAGTCTAAGGACCGGATACACCACTAGGACTACGGAATTTGTCGACAATTAGGCATCATCAACCATCCAACATTCCGTAAGCGGATCAATCGATGAACTTATTCTCCAATGAGCACTGTACTATATCCCTAGTGTCCCTACACAAGCGGTTATGAGACCAGTTTGCATTCATCATATGGACGGTATACTGACACACCCGGTTTGTCCGATTATCACGATATCCCTCTCGGTAACCTATGATTGGGATTATTTAGGATATGTGTTTAAAGGTGAATCGATCTCACTATCGTGATCTCATCACGATCCGATTCCCATTGCACAAATCCAAGGACATCACAATATATGTATGCATTTATGTAATAGTTATAAAGTGATATATGCCAAAATATAATAAGCAAAAAGATTCTATATTAAGTCACACGTGCCATCACTCACGTGATTGGCTTGCTAGGCACCTATGACTAGCAATACCACCACCCAGATTTCCTGGGGTGCTGTTCCCCAAGCGGTGCCACTACCGGTCAGGGCCTTGAATCCGACCGAAACTAGCCCAACTACGGGCCCAGTTGGCTCCTAATAGAGTTGATGGGATTACCTCTCAATCTCAACTCCAATTATGTGCTAACTACAATTCCTAAGACATAATCTAAACAAGATAAGTCTGGTTTCTTCCAATGAGCTTCCGACGATCTTCCGGCGAACTTCCGACGATCTCTCGGCAATGTTCCAGCGGACTCCCGGCAAGCTCTTGGACTTCTCAATGATCTTCTTTGCAAGTTCCGACGAGCTTCTTTGACAAGCTCTTGGACTTCTCGGTTGGTTCTGACAGAACTTCCGACAAACTCTCGAACTCCAAACGAAATCGCGTCCTTGACTCCGGGACTTCATTTTGCTACATGCCTTGCTATCGTAATTAATCATGTACATGTAAAACATACTTCGATCTAGACAATTAATACTAAGAATTAATCAAGTTGTCCGACATGTCATTGGTCTCTCGACACTTCGTCCCAACGGGCGGACCCCCCTCTGAGCATAGCGTACGCAAGCGTCGCCCCTACAAGGACCCCCCACAGGCACCTCGCCCTCGGGCGACGATTACCCCTACGAGTGCCGCCTCTACGGGCGAGCATAGCTCGCAAGGGGGCTTGTCCATGGGCCTAGCGCCCACAGGTGCCACCCTCATGGGCGGGTGTAGTGCCCGTGCATATGTGGCCTTGCCTGCGGGCATACGGCTATCACCCGCCGGCAACCTATGGCCACTGCACGCAAGTGGCCCGCTGTAAGTTGCCAAGACCTCCCTTGGAGGTCTCAGCCAAGGCTACAAGCAGCCTTTGGCGAACCTGCTAGGGCAATAATAGTTGCTTCCATTTCTCACCTTTTTCATCAATGATTTTGACGTCAAAAGCTTTTCTAAAACACAACTCATGCAGTTCAAAACCAATATTTCACACGAACAACCTGGCTCTGATACTACTATAGAGAAATCGAGGGGTGACTGTTAGGATCAAGAGGTCGGCACTAAGAGGAGGGGAGAATTAGTGTAGCGGATAAAAATATCGGTTTTGGAAAATCTTCGTACGATAAAAATCGAACTCGGAAGTGCTTAACTTGAAAGCGTGTTCATAAAGGTATGCAGCAAAAGTAATGAGAAAGTAAAGCACGTATGGAGGTTTGTAGTAAGGTAAATAGTAATAAGTAAATGCAAACCAGAGAGCACGCCAATTTTATAATGGTTCAATCGTCGTGACCTACATCCACTCCGTCGATTCCTCTTTCGTCGAGGCCATCGACATCCACTAACGATCTTCCTTTATAGGCGAAGATCAACCTCCTTCTTACACCCCTCTTCTCCTTTTATTGGGTTTAGGAGACAACCCTTACAAGCACTCACTCTCCTCTTACAGAATTCTTACACTTAGACTAGAGGAGGATTCTCACAAGGGATTTCTATGGTGATTTTCTACTTTTGAACTCTCTATGCTTATCTGCTTTAACCAGGAATGAGAGGGGTATTTATAGGCTTCAAGTTGATTCAAACTTGGAGCTTAAAACTTTCCCATCCCAGGTTTCCCGGGCATGGGCGGTACCATCGCCTACGCTGGGTGGTACCACTGCCCAGTGTCAGTCTGACATTGACACTGCCTTGGGCAGTACCACCACCCAGGTCTAGCGGTACCACCTCCAGGGGGGCAGTGCTGGGTGGTACCACTGCCTAGACTAGCGGTACCTATTGAATCTCGGATTTTGATGATGAAGTCAATTGTCACTTGTTGTCTAATCTATGTGTTGAGATAAGTGTGCAGGATTAACTACGATGAAAGTTAAACATGCAGCACGAGTTACGCCGGAGTCAAGACAATGATCACATTGGGAGTTCGAGAGTTCGACGGAAGTTCGGACAGTCGTCGGAGGTTCTACGGGAACAAATCCGAGAAGTCCATAAGCTTGCCAAAAGAAGCTTGTCGGAACTTGCCAAGTGGATCGTCGCAAGTCCAGGAGTTTGCTGGAAGTCCGCAGGAGCATCACCGAGGGTTCATCGGATGATCGACGGAAGTTCGCCGGAAACTCGCCGGAAGAAACGATTCACGCACCGGAGCAAGCTATAGAAATTGTCTTAGGATTTATCGTAGTTAGAACAATGATTAAGTTGGAAATGGGAGGTGATCCCATCAGCTTAATCTTGAGGCAATTGGGCCCTTGAAAAACCCAAATTGGGCCGAATGGATCTACCCATTCGGACCCGATTGTTGTGAGAGGTGCAACCGCCCAAGCCAGGAGGTAGCACCGCCTGGGCTAAGTCTCCCAGGGAGACTGGGCGGTGCAACCGCCCCAGCCAGGAGGTAGCACTGCCTGGGCTCAGTCTTCGAGCGAGACTGGGCGGTGCAACCTCCCCTGACAGGAGGTAGCACCGCCTGAGCTCACTCTTCGAGCTCTGGCAGGTGGTGCAACTGCCCCAGTCAGGAGGTGCAACCACCTGAGCTCGGTCTTCGAGCTCTGGTAGAGAGGTGCAACCGCCCCTGACAGAGGTGGCACCGCCCAGAGGCTCAGTCTTCGAGCTCTACCAGGCGGTGCAACCGCCCTAGTCAGGAGTTGCAACCGCCTGATCTCGGAATTCTAGAAATTGCCAGTTTTGAGCTCCAAATTTGAACTGGGTTGGGGCCTATAAATACCCCACCCATTCAGCACTGAAAGAACAGAACTAACACTCGAAATCTTGATCTCTTTTTGTGATTCTTAGAGCTCAAAATTATTGTAAAGGCCAAAAGTTCTCCTCCCTCTGTTCTTCAAAGTTTTGAGTTGTAAAGAGAGGAGAGAAAATTTCTGTAAGGGTTGTCTCCTAAGCCCGTCAAAAGGAGTGAAACTATAAAAGGGTGGTTGGCCTTCGCCTATTGAAGGAAGGCCTCTAGTTGACGTCGGTGACCTCGTCGGTGGAGGAAGCCAAAAGTGGAGTAGGTCAAGATTGACCGAACCACTCTAAATCTCGGTTTGCATTTACTTTGAGCATATTATCTTTACTGCAAACCTTCTCTGAAGCTTACTGCTTTCTGCGCATATACGATCGGGTTTTAAGCTTTGCACTTTCCGAATCAGCGTTTAGACGTAAATCTACTTTTTCGTACGATCATCATATTTCATATTACGTTTACGTTTTGATTTTTACCATAACTACAAACTACCTTTATACCCTTGCTTAAACAACATCTTGCCTAATCAAGTGATTTACGAATCAGCATTTAGATGTAAATCAGTTTCTTCGTACGAACATCGTATTTCAGTTTGCGCTTATATTATGGTTTTCATCATAACTGCAAACTGCCTTCATAGATTGACTTTAACATCATCTTGCTTGATCTTAAGTTAAAGTAATCTTAGTATCGGCTTTCAAACAGAAATCATTTTTATCGTTCGAACGTAGTTTCGTTTTAATCGTAGAAAGTTTTTCGTTGCACTAATTCACCCCCCCCCCCTCTCTTAGTGCTCTTGATCCTAACAATTGGTATCAAAGCAGGGTTAACTCTCTAATGGATTAAAACCCAAGAGAGATGGCATACGCCGGAAACCAAGAGGGCCATTCTATTACACGTCCACCCATGTTCAGTGGGACGGACTACACCTATTGGAAGACCCGAATGAGGATCTTTCTTATTTCTATGGATTTTGAACTTTGGAATCTTGTCGAAAATGGATTTTTGTAGTCTTCTCTTCCAATGATCGATTGGAATGAATTAGAGAAGAAGGCTTTCGCTCTTAATGCAAAGGCTATGAATGCCTTATTTTGTGCACTTGATAAAAACGAGTTTAACCGTGTTTCAACTTGTGAAACCACATTTGATATTTGGCACACACTCGAAGTGACTCACGAAGGCACAAGTAGAGTGAAAGAGTCAAAAATCAATCTTCTATTATATTCTTTCAAACTTTTTCGGATGAAACCGAGTAAAACCATTGGTGACATGTTTATCCATTTCACGGATGTTGTCAATGGTCTAAAAGGACACGGAAAAAGTTTTTCGGACTTTGAGCTCGTAAATAAGATTCTAAGATCCCTTCCTAAGAGTTGAGATCCTAAAGTCACTGCTATTCAAGAGGCAAAAGATCTACGCAACTTCTCTCTTGAAGAACTAATCGGGTCATTAATGACCTACGAGATGACTTGTAAAGCTCATGAAGAGCAAGAAGACATCCTTCCAAAGAACAGGAAGGATATGACACTTAAAACTTTAGAAGGCCACTTAAGAGAAAACTCAAGTGACGAGGACTGTGATGATGACTTGGCACTTCTAACAAGAAAATTTAAAAAATTCTTTAAAAGAAACAAGTTTAAGGATGACGCGAAAAATAAACTTGAACCCAAGAAGGACCAAGTTATTTGCTATGAGTGCAAAAAGCTGGGACACTACAAGAGTGATTGTCCCCAAGCCAAGAAGAGAACATCCAAGAAGAAGGCGCTCAAAGCAACATGGGATGATTTGAGCGCATCCGAAGAAGAGGGGTCCAACACCGAGCAAGTTGCTCATTATGCCTTAATGGCCATCGGAGATGAGGTAACAAATTTAATTGATGCAGATTTACCTTATCATGAATTATTAAATACTTTCCATGAATTATTTGATGAATGTAAGACAATTAGTAGAAAATACAAATTGCTAAAAAAGGAGCATGATAGTCTTATTTGTAATTTCGATAAGTTAAAAGCTGAACATCATGATAGTTTAAGCTCATGCATAAAATGCCATGATCTAGAAACTCTTCAAAAGGAAAACTTGCTACTTAAGGACACCTTGAAGAAATTCGAGGTTGGTAGCAAGTCATTAAACATGATCCTTGCAAACAAGGGTCATGTTCCCAAAAGAAGTGGAATTGGATTTGTGAGAAGTCCTCACCAAAATCCAACCACCTTCATAAAAGGCCCCATCTTACATGTTCGACATCAAAACAAATGCAACTTTTGTTGCAAATTTGGACACAAGACGCATTATTGTCCATTCAAGAACATTAGTCCAAACAAATTGATCTGGGTTCCTAAAGGAACAATGATAAATTCTATGCAACATAATAGACAATGTAGATCTATTTGTGAGGCACCCAAAAGCAAATGGGTACCTAAAAATCATCCTTTCTTGTAGAAAACTAAACCATCGCAAGCTAGGAGCAAGAGATGGTACCTTGATAGTGGATGCTCAAGGCATATGACCGGAGATCCATCTCAATTCTCTAAGCTCACTAGCATAGACGAAGGCTATGTCACCTTCGGAGACAACAACAAGGGTAAAATCATTGGCAAAGGAACCATAGGTAACAAATCTAACTTCTTTATTGAAGATGTTTTGTTAGTTGATGGTTTAAAACATAACCTCTTGAGCATTAGTCAATTATGTGATAAAGGATATATTGTCAGATTTGAATCTAATGCTTGCATCATTGAAAAATCACACAAAAACATATCTATGATTGCATTGAAACAAAATAACGTATACATTATTGACATCAATGATTTGTGTAATGAAATGTGTTTTTCTGTTTTGAATGAGGATGCTTGGATATGGCATAGAAGATTAGGTCATGCTAGTATGAAACTAATCACTCAAATATCATCTAAAGAACTTGTAAGAGGAATTCCTCATATCAAGTTCATCAAAGATAATGTATGTGATGCTTGCCAATTAGGTAAACAAATTAAGGGTTGTTTCAAATCTAAGAATCAAATAAGCACCTCTAAGCCCTTACAATTGATCCATATGGACTTATTCGGACCAATCTCCACATCAAGCCTAGGAGGTAGCAAATACGCCTTCGTCATTGTGGATGACTATAATAGATACACATGGACTTACTTCTTAAAACAGAAAAGTGAATGCCTTAGATATTTTACCAAGTTTTGTAAACTTGTTCAGAATGAGAAAGGTTCTATGATTTCGTCAATTAGAAGTGATCATGGTGGTGAATTTTAAAACCATGATTTTCAGAAATTTTGTGAACTCAATGGATACAACCATAATTTCTCTACTCCTAGAAATCCTCAACAAAATGGAGTAGTAGAAAGAAAAAATCGAAATTTACAAGAAATGACAAGAACCATGTTGAATGAACACAACTTACCCAAATATTTTTGGGCCGAAGCCGTAAATACTGCATGCTACATTTTGAATAGAGTTCTAGTAAGACCCCTACTAACCAAAACTCCCTATGAGTTATGGAACAACAAAAAACCCAATGTTTCATATTTTAAAGTCTTTGGGTGTAAGTGTTTTATCTTGAATGAAAAGGATAACTTAGGAAAATTTGATGCTAAATCCGATGAAGGAATCTTTCTTGGTTATTCTTCAGTTTCTAAAGCCTTTCGTATCTTCAATAAAAGAACTTTAATTATCGAAGAATCCATTCATGTTGTTTTCAATGAGATTTCCGAAATCAGGAAAAATTGTTTTGATGATGATGTTAATTTTGATTCCTTGAATTTAAATGAAACCCCTTCTCCAACTAGCAACTTGGATGCATCCACTCCCGAAACATCCTTACCCAAGGATTGGAAGTATGTAGATGCTCATCCCAAGGTGCTAATCTTAGGAGACACGTCAAAGGGGGTTCAAACACGATCTTCTCTTAAAAATTTTTTGCGAACGCCGTTTTTCTCTCCCAAATTGAACCCAAAAGTGTTGACGAAGCCATGAAAGATGATTCATAGATTATCACAATGCAAGATGAATTGAATCAATTTGAGAGAAATGAGGTGTGGAAGCTTGTTCCTAGGCCAAATGACCATTTAGTTATTGGTACTAAATGGGTCTTCAAAAATAAGTAAGATGAAAATGGTATCGTGGTTAGAAACAAGGCTAGATTAGTGGTCAAAGGTTTTAACCAAGAAGAAGGTATCGATTACGAAGAAACCTTCGCTCTTGTGGCTCGATTGGAAGCCATAAGGATGCTCCTTGCCTACGCTAGTAGTAATAATTTTAAGTTGTTTCAAATGGATGTTAAAAGCGCTTTTCTAAATGGCTTTATTTCCGAAGAAGTTTATGTTGAACAACCTCCTGGATTTAAAAATAATAGCCTCCCTAATCATGTGTTTAGATTAACTAAAGCTCTCTATGGTTTAAAACAAGCCCTAAGGGCTTGGTATGAGAGACTTAGTTCTTTTCTTATCGAAAATAATTTTACAAAAGGCAAGGTTGATACTACATTGTTCATCAAGAATTTTGAAAATAATTTTCTCATTGTTCAGATTTATGTTGATGATATTATCTTTGGCTCTACGAATGAATCTCTTTGTGAATCTTTTGCTAAAACTATGAGTCTTGAATTCAAAATTAGCCTAATGGGAGAATTAACATTCTTCTTAGGCTTACAAATCAAACAACTAAGCAATGACATCTTTATTAGTCAAACTAAATATGCTATGAATTTATTAAAAAAGTTTAATATGAACAACTCAAAGGCTATTAACACTCCTATGAGCACCTCCACTAAGTTAGAAATTGATGAAAGTGGAGAAAGCTTCAATAAAAAAACTTATAGGGGTATGATAGGAAGTTTATTTTACCTCACTGCAACCAGACCAGACATCATATTCAGTGTAGGACTTTGTGCTATATTTCAATCAAACCCTATGATATCTCATCTCAAAGTAGTTAAAAGAATACTTAGATATCTTAATGGTACCACAAATCTAGGATTATGGTACCCAAAATCAGAGAATTTTGAGTTAATTGCTTATGCTGATGCGGACTTTGCTGGCTGTAGACTAGATAGAAAAAACACATCAGGATCATGTCAATTTTTAGGACATGCCCTTGTTTCCTGGTCATCTAAGAAACAAAACTCGGTTGCACTATCAACAACCGAAGCTGAATATATTGCAGCAAGTGCATACTGTGCACAAGTTGTATGGATGAAAAACACCTTAGAAGATTACAAAGTTAATCTTAAAAATATTCCCATTAAATGTGATAACACAAGTGCAATATGCTTAACTAAGAATCCTATACAATACTCAAGAACAAAACATATTGATATTAGACATCACTTTATACGAGATCATGTTACTAATCATGACGTAACCATAGAGTTCATTGATACTAAACATCGACTTGCTGACATTTTTACAAAACCTCTAAGTGAAGAACAATTTGATTTCATAAGAAGAGAATTAGGAATGTTGATGTGTCCGAATAGATAAACTAGTTAAAATTATTTTTCGGACTTTATTGAATGATCAAATCACTTGATTGCCATTACATAACATGTGTTGAAATGTTTTGTCTTCATGATTGTATTTGAAAATTTGTAGCATAGTCTTGTCCGAATGCATGAAAGAGTTCATCTTATTTTCAGATTCGCTTAACAGTTGGAATGCTAAAAATAAAATTTTCTCATACACTCTTGTGAAAAATAATTTTTTTTCTGAAATGGATTTGATGAAATGATTTCTGCTTATGAATTCCATCTTGAAATATGGATGATAGTATTTTTACTTGCAAAAAGCTGTTTCAAACACATATCTTGACTCAAAGTAAACTCACAAATAGCTGGAATCACAAATGACTTTCCTCCTTCATGCACAAAGGATTATAACAAAAAAAAGAAGGAAGAAGTATTCAAAGCAATCTACGTATCATGCCTTCCTTTATATGCTTGATAACTTGCTTATATTGTTTTCCTGGTATCACAACTACCATGCTTTTTGTTGATGACAAAGGGGGAGAAATATATGAATTGATGCTATAAACACTGATGCTATGATTATGCCATGCTTGCATCACCAAGAGATATATGAACATATGCTATAATTTGCATTATGCCTTGAGTTGATATCTTACCATGTGAAGAAATGCAACACTTGCTAAAATATTTGAAATGTGTACATCATGTAATGATATCAAAATCTTACTTCACAGCTTTACATGTTGATATCTTACAATATGATGAATTGTTACTATTACCATCATTCAAACTTGTAATGTAAAATCTGAAAATGAATGTCAAGCCTTGACATCATCTTCAGAGAGATACATCATGATGGGAATCATGATGGGAGTATTGATAAGTTCAAATGATTTAACTTATCAATATGTCTCTTGAATTCTTAGGTCTTGAATTCAAGAATGACTTATCTCAAGTATGGCATATAGATAGAGGGAGTTAAGGTTAACTCCATTATCAATTGATTGTCGTCATCAAAAAGGGGGAGATTGTTGAATCTCGGATTTTGATGATGTAGTCAATTGTTATTTGTTGTCTAATCTATGTGTTGAGATAAGTGTGCAGGATTAACTATGAAGAAAGTTAGACATGCAGCAGGAGTTGCGCCGGAGTCAAGACAATGATCACATTGGGAGTTCGAGAGTTCGACGGAAGTTCGGACAGTCGTCGGAGGTTCTGTGGGAACAAATATGAGAAGTCCATAAGCTTGTCAAAAGAAGCTCGTCGGTACTCGCCAAGTGGATCGTCGCAAGTCCAGGAGTTTGCCGGAAGTCCGTAGGAGCATCACCGAGGGTTCATCGGATGATCGACGAAAGTTCGCCGGAAACTCGCCGGAAGAAGCGATTGACGCACCGGAGCAAGCTGCAAAAATTGTCTTAGGATTTATCGTAGTTAGCACAATGATTAAGTGGGAAATGGGAGGTGATCCCATCAGCTTAATCTTGGGGCAATTGGGACCCTGAAAAACCCAAATTGGGCCGAATGGATCTACCCATTCGGACCCTGATTGCTGTGGGAGGTGCAACCGGCCAAGCCAGGAGGTAGCATCGCCTGGGCTAAGTCTCCCAGGGAGACTAGGCGGTGCAACCGCCCCAGCCAGGAGGTAGCATCGCCTGGGCTCAGTCTCCGAGCGAGATTGGGCGGTGCAACCTCCCCTGACAGGAGGTAGCACCTCCTGAGCTCAGTCTTTGAGCTTTGGCAGGCGGTGCAACCGTCCTAGTCAGGAGGTGCAACCGCCTGAGCTCAGTCTTCGAGCTCTGGCAGAGAGGTGCAACTACCCCTGACAGAGGTGGCACCGCCTAGAGGCTCAGTCTTCGAGCTCTGCCAGGTGGTGCAACCGCCCCAGTCAGGAGGTGCAACTGCCTGATCCCGAAATTATGGGAATTGACAGTTTTGAGCTCCAATTTGAACTGGGTTGGGGCCTATAAATACCCCACCCATTCAGCACTGAAAGAACAGAACTAACACTCGAAATCTTGATCTCTTTCTGTGATTCTTAGAGCTCAAAATTGTTGTAAAGGCCAAAAGTTCTCCTCCCTCTATTCTTCAAAGTTTTGAGTTGTAAAGGGAGGAGAGAAAATTTTTGTAAGGGTTGTCTCCTAAGCCCGTCAAAAGGAGTGAAATTGTAAAAGGGTGGTTGGCCTTCGCCTATTGAAGGAAGGCCTCTAGTTGACGTCGGTGACCTCGTCGGTGGAGGAAGCCAAAAGTGGAGTAGGTCAAGATTGACCGAACCATTCTAAATCTCGGTTTGCATTTACTTTGAGCATATTATCTTTACTGCAAACCTCCTTTGAAGCTTACTGCTTTCTGCGCATATACGATCGGGTTTCAAGCTTTGCACATTCCGAATCAGCGTTTAGACGTAAATCTGCTTTTTCATACGATCATCATATTTCATATTACGTTTACGTTTTGATTTTTACCATAACTGCAAACTGCCTTTATACCCTTGCTTAAACAGCATCTCGCCTAAACAAGTGATTTACGAATCAACATTTAGACGTAAATCAGTTTCTTCGTACGAACGTCGTATTTCAGTTTGCGCTTATATTCTGGTTTTCATCATAACTGCAAACTGCCTTCATAGATTGACTTTAACATCATCTTGCTTGATCTTAAGTTAAAGTAATCTTAGAATCGGCTTTCAAACAGAAATCATTTTTATCGTTCGAACGCAGTTTCGTTTTAATCGTAGAAAGTTTTCCGCTGCACTAATTCACCCCCCCCCCCCTCTTAGTGCTCTTGATCCTAATAGTATCATTGCTTGGCACCCTACCAAGGGTGGTACAATCGCCCAGACTGGCGGTACCACCACCTGACATAGTCTCAAAGACTCTGCCACGAAGGTGAGACCTCTTAGGGCATTGTTTGGGCCTCTTATCGGGCCCAACATAGTCCTTACATGGCCCTAGCTGGCCCCTAATTGGGTTGGCTCAAATCCAAACCCAATTACGTGCTAACTACAAAATCTAAGATATAATCTGAGCTAAACAAGTCCATAAGTCTATTCTTCCGGCGAACTTCCGATGATCTCTCGGTAATGTTCCGACGGATTCCCAGCAAGCTCTTGGACTTCACAATGATCTTCTTGGTGAGTTTTGATGAGCTTCTCTTGCAAGCTCCAAGACTTCTCGGTTGGTTCCGCCAGAACTTCCGACGAACGTCCGGACTTTCGACGAACTCTCGAACTCCCAACAAAATCGCGTCCTTAACTCTGGGACTTCATTTTGCTACATGCCTTGCTATCATAATTAATCCTACACATAAAACATACTTCGATCTAGATAATTAATACTAAGCATTAATCAAGTTGTTTGGTATGTCATTGGTCCCTCGACGTTTCATCCGATTCTTCGGCACATCGTCCTCTCTTGTGGCCTATTGCCCAATCGGCCAGTTGACTCCACAACTCTGATATCCTTGGTGCAATATCCGCTCTTCTTGGCCCGATGCCTGAATCCATGGCCCAAAGCCTTCTGTCAATATGTCGACTGATCCATTGGTCCGACGTCCAATTTTCTGATATGTTTTCCTCCAGCACAACATGATTCTTCCTGCTTTAATTGTCTCATCTTGATCGAAGTATCTTGTGTCACTCAAAATGTAGATTAAAACATAAACACTTATCGATTAGTTTCATCATCAAAATCCAAGATTCAATAATCTCCCCCATTTTGATGATGACAACTAATCGACGACAAAGTTAACCTTAACTCCTGGAGTTTAAACAAACTTTCTTTATCAATATGTCATCTTGATAGAAACTCTTGGGTTAAAAAATCCAAGCAATATGTCATGATCAAATCATGCATGACATCAATATACTTATCCCCCTTTGTCATCAACAAAATGGAGAAGTGTAACTTTCAACTATTTGGAAATATAAGTTCAACTCATTGCATGAAAAATAAAATATCAAGTTTTATCATCATGCAATTTGTAGTTAGAAAATTTAACAAGTGTTACATCATGCTTAGAACATTCAAGCTATCAAGTTGTAGATATGCAAGGTAGTATAACATACAAGCTAGCAAATTTAAAGATGTGCAAGTTTGCATATTTGTTTTTTTTTGCGATTACAAAATAGAATATTTTTGCATCTTCTTGAGATTTCAAGCTAGCAATTCTTGGTGATATTCAAGATGACAATTTCTTCTCTTTTGAGAAGTGTCATTTTTGCTTCCTTTGCAAAAATGCAAGCTAACAAAATATTACATTATTTTACAACATGGAAGCTAACAATTTGAGATGTTCAAGAAGCAAGTTCTTTCTTCTCTTTTGAGAAGTGCAATTTTTGCTTTCTTCTTGAATTATGCGAGCTAGAATCTTTAATCTCTCCCTTTGTCATTGTCAAAAAGAAGGGAAGACCCTTTACATTAATTTTTAAATTATGACAAAAATAAAGTGTCATTCTTATTTCAATATGTCATAATTGAGATAAGCCTTGAATTTAAATTTAATTCAAGTCAATGCAATTTTAATCATTATTCTCATTCTCATACATGATATGCAATACATCAAATACATCATCATAATAAAATCATAGGTATTGCATACATCATTTTTGAATAAGCTAGCAACTTTGCTTCCTAGAAAGTTTTTCTCCTTGCAATTTGTGATCTAGCGAATTTTACACATGAAAGTTGGCAAGATTTTTGCATCTATTTTAGATGAGCAAGCATTTTGCTTCTTCTTGAAAGATGCGAGCTAGCAAGCTAGCAAAATTTGCTCCCCCTATGTCATTGTCAAATGAAAGGGAAGAAAACAATGTTGTGATTCTTTTCCTTTTACAACAATTTTGAATCATGACAAGGGTAAAGTATCAACCTTATTTAATATGCTTATGCATCATCCTAGTTTTAAATTAGAACATGCACAATTCTAAAACTTATACATATCATCCTTACTCCATGCATGATACTAAAAATAAATCAATCATCATATCATACATGATACTCATAAGCTAGCAAATTTATATCATTTTAGAGCATGGAAACAATATCATGAGTATTTCATGCATTCATATCATCACATGAAGAATGACAAGAAGAATTAGGTGATGAGATATCCTTCAAGAATACAAGGAATTTTACATAATAAAATTCAAGTCATAAACCTATGTCAAGTAGCATATCATGGTTAATTTGAATACATCCTTTTTAGTGAATACCAAAAAGAATCATAGTATGAAAAATCTTGATTCATAGAAAAATCTCATATATCAAATGTCAAGAAATCAAAATGATGATTCACATAAAAAATATCACGATTTATATTCAAGAGAAAAACCATCATTCATTTTCAACTCTTTCAATTTGTCAAATCAACATTTCTTAGATATGCATGATACCAAAACATGGTTTCAAATGTTTAACATATAACAAGCATAATTTCAAACCATTTTCAAGATCATTGAAGAGAGTAAATATTTTGATTCTCATAAAAGATAGCTCAAGTAGAGAAATCAAAAAGAAAGTTCATGATTTGGTTGAAAAATTTTCATTCAAATCAAAATCACTTTTGGAGAGATTCAAAATTACTTAAACAACTTTATCAATCTCTTAGTGAAAAATTGATAAGATAAAGAAAAATATTTAAGGAGAAAGCTTTCCTCTTTTTAGTGTTTCAATTCATATGATTGCTTTCATGCATATTCTTTGTCTTTATATGCCATGCATCATTCATCAACACCAAACAAAAAGAACTTTCAAAGATCGCAAAAACTATCATGCATAAGTTCGAAATATAAACTCGTTAAGCATGCTTTCAAATCATCATTACATTTTCATTAAGACATCAAGCTTGGTTTCATTGAATATAATGTTGAATGATTCTTAAAGATATCTAAACTTCTTTAGTTTCAATTTGTGTGATAGATTTTATATTAGCATGCTCAAATATTTGTTCTTATGTTAAAACCATGCATCAACGTTTAAAACGGAAAGATAAAAAATCATCAAGATCAAAAAGTGTAACACAATTCCAAAACATATGATTTCAAATTGTTACTTCAATTCCTCATGCATAAAAATCATCAAGCATGATACAACCATTTATTGCAGTTATTTTCATCAAGCATGATAAGCCAAAGAAATAATTAAACATAAAGCATATTCATCAATCTTGGTTTCATTGGGCATAAGGTATTTTCAAACAAAACGAAAATCATGAAAATATATATTATTTATTTTTGAAAAAAATATAGATATGATCAATAGATTTAAATCTAACATTTTATTCCATTAACATAAAACATGTAATTTTCATTATAATTTTCAAAATTATGAGCATGATCATATTTTTACATTTTCATTTTTAAACATGTAATTTTCAAGAAAAATAATTATTCTAAACTAAATTAAAATTAACTCATGAAAAGAATCATGTAATTTCGAAATAAATCTAAGGCATTTTGATTACCTCATCGTCAAAAGCCATAAGGCGTAGTTTGTCACCTCGCCTTTGTTGGATTGTCCTTCTTCTTCGGATGAGCTCGTTTTGTCTAAGATTGCTTCCTTCTTGCGTTCATAGCAAGTAGTTGCATTCTTTTAAAGTTTATTTTTGTTCTTCAACTTTTGTTTCATGAACTTTTTAAATTTCATAGTAATGAGTTCAAGTTCACCATCACTTGAGCTTATGCTCGAGTGGTCTTCAAGTGTTCTAAGTTTGAAACCCTTTTTGTCATTTGAAAGGTAGTTCTCATGTTCATCAAGTGCCACATTAGTCATTTCATAGGTCATCAAAGACTCAATTAGTTCTTCAAGTAACAGGTTGTTTAGGTTTTTAGCCTCTTGTATTGCTGTTACTTTTGGATCCCAACTCTTATTAAGAGAACGTAAAATTTTATTTACAAGTTCAAAATTCGAAAAACTTCTACCAAGTACTTTTAAACCATTAACGACATCCGTAAAACGGGTGTACACGTCAATAATGGTTTCACTTGACTTCATTCGAAAAAGTTCAAAATCATGCATTAAAAAGTTGATTTTTGAATCTTTTAATCTACTTGTGCCTTCGAGAGTGGTTTCAAGAATATGTTAGAAAGACCAAACCACTATAAATTGGTATGCCTCTCTTTACTTGCCCTTTCCTTGTGACTTAGTTTTATTCTCTTTACTTGCAACTTTAAGTGGATCACTCGAGTTTAAAAAATATATTGATTTATTGATTGAGTTTTAAAACTAGTTAAAAATATTATTGCACTAATTTATACCCCCTACCCCCCCCCCTCTCCCTCTTACTGCCAATAAGATCCTGATAGATTCATCTCCAAATGTGATGTGTAAACTCACTATCCCGAGAAGAGAATCGAGTCACTGATGAATCCCGTCAATGACTAAGCCATAGGGGTATGGTCATTAGTCATAAACCTAAGTTTTTGAAAGGCATTAAAGTAGAGGATATCAACAGAGCTACTTGTGTTGATCATGACCCTCTTTATGCATTGACCATTCTCATAGAGACCACCAAGGTATCATCATGGTTTGGGTTGAGACACTCTATTTCTTTCTCTTTAAAAGCTATTTCCTGATTGCCTTTGGTCTTGGGTCTCAAGTATAAACTTTATGACCCGAGGTGTTGTCTCCTCCTAAGGTCGAATTATCGATAATGATGTTGATCCATCTCTCGACCAGCCCCTAGGGTCGGGGTGATGGCTCCGGACATCTTCGGACAAATTGCCCAAGGTGCCCTCACCATATGAGCTCCTCAATCTACTCCTTAATATTATAATAGTCCTCCATATTATGGTTGTAATTACAATGAAAATGATAAAACTTAGATTTATTTCTTTTTTATGTGGAGTCCTCATCGGTCGTGGGTTTCTGATAGAACCCCAAAGGAATTCTATGTAGATTGATCTTTGAGGGGGATCAACCCTTGGAATGCTATAGGGGTTCCACCCTCTTAGAATTTGGTTAAATGACTACAATTATAGATATATCTTGTTGATAAAGAGATGAAGGCTGCATGCTTATATAGGGCTCTAAACTCTAGTCCTAGGGGCTATTTCTTAAGTGAGTTACCCCTTTTGCCCTTAACCCTAACCGACCAGCCCAATAAGGAGGGGCAACGACTAGGAAGCCCAAAGACCCAAATATAAATCCTAGCCACTATTCTTTACAGGATAGAGGTGGCTAGGTGGGTTTTATTACAATCTCATAGGGTTTTATTAGCTGCTTCTTGGTTGAGTATGACCCAACCTTACTAGGGTCCTATCAAGCCCGCCCTCTCTAATTTAGCCTTGTCCTCAAGGCTGAGGTTCTATGAACTCAGGGGACCGGGTCTTTAGCTCCTCATATGATTCCTATGTGGTGTCTTTGAGTGGTGAATTATTCCAATGCACTAGTACTTCAGTAGAGGGACGTCGACAATGCATCACAATTCTGTGGTCGAGGATGGCTTGTGGTTGGGCTTGAATATCTTTATCATCAGTGGTGTTGGGCAGTTGGATCTAGGGTGACTCATGTTCTCCCAACTTGGGCTTCAAGCATGACACGTGGAAGACAAGGTGAATTTTGGCATCCTTAAGCAATTTAAGTCTGTATGCCAAGGCTCCAATACACTCTGTGATCTGATAATGCCAATAAAAACGTGGGCATAACTTCATGGAGGCTTGTGTGTTAATGGAGAGTTGCTTGTATAGCTATAGGCGAAGATAAACCTAATCTATTACTAAAAACTCTCTTTTGCTTCGTCATGTGTTGGTTTGCTGCTTCATTCTAGCTTGAGCGGTAGAGAGATTATTCTTTAGTGGCTGTAGGAGTTTGTCCTTATCAATTAAATCTTGGTCAACCTGATCTACCTTGGCCAAGCCAATAACGTACTTTGGAATCACAGGGGCTGGTCGATCATACAATGCTTCATATGGGGTATATTTTGTGGATGAATGATATATAGTATTATACCACAATTCGACCTGGGGAAGTCATTTTGCCCACTCCTTTGGCCGATCACTGGCGAAACACCAAAGGTACATCTCTAAACACTTGTTCACCACCTTTGTTTTGCTGTCAATTTATGGATGATATGCTGTGCTCATCTTGAGTTTAGTGCCCTATAACTAAAATAATTCAATCCAAAATTTAATGGTGAAGATCCTGTCACAATCACTTACAATAGATCTTGGCATCCCATGTAGTTTAATAATATTTTCTATGAAAATCTAAGCAATGCTAGCAGTAGTGTAGGGATTTCGCATAGCACAAAAATAAGCATATTTTGTAAGTCGATCAACCACTATGAGGATTATGCTTTTATTTTTGGAAGGTGGTAGCCCTTCGATAAAGTCCACACCGAGTCCAGTATGGATAGTGGTTGTAGCTTCCTTGGACTCGCTACAATTTCACCCTTTTGTTGTTGACATGTATCACATTATGCCACACATTCAGAAATAATATTTTCATCACTCTCTAATAAAAATTTTGCTTCACTCTTTTGTAGGTTCTCAGAAATCCAGAGTTCCCTACTGAAGGTGTGGAGTGAATTTCATACAGGATGATTTTGATATAAGGGGAGTTGGGTATAAGCACAATGCGACCTTTGTAGCGTAGATCCCTCAAATCCTAAGTGTAGTAAGTTATTGTGGTTGGATCCTCCAACTTTTTTTATGATGTTGCTGATCTCTGGATCCTTCTTCCATTCCTCCCTAATGTCCTTGAGGAAGCCGGTGGTAGGAAGGGAGATGGCTGAAAATTTAGCTTGCTCATATAGCCGTGAGAGTGCATCTACAACAATATTTTCTTTCCCCTTTTTGTAAATAATTTCATAATCAAATCCTAGAAGTTTGGTTACCCATTTTTGTTGCTCAGGGGATGATTTCTTCTGCTCCAAAAAGTACTTACCGCTTCTATGATCGGTTTTAATTTGAAATCGCTGGCTGATCAGGTAGGGTCGCCACCTCATTACTACATGCACAATGGCGAGTATCTCCTTATCATATATTGATAATTTTTTATAGGAGGGAGACAATGTCTTGCTGGTATATGCGAATGGTTGACCATCTTGTATGAAAACGAGTCCAATTCTGACTTTAGATGCGTCGGCCTTAATGATGAAGGGTCGGTTGAAATCTGGTAGCGCTAACACCAGAGTCATCGTCATGGCTACCTTAAGTTTGTCGAAGGTAGTGGAGGCTTTGTCCGACCATTGGAAGGCATCTTTTTTCAGTAGAGAAGTGAGGGGTGCATTGATCTTCCTATAGTCCTTCATAAATTTTCGGTAGTAGCCCGTTAGTCTAAGGAACTTGCGTAGTAATTTTATGTTTGTAGGTTTCGGCCAACCCTACATTACTTCAATTTTTGTTGGGTCTGTTAGGATCAAGAGCATTACTTTCAACATTTAAAACTGCGTTCGTACGACAAGAGCAATTTCGGTAGAAAAGCCGATTCGTAAATTACTTTAACTTGTGATTAGGTAAGAAGCAGTTAAAACAAATCTATAAAGGCAGTTTGTAGTTGTGATAAAAATCAGAATGTAAGCGCAAACTGAAATATGATGTTCGTACAGTAAAAGCGATTTCAGTAGAAAAGTCGATTCGTAAATCACTTTAACTTGTGATTAGGCAAGAAGCAGTTAAAACGAATCTATGAAGGTAGTTTGCAGTTGTGATGGAAATAAGAATGTAAGCGCAAACTGAAATACGATGTTTGTACGAGAAAAGCGATTTACGTCTAAACACCGATTCGAAAAATATTGAGCTTGGAAACGCAATCATAAAAGCACAGAAGGTAGTAAGCTATGAAGGAGGTTTGCAGTAAGGATAATAAGCTCAAAGTAAATGCAAACCAGAGAGCAGTGCAATTTTAGAGTGGTTCGGTCAATCTTGACCTACATCCACTTTTGGCTTCCTCCATCGATGAGGTCACCGACGTCCACTAGAGGCCTTACTTCAATAGGCGAAGGCCAACCACCCTTTTATAGATTCACTCCTTTTGACGGGCTTAGGAGACAACCCTTACAAACTTTTCTCTCCTCTCTTGAAAGATCTGAACTTGGAAGAAAAGAGGGAGAATAACCTTTAGCTTATACAATACTTTTGAGCTCTAAAAATCATAGAGTAAGATCAGGATTTTGGTGGTTTTTCGTTGCTCTTTCATTGCTGAAAGAGTGGGGTATTTATAGGCCCCAAACCAGTTTGAATTTGGAGCTCAAAACTATCATTTTCCGGAATTCCGGGGTCTAGCGGTGCATCAGGGGCGGTTGCACCGCCTTGCAGAGCTCGGAGACCGAGCTCAGGCGGTTGCACCGCAGTTAGAGGCGGTTGCACCGCCTAGCCAGAACTCGGAGACTAAGCCCTGGGCGGTGCCACCGCCGACCCAGGTGGTGCCACCTCTGGGCGGGAGATCTGGGTCCGAATGGGTTGATACATTCCACCCAATTTAGTTCTTTCGAGGGCCCAATTGCCCCTGGTTTAAGTTAATGGGATCACCTCCCATTTCTAACTTAATCATCGTGCTAACTATGACAATTCTTAATACTTTTACTATAGCTTACTCTGGTGCATCAATCGCTTCTTCCGGCGAGCTTCCGGCGAACTTCCGGTGAACATCCGATGGACCTCTGGCGATGCTCCTGCGGACTTCCGACAAACTCCTGGACTTGCAACGATCCACTTGGTGAGTTCCAACGAGCTTCTTTTGGCAAGCTCCTGGACTTCTCGGATTTGTTCCCACAGAACCTCCGACGACCGTTCAGACTTCCGTCAAGCTCTCGAACTCCTAACATGATCATAGTCTTGACTCCGGTGCAACTCCTGGTGCATGTCTTACTTTCATCGTAGTTAATCCTGCACATGTAAAACAAAACTTTGATCGAGACAATTAGTCCTAAGCAATTAACCAAGTTGTCCGGCATGTCATTGGTCCCTCGACGCTTCGTTCGATTCTTCGGCGCATCATCCTTTCCTGCGGCCTATTGTCCAATCGGCCAGTTGACTCCGCAACTCCGATATCCTTGGCACAATACCCGCTCTTCTTGTCTGAATGCTCGAGTCCACGGCCCGAAGCCTTCTGTCGATACGTCGACCGATCCACCGGCCGGACGTCCAATCTTCTGACATGTTTCTTCGGCACAACATGATTTTTCCTGCTTTAATTGTCTCATCCTGATCGAAGCATCCTGCGTTACTCAAAACACAAATTAAAACATAAACACATATCAAGTGGTTTCATCATCAAAATACGAGATTCAACAATCTCTCCTTTTTGATGATGACAACCACTTGATGACGGAGTTAACCTTAACTCCCGGAGTTTAAACTAACTCCCCCTATCAATATGCCATATTGATAGAACCTTGAATTCAAACTGAATTCAAGTCATTGCAATATTCATCATGAATACTTACAACACATCATCATAACAAGTCATGTCATCAACATACTTCTTCCCCTTTGTCATCAATAAAAAGGAGAAGTACAACTATTCTTGTGTTTGTAATATGGGTTCAACTCATTGCATGAAAAACATAGTATCATCATGCAATTTTGCTATCATCATAGATATGCAGGGTAGTAAGATAGCAAGTTTCATAACATCAAGCTAGCAAATTTTATAATATTTTAGATGCAAGTTAGCAGTTTTGAGATGTTCAAGAAAGCAACTCATGCTTTTTGAAATATGCAAATTTGATAAGTTTTACTAGATGTGCAAGTTAGCATTTTTGCCTCTTGAGTTAGGCAAGATAGCACATTTGCCTCTGTTGAGATAGCAACTTTTTGCTTCTCTTTAGACTACAAGTTAGCAATTTTTATGATATGCAAATTTCACAATATACAAGCTAGCAAAAATTTCGAAAGCAAATGCAAGATAACTTTCTTGTATAAGCTCATGATTCTTGCTTCCTATTGCAATGTGCAAGTTACAAGTTTTGCTTCTTGAGATAGGCAAGCTAGCACTTTTGTAATTTTTGTTTCTTAAGATAGGTAGGCTTGTGATGTTCAAGATGACAAGCTCTTTCTTCTCTTTTGAGAAGTGTCATTTTTGCTTTCTTTGCAAAGTGCAAGCTAGCAAAATGCCAAACTGGCAAGAGATGATGTTTTACATAAGGCAAGCAAACAATTTGGCAAATGTTACATTTGCATCTTCTCTTTTGAGAAGTGAAATTTTTGCTTTCATCTTTTGCAAGCTAGCTAGTTTACCTCTTTTCATGATGTCCACGCTAGAAATTCTTGCTCCCCCTTTGTCATTGTCAAAAACAAGGGAAGACCCTTATATCAATTTTTATATTATGACAAAGGTAAGTATCAATTTTATTTGTGCATCATTATATATTCAAATTAAAATATACATAATTTCAAAAACCTTATTTTTCATGCACGATACCCAAAAAATAAATCAATCATCATTAATGGGCATATCATACATGATACTCAAACATTAAAATTTTTAAGCATTTATCAACATGTTGATCATGATACCAAACATTCATCGTTTAAAGCATTTATGATACACATCATATGCAATACATAATGTATATCATTATCATAAGTATTGCATACATCATTTTAACTTCATGAATATTTCATTATTGCATGCATCATACGAAAACATTTCAAGCCATGCAAGCCATAAATACAAAGAAATCATGTCATGAAGGATAAAATCATTTGAATACCAAAAGATATGATTCATATAGTAAATATCTTCTTTAAATAAAATATCAAGAAAAATCATAGGAGTACAAAGAAGAGAACTTGTTTTAAAAGAAAATCAAGTAATAACTCTAAGAACTCACAAGGAAAAATCATGATTCATTTAGAAAATCTCCTCTCAAGAGAATATCAAGTAAAATCATAGAAGATCGATTAATGAGAAATTTTGATTTATAATAAAATCTCATGTATCAAATGTCGAGAAATCAAAATGATGATTTATATAAAAAAATATCACAAGTTATATTTAAGAGAAAAATCATCATTCATTTTCAACTCATTCAATTTGTCACATCAATATTTCTTTGATATGCATGATACAAATCTTCAACATATAACATGCATAAATTCAAAAATTGAAAGGAGAAGGGAAGAATTCAAAGATACCAAGATTTCAACCATCTTATAAACAAATGTAAGACCAAGTCATGTATCCAAAATTCCATGAAACAAAATGATCATCAAAGGTAATCTCATGTTATTCCAAGAAATCAATATCATGATTTTGATAAAACTCATTTCAAATTTAAATCATCAAAATCATTTTTATGGTTCACAAAATTCATAACATAGGTAGATTTATAATTTCATTGATAATATATTTTCCCCCTTTTTTAAGTATTTGATTTCATGTTAGCATGCCTTTTCATTTATGTTAAATAAAAACATGCATCAACATTTAGGATCGAAAAATGAATTTCGTCATAGAACCATCAAGATCAATAGATTTTAAAAAATGAATTGTTATGGTCAAGAAAATCCGAAAATGAAATTTAACACTTTCATGCATTTGGACATGGTTTTGCCATATACACTCATGAAAATAACAATGCTTATCATCATGTATAACTTAAAATCTCATGCATAAAATTGTCAACCATTGTATTAAAAACATTTAATATTTTCATTACATCATTATGCATTCCTTCAAATCAAACATGATTTCATTCAACAATGTTAATCAAACATGATACACATTATTACTTCTTAACCATGATTTCATATTTTCAATCAAAATCATTTTGTTTGTTTATCATAAAATATGCAATATTATCATTTTTGAAATTACTAGCATGATCATAATTTTTGTATTTTTATTTTTAAATATGTACTTTTCAAGAAAATTAATTCTAGATTAAAAAAGAAAATACATCATGAAAGCATCAAGTAATTTCAAAATAAATTAGGGGGATTTTGATTACCTTATCATTGAAAGCGGTTAAGGCGTAGTTTGCCACCTCGCCTTTCTTGATTTTCTCCTCGTCTTCAGAGGAGCTTGATTCATCCCACTTTATGTTCTTCTTCTTTGGCTTCTTCCTTTGTTCAAGTTCATTATTTATTTTAGATTTTAGTTTAATAAACTTATTAAGATTTAGTGTTCGAAGTTCAAGTTCATCATTGTCCTCATCATGTGCATTGTGCACCATTTCATATGTCATCAACGAACCAATTAGTTCTTCAAGTGGTAAGTTGTTTAGGTTTTTAGCTTCTTGTATTGCAGCTACTTTTGAATCCCACTTCTTAGAAAGAGAACGTAAAATCTTGTTTACGAGTTCAAAATCCGAAAAACATTTGCCAAGAGCTCTTAAACCATTGACGACATCCGTAAAACGTGTGTACATGTCAACAATGGTTTCGCAAGGTTTCATTTGAAAAAGTTCATAAGAATGCACGAGAATGTTGATTTTGGACTCTTTCACTCGGCTAGTGCCTTCATGAGTGACCTTAAGAGTTCTTCAAATATCAAAAGCCGAATCACACATCGAAACGCGATTAAATTCATTTTTGTCAAGTGCACAAAACAAGGCATTCATAGCCTTTGTGTTTAAAGAAAAATACTTCTTCTCAAAATCCGACCATTCGTTCATCGGTTTAGAGGGAAGTTGAAAACCATTTTTAACAATATTCCATAAATCCAAATTCATAGAAATCAAGAAAACTCTCATTCGAGTTTTCCAATAAGTGTAGTCCAATCCGTTAAACAATGGTGGACGAACAACCGACAAACCCTCTTTAAAGCCATGAAGAGCCATTTCTCTCGGGTGTAAATCCGAAATGAGAAATACCGGGCTTTGATACCAATTGTTAGGATCAAGAGCACTAAGAGGGGGGGGGGGGGGGGGGTGAATTAGTGTAGCGGAAAACTTTCAACGTTTAAAACTGCGTTCGTACGACAAGAGTAATTTCGGTAGAAAAGCCGACTCGTAAATTACTTTAACTTATGATTAGGTTAGTTAAAATGAATCTATAAAGGTAGTTTGCAGTTGTGATGGAAATCAGAATGTAAGCGCAAACTGAAATACGATGTTTATACGGTAAAAGCGATTTCAGTAGAAAAGCCGATTCGTAAATCACTTTAACTTATGATTAGGCAAGAAGCAGTTAAAACAAATCTATGAAGGCAGTTTGCAGTTGTGATGGAAATCAGAATGTAAGCGCAAACTGAAATACGATGTTCGTACGAGAAAACCAATTTACGTCTAAACACCGATTCGGAAAATACTGAGCTTGGAAACATAATCGTAAAAGCGCAGAAGGCAGTAAGCTATGAAGGAAGTTTGCAGTAAGGATAATAAGCTCAAAGTAAATGCAAACCAGAGAGCAACGTGATTTTAGAGTGGTTCGGTCAATCTTGACCTACATCCACTTCTGGCTTCCTCCACCGATGAGGTCACCGACGTCCACTAGAGGCCTTCCTTCAATAGACGAAGGCCAACCACCCTTTTACAGATTCACTCCTTTTGACGAGCTTAGGAGACAACCCTTATAAACTTTTCTCTCCTCTCTTGAAAGATCTGAACTTGGAAGAAAAGAGAGAGAAGAACCTTTAACTTATACAACACTTTTGAGCTCTAAAAATCACAGAGTAAGATCAAGATTTTGGTGGTTTTTTATTGCTCTTTCTTTGCTGAAAGAGTGGGGTATTTATAGGCCTCAAACCAGTTTGAATTTGGAGCTCAAAACTATCATTTTCCGGAATTCCGGGGTCTGGCGGTTGCACCACCTGATTGGGGTGGTTGCACCGCCTGACAGAGCTCGAAGATTGAGCCTCTGGGCGGTTGCACCGCTTGTCAGGGGCGGTTGCACCGCTTGGCAGAGCTCGGAGATCGAGCTCAAGCGGTGCCACCGCCTGACTGGGGCTGTTGCACCGCCCAACTAGAGCTCGGAGACCGAGCTCAGGCGGTTGCATCGCTGTCAGAGGCAGTTGCACCGCCCAACCAGAACTCGAAGACTGAGCCCTGGGCGGTGCCACCGTAGACCCTGGCGGTGCCACCTCTGGGTGAGAGATCTGGGTCTGAATGGGTTGATCCATTCGGCCCAATTTGGTTCTTTCAAGGGCCCAAATGCTCCTGGATTAAGTTAATGGGATCACCTCCCATTTCTAACTTAATCATCGTGCTAACTATGACAATTCTTAAGACTTTTACTACAGCTTGCTCCGGTGCGTCAATCGCTTCTTCCGGCGAACTTTCGATGAACATCCGACGGATCTCCGGCGATGCTCCTGCGGACTTCCAACAAACTCCTGGACTTATGACGATCCACTTGGCGAGTTCCAACGAGCTTCTTTTGGCAAGCTCTTGGACTTCTCGGATTTGTTCCTGCAGAACCTCCGGATTTCCGTCAAGCTCTCGAACTCCTAACGTTATCATAGTCTTGACTCCGACGCAACTCCTGCTACATGTCATACTTTCATCGTAGTTAATCCTGCACATGTAAAACAAAACTTCAATCAAGACAATTAATCCTAAGCAATTAACCAAGTTGTCCGGCATATCATTGGTCCCTCGATGCTTCGTCCGATTCTTCAGCGCATCGTCCTCTCCTGCTGCCTATTGCCCAATCGGCCAGTTGACTCCGCAACTCCAATATCTTTGGCACAATACCCGCTCTTCTTGGCCCAATGCTCGAGTCCACGACACGAAGCCTTCTGTCGATACGTCGACCGATCCACCGGCTTGACATCCAATCTTCTGACATGTTTCTTTGGCACAACATGATTTTTCTTACTTTAATTGTCTCATCCTAATCGAAGCATCCTGCGTTACTCAAAACACAGATTAAAACATAAACACATATCAAGTAGTTTCATCTTCTGACATGTTTCTTTGGCACAACATGATTTTTCTTGCTTTAATTCTCTCATCCTAATCGAAGCATCCTACGTTACTCAAAACACAGATTAAAACATAAACACATATCAAGTAGTTTCATCATCAAAATACGAGATTCAATAGGGTCTACCGTTACTCATTCTTATGATATTATGTGCCCAAGATAATCTACTTTTTGCTAGATAAAGCTATACTTTGGCTACTTAACAAAAAGAGTATTTCCTGAAGGATCATCAAAACAACCCATAAATGTTGAAAGTGGGTCTCAAGAGAGGGGTTGTAAATAAGAATATCATCGAAAAATATCAGCACAAATTTATGAAGAAAGCTCCAAAAAATATTGTTCATGAGATTTGGAAGGTTGAATATGCATTAGTGAGTCCAAAAAGCATTACCAAGAATTGATAATGGTTGTTATGTGCACGTAATGCAGTTTTTGGAATGTCGTCTTCACATACCCGAATTTGGTGGTAACCAGATCGGAGGTCCAACTTCGTGAAGACTCGAGCTCCTTTTAACTCATCAAGAATTTCATCTACCATTGGTATTGGGTATTTGTCCTTGATAATGATGTTATTTAAAGCTCGGTAGTCTATGCACATCCACCAAGTTTCGTCCTTCATGCATACAAGTAGCACCGGTGAGGAATAGGGGCTACAACTTGGTCGAATCACCCTTGTTTCAAGCATCTCCTTTACAATATTTTTAATTATATCCTTCTAGAGGTGAGGATAATGGTATGACCAAGTGTTCGCTGGTGGTTTGCCTAGAAGAATTGGAATCTAATGGTCATGTTGCTGAGTAGGAGGAAGACCGCATGGTTCAGTAAAAATGTCAAAAAATTCAGCAAGAAATTAGCTAAGATTTTGATCTTCAATTTCTATTTTCTTCCCCTATGGTTGCTGCTGGAGATGCATAAAAAAACTACCATTTTTCTTATGTAAAACTTTCTCCATTCATTGGGTTGAAACGGTGGTTACGTTGCTTCTGCGCTTCTCGTGTGGGATGATCTATTTTCCTTTACAGTAGAATTTCATAATTAATTTCGAAAAGTTCCAAGAGACATCACCTAGCATCATCAGTTATTCTATTCCAAGCATGGCCTCATAGTAATCAATTGGTAGGAGGAAAAAGTCGGTGACAATTTTTTAGTCTTGCAATAATAGTTTCACTTGTGGGCATCTTTAGTTGCACTTTAGGATTCTACCGTCGGTGATTTTTACGTCGAACTTGCTGTAAGCTTCGATGTGGAGTGTCATTCAAGTAGCAACCTTACTGTTTAGGAAGTTATTAGTGCTGCCCGTATCGATGAGAATTGTGATCAGTTGTTGTTTGAGAAGGCCTTAAACTTTCATCGTTTACAGGTTTGAGTAGCCGACTAGCACGTTTATCATAAAGTCAGTCAGTTGTGGCTCTTCTTCTGTATCTTCTTCTTTATATTCAAGGCTCTCTTATAGATGTTCAATAATCTCTTCTTCTACTGGTTCAATCACAAGAAGTATCCCTTTTTTACAGCGATGCTCGCAGCTTCATGGCTCGTCACAATACCAACATAACCCCTTTGCATATCACTACCAAAGCTCTTCTCTTGTCAACTTTTTTGATGTAGGGGCTCGGCTGATAGTAGGGGGGGCTAAGGGCTTTAGTATTGCTGGTCGGGTAGCAATCCTAGTCCTCCGGGTTTCATGGTTCAATCACTCCTCTTTAAGTTGTGCTAAAGAGATGGTTGCCATAAGCGTGTATGGTTGTCGTGCTTTAATTGATGCCTGGATCTCTGGCTTTAAGCCCTCAATAAAGGTCTCAAATATCTATTTTTTAGACTAATCATGAGTTTGATTAGATAACTTTTCAAACCTGGTTTGGTACTCCTAAATGGTGGAGGTTTGTCGGATCTTTGCTAGTTGTTCGTTAATGTTCTCGTAATCGGTTGGTCTGAAGCAGATTAACAATCCTTCTTTGAATCGTGACCATGAGAGGACTCTATTAGTATATTCAAACTAGTCAAACCACTGTATGGTATCCCCTTCAAGATGTATAGCCATAATTTCTACCATAAATGCGTCTGCGGTTTTGTGGTACCGAAAATATCGCTCTGTGTGAGAGATCCAACCAATCGGGTCTCTTTTTTTCCATCTAGGAAAGTCCACCCTCATGCATGGATAGTAGGGATTGGTCATAGAGCCTCCCCTCTCTTGGAAGTCATCTCTTTAGTCAGAGCTCTCTCCTTGATGTGATTTCTTCAGGCTCAGTGGTCGGCCCAAACTGAGTTCAATAAAGAGAGTCCGAATCTTATCCTCCTCCATTCACGTCCCAAAGGCTTCAAATTTAGCATTGATTATCTCCTCAGATGCCATAGTATATACCTCCAAATATGTAATATTAAGATCTCTCTTTTATTATCGGGTTAAAGGCATATATCAGTTGAGAGAAGTGGTGGCCGAAAGGGTTAGTGGATTGGTGTATGTAAGAGCAGAATTGTCGTCAAAGAAACAACGGTTTCATGATGAAAATTTAAGCAAAAACTAAGTGATTTGAGGAGAAAAAATGATAGAAAAATCTTGGTTTAGATAATACCAATGATGACAAATTTGATTAAAAAGATTTTGGTAGTATAATAGCAAGGAAATCATTGCAAGTTATGATAGCATAATTCTTGTCGAAAATTTTCAATGGTTTGTGATGAAAATTTGTAGCAGCACAATAATATTTTTAGAGATGAATTCCTCAATAGATTAATCTTAGATGGAAGCCAAGATGATCTATAAAGCATATAAAAAAATTCATTCAAAAAGGATAGCAAATAGAATGGTTAAAGGCAATAATATGCAACTGAAATTTTCTGCAGGAATCCTTCGTTCACAAAGATAATAACTTTTATGACAAAAAGAATTTGTAGCATGAGTTAGATAAATATACTTCTTCTTGGTATTTGAATGAAAAATTATAGTAGTAAAAGGTATTGGTGATAGGAGAATACCAGATCTCTAATACAATTGCAGGTAATAGTAGTATATTGATTTGATCTACGACAGAAGATGACGGTGGAGATGGCAATGTCAAGAGTAATTATGGGAATTGCTTGGCTGGTGGTGGGCGGCAGGGGTGGTAGCAAAAGCAACAAGATTGCTACACTGATATCAGATGATAGAACCCTAGAGAAATTCTATGTAGATTGATCTTTGAGGGGGATCAACCCTTGGAACGCTATAGGGGTTCCACCCTCCTAGAAGTCGGTCAAATGGCTACAATTATAAATAGATCTTGTTGATAAAGAGATAAAGGCTACATACTTATATAAGGCTCCAAACCCTAGCTCTAGGGACTGCTTCCTAAGTGAGTTAACCCTTTTACCCTCAACTCTAGCCGACTAGCCTAGTAAGGGGGGGAGGCCAAAGGCCCAAATATAAACCCTAGCCACTCTTCTTTATAGGATAGAGGTGGCAAGGTGGGGTTTATTATAATCTCATAAGGTTTTATTAGCTGCTTCTTGGTTGAGTAGGACCCAACCCTGTTATGGTCCTATCAGTTTCTCAGCAAGCCTTTTTCTCTTATCTATAAGAAAATTTTCATTCTAGTTAGGTTCAAGTGGTTTAGTTTGGACCTTGGGCAAGACAAGTCAAGTCATTCATTTCTCCTCCATTGTAGTGACCTTGGGATGGGGGCGGATCCTGGTCACTCTTGCCTCAATCTCTTGTGAGGTTCCCCACACTTGCTCGAGACCATTGCATTGGGGATAATATATTGGTTGGCTCTTTGAAGTACTTCGAGTACCATTATCAGTGTTCTTTCTACCAACGACCAAAAGAAGTAGGAGGACTTTAGTCCTATTATACAAGACTAAATCAGAGCGAGGGGTAAACATTGTCCATACCTCGGATCTCATTAGTAAATCAGGTAATAAAGTTTGAGTGTGTCTCCTCCTCGCCTTTTCTTAGTCCAAGAAGCTTTGTCACCATGGACCTCGGGTGCATATTCCTGAGGAAGTAGAGTTCAAATTCCTTTGCTAGTTAAGCAATGGAGATAATAGAAAGCAACTTTATATGACAATACCACTCTCTTGCTAAACCTCTTAAGGTGGTTGGGAAGGTGCAGCACATTAGAGTATCAGAGGTGCCATATAGTAACATCTAAAGTCCGAAATGTTAAATCTCATATTTTGATGAAGAAATCAATTAGTAAATTATTTGATTTAATCTATATGTTGATAAAAGTATGCAGGATTAACTACGATAGTGATCAAGACATAAAGCAATATGAAGTACCGAAGTCAAGATCGAGAATTTATTGGGAGTTCGAGAGTTCGTCGGGATTCCGGAGGTTCGTCAGAAGTGCCATTGGAATTAACCGAGAAGTCCAGGAGCTTGCTAAAGAAGCTCATCAGAACATGCCAAGAAGATCATTAAAAGTTCATTGGAAGATTATTGGAAGCTCGCTAGAAGAAACCTATACTTTCTGGACTTGTTTTGTTTAGTGTATGCCTTGAAAATCGAATTTAGCACATAATTAGGGTTAGAATTGGGAGTAATCTCACTAACTCAGTTAGGGGCCAATTGGGCCCAAAACAAGGCTGAGTTGAGCCGAATGGAAGGCCCACTTGGCCACTTGGAGCATTGCTAGGTGGTGGCACTATCCAAGGTGGACGATGGAACCACTTGAGGCACACCCTCCTAGGAGGTCTGGGCGGTGGTACCACCCAGATTGGGCGGTAGTTCCACCGGCAATTAATGCTGCCAAGCAGTGGTATCACCCTGTCAAGCGATGGTGCCGCTCAGTGTCAGAGTGTCAAACAGTAGTATCGCCCAGTACTGGCGGTGGTATCACCAGTACCTCAAAAATCAGGGATGTGACATTTTTTGCTCTAATTCTTAAGCCAATTAAGGGCTATAAATTGCTAGTCATAGGTGCCCAGTAAGCTAATCACATGAGTGATGGCACATGTGACTTGATACAGAATCTTTTTGCTTATTCTATTTTGGCATATATCACTTATAACTATTGATTATATGCATATATATATTGTAATGTCCTTGGATTTGTGCAATGAGAATCGGATCGTGATGAGATCACGATAATGAGATCGATTCATCTTTAAACACAGATCCTAAATAATCCCGATCATAGGTTACTCGAGAGGGACATCGTGATAACCGGGCAGACTAGTGTGCTGTATACCCGTCTATATGATGGATGCAGCTGGTCTCATAGCTGCTCGTGTAGGGACACTAGGGATACAATACAGGTGCTCATTGGAGAATGAGTTCACTGATTGATCCGCTTACGGAATGCTGGATGGTTAATGATGCCTTATTATTATATAGTAATTTCGTAGTCCTAGTGGTGTATCTGGTCCTTAGACTTGAGACACCAAGGATGTCCTGTATGAGTGCTCCACTCTTTGATACCAGACTTATAGGTTTGGCTGTCCCAGATCTAGTATAACTGGTCATTGGGAGTGATAGTCGACCTTACGAGGGCTATTGAGTGTCGATAGAGGATCATCTACTCTCGGCGTCAGGAGAGGAATATCCCATGTGTTCTTGCTCAGACAAATCCCTAGCCAGGGTCATTCGGGTTAAGAGAGAAAGAGTTCTTCAGGAGAATCCGATTAGAGCAAGACTCGAGTAGAAATCGTATGGGCCTGACAGCACCATGCTTGATATACGGTCTCTGGTATATTAGATGGATGAAGGACTATAGGTACATGGTAACTGAGAATAGACATGTCCAATGGATTGAATTCCCCTGTATCGTCTGGGGACTACGGCGTAGTGGCCTAGTACGTCCGTAGTCGATGAGTCAAGTGAATTATTACATAGATAATAATTCACTAAGTTAGGAGTTCTGACATGTATGACTCACGGCCAACTCGATATTGTGCCTAGAGGGTCACACACATATGGTAGGCATTGCGATGAGTAGAGGTTCTGATATGAGATATCCGACGGAGCCCTTGTCTTATTGGATATCCAATAAGCCCCTGAATTATTGGATCCCATGGACGAGTTCCAATAAGAGCCCATGAGAGATTATTGGATAGAGATCCACTAATCTAAAAGGCTTATATTATTGGATGCAGATCCAATACCCACTAGGCGAGGATCCATTAGGGTTTGATAGTGGACCTCTATAAATAGGAGGGATTCAGTGCCTCATAGGCTAGAGCCTTTGCTTGCCTCTCCTATTCTCCTCCCCCTCTCTAACTCAAAGTAGGCTTGGAGTTTTGAGGAGCGTCGTCACAGCCTTGTGTGGATCACCGCTAGAGAGGAGGACGCTTGACCTCCTTCACCCTCTTCTAAAGATCTGCAAGGAAACAGAGATATACGATCTCCCTAGGTAACACAATCTACTCTATACGCAGTTTTAAGTTTCGCGGATTTTGCGCACCAATCTTCGCACGACGACGAACATCTCTTTGGGAATCGGAGATTTTATTTTCTTGTCCTTCTGCTGCGCATGTGATGTCACCCCCAAGATTTTTCAACAGTGGTATCAGAGCCAAGTTGTTCGTGCGAATGATTGGTTTTGAACTGCGTGTGTTGTGTTTAGGAAGAATTTTGACGTCAAAATCGTTGACACAAAAACAAGGAAGGGCAGCAACAGTTGCTTCCCTCGATCTACGTGCCTATAGCCACCTGCAGCGGCAACCACAGCCAGGCAACACAACGTCGGCGCATGCGCAAGCACTGTGCCTACAGCAAGCTTGCGGCCAGCGGGCAGAGGTACCGCAGGGCAATGGTGCCTGCGGCCACTGCTCACGCGGGGTGATACGCCATAGGGCAGCGGCGCTTGTGGCCACTGCTCCAACGGCAAAACCCCGGCGAGGCAGCACCACTTGCGGGCGGTGCCTCGTGGGTAGAACCGCCTGCGGAAGGGGCGGTGCCTGCCCGCGGGTTAGCGCCGCCCATAGTGGCGCCCGCCCAGGGGGGCAGCGCTACCCACGAGGGCACCCACCTGCAAGGGCGGCGCCTCGACCCCGTTGCACCTACCGCCGTCGGTAGGGTGGTGGCGACAACAGCAAAGGGGAGTAGGGCATTAGGGTTTTCTGGGCAAAAGATAGTTTTGCCCCTCGGAATTTGAGAAATTCCAATTTTTGTCTCTTGTCTAAATTATAAAAATACCCCTACAAATTCAGAAATTCCCTATATGTCCCTGATTTCATAAAATACTAATTAATTAAAAGGTTTAGTTGATTATTATTTTTATCATTATCGAGTGGTCCTACATGATGATGATTAATTATACATATGATGTATGGACGGATGATCATGGACCGTGTGATGTGTGTACTTGTGATTATTATTATTGGGGTCTACGAGCCTCCATTATATTTCTCGTTTATTGTCGGGCCTGCGTGCCTATGATTAAGTTGTAATCACATGAGGAGGCGCAGTAGGAGCGTGGATACGATAGCGGGACCCACGAGACGGACGATCGCGATGCTTGAAGATGCATCAAGATGTCGACGGAACCGATGAGGACGAGATGGATGATCATAGGGCATGAAGATGCACCGTTGCACACATAGATCTTGATATGAGTGATTATGCCTACTGGCTCGGGCCTAATCACATTAGGTTGTGGTCCATGATCATCTGGTGTGATTGCTTATACACATACTAGATATATATATATATATATATATATATATATATATATATATATATATATATATATATATATATATATATATATATATATATATATATATTTTGCATGTGATGTAGATATATATTAAATATGTATATGTGTGACATGTCATATTAGAAGACCAAATCATAGAAACATCTCTTTCGATAATATTAAGTCGATAAACGTGAGGCAATTAGATTGACCCACGTGGCCTTCCATCGTTATAAGTAGGAACCGATTCCCGGTGTAGGTTGAGTTGGTCGAGTCTCTCGAGACTCACCTATATCATGATTTGTTATTTTGCTTATGACATAGAGATATCACCGGTGACTTGAGGACATGGTATGCTTGATCGAGTCCCTCGAGGGTATATCATCAAATCAGACTCATCTTGTAACGAAGGTGTTGACTTAACCGAGCATCATGGTTGGTCGAATCCCTCGAGGCCATGGTGATTCGGAGGCTGAACAGGACGGGAATCACAAGGAGTTGTGATTGGTAAGAGTTGCCTACCTTTTAGGCTTAGTGTGATTGGTCGAGTCCCTCGAGGTTACATTAAGACGCTGATTGGATCCTGATCCCCACTAGAAGTCTGTCAGAGACTTCCGTTTCATGTGCTAAGGGTGTCGTGTGACTCGTTAGTAAAATAGTGGGAGAATATTAAGATAGAAGTCCATATCTTGATAGTTTATTTCTTGCAAAATCTGCATGTTATTCATTTCTGCTGTATCTTTATTTTTAGAAAATGTCGCTTTCAAATCCCTTACGTGGCATACTTGTTGTCAATCACCTCACTGGTCTAAATTATATAAATTGGCTCCGTAACTTGAGAATTGTTCTCACGGCGGAGAAAACATGTACGTCCTTGATACAGTGATGCCTACACCCGAAGAAGGGGAAAGCGAGGATGAGATCGCTCGTTACGTAAAGTACATTGATGACTCCACTCTTGCTCAATGCTATATGTTGGGCTCTATGACTCTTGAGTTACAGAGACAACATGAAAAGATGGATGCTAGATCCATTCTCCTACATGTCTGCAAATTGTTTGAGGAACAGGGAAGGACTCAGCGATATGAGATATCCAAGAGCCTCTTTTGTGCTAGGATGACTGAGGGGACACCGGTTCAGAACCATGTCCTAAAGATGATTGAGTAGATAGAGAAACTCACAGGCCTAGGAATGATCCTAGAGGATAACTTGTGTGTGGACATTGTGCTTCAGTCCCTACCAGATTCCTTTTCACAGTTCATAATGAATTTTAATATGAACAAGCTTATGGTGACTCTCCCAGAGCTCCTCAATATGTTGAGGGAGGTAGAGAGTACTATTAAGAAAGTGAAGCCTGTTCTCTACACTAGTGAGACCAGAAAGAAAAGGAAAGCAGAAAGGTCCCTTAAGAAGGGATAGACCAAGTAAAGCAAAGGTTGCTAAGAAAGATCCAACAAAGGACAAAGGCCAATGCTTCCACTGTGGTAAAGATGGGTACTGGAAGAGGAACTGTAAAGAGTACCTTGCAGAAAGGGTGAAATAGAAGCTTGGAGAAGCTTCAGGTACATTCATGATTAATCTCCAATTGTCTGATTTTTATGACAGTGCATTGGTATTGGATACCAGTATTGCTTATCACATCTACAATTTATTATAAATTCTAGCAAAGCCGAGGGGAGATTGGTGAGAGGAATATTGCATAAATGTTTGTTTATGCTAGACACTACTCCATATATCATGAATGTAAGTATTTGTTAGAACTCTTGCAGATTCTAAACTGGGGGTTGATCTCTTTAGGGGATCAGCCTCCTTGGAAATCTGCAGGTGTTAGAACCCTTGCAGATTCTGAACTTGGGGTTGATCTCTTTAGGGGATCGGCCTCCTTGAAACTCTATAGGGTTTCCTCCCTCCAAGTTACTGCTCAAAGGCTGCAGAAAAGATTCATCTATTGCTTATGAAAAGAGGAGGAATACATGGCTATTTATAGGGTTTCTAAACCCTAACTCCTAATAGGACTCCTACTCAAGACTCCTACTCAAGACTCCTTCTTCTAACCAACTCATAATAGGACTTCTAATCAAGACTCCTATTTCTTTACAACTCCTAATTCATCTCTAAGAAACAATCTCCTAACCCTATCCGGCCTCTTCACCTCGTTAATAGGGGTCGGCTTAAGTAGGTTTTACATGAATGTCCCTCTCAATTAGGACTCTTCTAGCTAGAGTCCTAACAGACCCGCCCTCTTTAAATCAGCCTTGTCCTCAAGGTTGAGATTTCATGAATTCAGGGAATTGGGTCTTCAGCTCCTCATATGGTTCCCATGTCGCGTCTTCAAGTGGTAGATTATTCCAATGCACTAGTACTTCAGTAGAGGGATGTCGGCGACGCATCACGATCCTACGATCGAGGATGGCTTGTGGTTGGGCTTGAATAACTCCATCCTCAATTGTGTTGGGCAGTTGGATCTGGGATGACTCGTGTTCTCCCAACTTGGGCTTTAAGCATGATACGTGGAAGACAGGGTGAATTTTGGCATCCTCAGGTAATTTAAGTCTATACGCCATGGCTCTAATACGCTCTGTGATATGATAGGGCCCATAAAAACGTGGGGATAGCTTCATGGAGGCTCGAGTGTTGACAGAGAGTTGCTTGTATGGTTGTAGGCGAAGATAAACCCAATCTCCTACTGAAAATTCTCTTTCACTTCGTTATGTGTCGGCTTGCTGCTTCATTCTGGCTTGAGCGGTAGAGAGATTATCTTTTAATAGTTGTAAGAGTTTGTCTCTATTAATCAATTCTTGGTCAACCTGATCTACCTTGGCTGAGCCAATTACATACTTTGGAATCACAGGGGCTGGTCGACCATATAATGCTTCATAAGGGGCACATTTTGTAGATGAATGATATATAATATTATACTACCATTCGACCCAGGGTAGCCATTTTGCCCACTCTTTTGGTCGGTCGCTAGCGAAACACAAGAGGTACACCTCTAAGCACCTATTTACCACTTTTGTCTGGCCGTTGATTTGTGGGTGATATGCCATGCTCCTTTTCAATTTAGTACCCTGTATATGGAATAACTTTGTCCAAAATCTACTCGTGAAGATGCAAGTAGAATTTATCATAAGCACAATGCGTCCCTTATAGTGTAATTCTTTTGGGTCCCACTTGTAATGAGCCACGGAACTTGGTGCTTCCTCTAAATTTTTTGTAATCTTACTATTCTCTGAATCTTCCTGCCATTCCATCTTAATATCCATAAGGAAGTCGCTGGCTGAAACTTCAGCTTGCTCGGGTAGCTGCGAAAGCGCATCTGCAAGAACATTCTCTTTCCCCTTTTTGTAAGTTATTTCATAATCAAATCCAAGAAGTTTTGTTACCCATTTTTTCTGCTCAGGGGATGATATCTTTCACTCCAAAAAGTACTTGAGGCTTTTATGGTCGGTTTTAATTTGAAATCGTTGACCAATCAAGTAGGGTTTCCACCTCGTTGCTGCGCGCACAATGGCGAGCATCTCCTTATCATATGTTGACTTATTTTGATGGGAGGGAGATAATGCCTTACTAGTGTATGCGAGTGGTCGACCATCTTGCATGAGAATGGCTCCAATTCTGACTCCAGATGTGTCGGCCTCAATAATAAAGGGTCGGTTGAAATCTGGTAGTGTTAGCACCGGCGTCATCGTCATGGTTGCTTTAAGTTTGTCGAAGGCAGCGGAGGCTCTATCTAACCATCGGAAAGCATCTTTTTTTAGTAAAGAAGTGAGTGGTGCACTGATCTTCCCATAGTCCTTAACAAATTTTCGGTAGTAGCCCGTTAGTCCAAGGAACCCCCGTAGTAATTTCACATTTGTAGGTTTCGGCCACCCTTGCATTGCCTCAATTTTTGCTGGGTCTACCACCACTCCTTCTGATATTATATGCCCAAGGTACTCTACTTTTTGTTGGAGAAAGCTGCACTTTGGTTGCTTTACAAAAAGAGTATTCTCCCGAAGGATCGTCAGAACAATCCGTAAATGCCGAATTTGGTGGTAACCGGATCGGAGGTCCAACTTTGTGAAGACTCGAGCTCCTTTTAATTCATCAAGAAGTTCATCCACCACTGGTATTGGGTACTTGTCCTTGATGGTGATGCCATTTAAAGCTCGGTAGTCGATGCACATCCGCCAAGTTCCGTCCTTCTTGCGTACAAGTAGCACTGGTGAGGAATAGGGGCTACAACTTGGCCAAATCACTCCTGTTTCAAGCATCTCTTTTACAATCCTTTCTATTTCATCCTTTTGGAAATATAGATATTGATATCGCCGAGTATTTGTTGGAGGTTTGCTTGAAAGAATCGTTATATAATGATCATGCCGACGGGTAAGAGATAGGTTGTGTGGTTCGTCAAATAAATATGAAAATTCAGCAAGCAAAGGAAGTAGGTTTGGATCTTCAAATTCTATTGGCTCTCCCTTAGTTTGCTGCTCAAGTTGTGCCAAAAAGCCGATGTATGCTTTATGCAAAACCTTCTCCATTTGTTATGTGCAAATCGTTGTTATGTCGCCCCCATGTTTCCTATGCAATGTCACCTATTTCTCCTTACTGTAAAATTTCATAATTAGTTTCATAAAATTCCAGGAAATATCACCTAATGTCGTCAACCATTTAATTCCGAGCATGGCCTCATGATTGTAAAGAGGGAGAAGGAAGAAATCTGCAATTATCTCTTGGTTCTGTAGCAATAGTTTCTCTTGCGAGCGCCTACGATCATACTTCAAAATCCATCCATCGGCGATCTTAACGTCAAACCTGCTGCAATTCTCAATAGGTAAAGCCATCTGGACAGCAACCTTACTGTTTAGAAAGTTAATAGTACTGCCCGTGTCGATGAGAACAGTGATCGGTTGTTGTTTGAGAAGGCCTCCAACTTTCATCGTTTGCGGGTTTGAGTAGTCGGCTAGTGCATGTACCGTAACTTCGATCGATTGTGGCTCTTCTTCTACATCTTCTTCTTCACATTCAATCATAAGAAGTATCCCTTTACTACAGCGATGCTCACGGCTCCACGGCTCGTCACAATGCCAACATAACCCCTTCGCATATCGCTCCCGAAGCTCTTCTCCTGTTAACCTCTTTGGTGTAGGGACTTGGTTGATAGTAGGGGGGGCTGAGGGCTTCAATATTACTAGTTGAGGAGCGACCCTAGTCCTCCGAGCTTCATGGTTCAATTGCTCCTCTTGATGTCGTGCGAAAGAGATGGCTGCCATAAGCGTATACGGTTGTCGCGCTTTAACTTCTCCTCGGATCTCCGGCTTCAAGCCCTCAATGAAGGTCCTCAATAGCTGTTTTTGAGACCAATCATGAGTTTGATTAGATAACCTTTCAAACCTGGTTTGGTACTCCTGAATGGTGGAGGTTTGTCGGATCTTTGCTAGTTGTCCGTCAATATTCTCGTAATCAGTTGGTCTGAAGCGGATCAGCAGTCCTTCTTTGAATTGTCACCATGAAAGGACTCCATAAGTATGTTCAAACCAGTCAAACCACTGTATAGCATCCCCTTCAAGATGTATAGCTGCAATTTTTACCATAGATGCATCCGCGATTTTGTGGTACCGAAAATATCGCTCCGCGCGCGAGATCCAACCAATCGGGTCTCCTTCTTCCCATCTAGGGAAGTCCACTCTCATGCATGGATAATTGAGGTTGATCATAGGGCTTCCCCTCTCTTGGAAGTCATATCTTTGGGCTTGGTGCGATTGGGCAAAGCTCTCTCCTTGATGTGATTTCTTCGGGCTTAGTGGTCGGCCCAATCTGAGTTTGGTAAAGAGCATCCGAATCTTATCCTCCATTCGCGCCTCGAAGGCTTCGAATTTAGCATTGAATACCTCCTCAGATGTCATAGTATATGGCGTCTAATCTGTGATATCAAGATCTCTCTTTTGTTGTCGGGTTAAAGGCATGTATTGGTTGAGAGAGGTGATGGTCGAAAGGGTTGGTAGATTGATGGATGTTGGCTACGGTTTAGGCTTGTTTTGTGGCTATTTTGGGTGCAGGTTGAGGGTGTGGTTTGGTAGAGTTTTAGGGCTGTAGATAAATGTTTTAGATCTATAGTAGATGGTAGCAAGGGTTTGATAGAAATCAATGGAAGTTGCAGCAAGTATGTGCTGTCTTGTAAGAGTAGAATTGTCGTCGAAGAAACAATGGTTTCTCGACGTAATTCCCACCAAAAACGTGAGAGAATTGAGGAGGGAATTGATAGCAAAATCATAATTTATATGACAGAAAGGATATCTAATTTAATTAAGAAAATTTCGGCAGTATAACAGCAAGGAAATTGGTGCAAGTTGCGATTGCAGAATTCTCGTCGAGAAATTTCAGCAGGTTACGACGAAAATTTGTAGCAACACAAAATCGTTTTTAGAGATAAATTTCTTTATAGATTAATCTTAGATGGAAGCCAAGATGATCTATGAAGTGTATAAGAAATTTCATTCAAAAAAGATTGCAAATAGATGGGTTAAGGCAACAATATGCGGCTGAAATTTTCTGCAGCACAGATTTTTAAGTATAGCAGATTGGACGTAAAAGATCAGAGGTTTATATTTAGAATTTTTTTATGAAACCAAAGGGAATCTGCTATTAGGAAATGTCAAAGATGTCATAAAAATTTCGTAGAGATTTGGATAGAAAAAACACAGTAGCAAGATCAAACATACAGTGCTATACGGTTGGAATTCTGCAATGTATCTTTCGTCGTAGAGATGAAAACTTTATGACGAAAAGTTTATGCAGCAATATAGGAATAATTTTTTTTTTGGGATTTTCAAATAAGGATAACTAAATTGCAGCAGTAGTAAGGTAGAAAACCAGAACCTGTTGCAATTCACGGGGAGATCAAAGGATGATCCATGGTGGTGGAGATGATGGCGGAATTTGGCAACGATCTCTTAAGCAATTGTGGGAATTGCTTTGGGCGGTTGTGGAGGGTTGATGGAAGGGCAGCGAGACACCAAGAACGCTGCTCTGATACTAGGTGTTAGAACCCTTGTAGATTCTAAACTGGGGGTTGATCTCTTTAGGGGATCGGCCTCCTTGGAATTCTGCAGGTGTTAGAACCCTTGCAGATTATGAACTTGGGGTTGATCTCTTTAGGGGATCAGCCTCCTTTGAACTCTATAGGGGTTCCTCCCTCTAAGTTACTGCTCAAAGGCTGCAGAAAAGATTCATCTATTTCTTATGAAAAGAGGAGGAATACATGGCTATTTATAGGGTTTCTAAACCCTAACTCCTAATAGGACTCCTACTCAAGACTCCTTCTTCTAACCAACTCCTAATAGGACTTCTAATCAAGACTCCTATTTCTTTACAACTCCTAATTCATCTCTAAGAAACAATCTCCTAACCCTAGCCGGCCTCTTCACCTCGTTAATAGGGGTCGGCTTAGGTAGGTTTTACATGAATGTCCCTCTTATGACTCTTCTAGCTAGAGTCCTAACAGTGTCTAAGAGGAAACGAGATGAGGTGAACAGTGCATACCTATGGCATTGTAGGCTAGGTCACATCCATGAGGGAATGATTCAAAAGTTGCTAAATGATGGATATCTAGATCCATTCGACTATGTGTCATATGCAACTTGCGAGCCTTGCCTTCGTGGAAAACTGACCAACTATCCATTTAGTGGAATTGGAGAGAAAGCCACTGAGCTGTTGGAACTCATACATAGTGATGTATGTGGACCCATGTTAACTCATGCCATTGGTGGTTACTCCTACTTTATTACCTTTAGTAATGATTTCTCAAGGTATGGATATGTGTACTTAATGAAGTATAAGTCCGAGGCTTTTAAGAAATTTAGAGAGTATAAGAATGAGGTAGAGAACCAGACTAGAAAGAGTATTAAAACATTTTGATCAGATCGAGAAGGTGAGTACTTAAGTATAGAGTTTACTCAGTTCCTTAAGGACCATGGGATATTATCCCAATGGACACCTCCTTATACACCTCAGCTCAATGGTGTCTTTAGAAAGAGGAATCGTACGCTATTACATATGGTACGGTCTGATAAGGGTAATAAATGTGATAAGACACGCATGACATCAGCTGTCTCAAATGACACCTTACAACACCAGGTTAACGCAGACCGGAGCGTCGACCGAGGAACAATAACGTCCTGCTCAAGCTCGGTTCTTCACGCCACGCCAACACCAATGTTAGACGCTACCAGCCTGTCCCTTGCAAACGGGCACATCAGGAAATAGTAAGCTTCTCTATAAATACCCTCGCATTCCGAACGAAAAAGGGGAGGAGACTTCTTCATCAAAAACCCCCTTCACCTCAACTGACTTGATCGTCGGAGGGGTCGAGAGGAGGACCCCAACCCGACCTTTATGCATGTGAAAGCCGGCGGTCCCCGGGGATGCAAAGGCAAGTCCCCGCTTAGAGGAGACAACGACACCGCACCCGACCACCTCGGCGGAATAAAAAACTGACTCGGGAAGATCCCCCCGTCATCCGGTCCCGAACCGAGCCGCGTCGGCCCCGAGGCCACGGCTCAAGGTTGTTTACACTAACATTTTGGCGCTAGAAGGAGGGCCGGAATGTCAAGGGATCACCCGATTGGCCCGGACGAACCTGCGGTTGGCCCGGACGAACTTGCGGCTGAGGGGTCACATTCGATTGGAGCGTCAGGGGAACATCTCCCGCACGGAGATCTTCGTGATGAACACCCCGCCATGACTTCAGAGCGCTATTGGCGGATATTCAATGACTCGGGCTTGTCGCCCCCCGACGGTGCCCCCGTTGCCCCATCGCCCATGTCATCCGAGGCCTTCCATGACCTCACCCATCAAGTCCGAATTCTGACCGATATGGTGCAATCCGTTATTCCCCTTGTTCCCCGTCCACCACGCCCCTCGGTTGTCCAACCATTGCGGCAATAGGAGCCACCCATTCAGGCTTCCACACTGCCTACGGAGCTCCCTGCTTCGCCTCGGGTACCGCTACCCCCACCTGGGGGCCGGGCGACGGTCGACCCAAGAGGCCACCCGGAACCTGAGGCATTATCTTCGGATTCCACAGATTCCCTGTGAGCCCAGCTGCGCTTCGTCAATCAGTGGCTCGGCGATGTGCAGAAGGAGGTTCGCAGGGCAAGGGGGGAGTTTGGGGAGGTCATGTGCCGGGGACCCCCATTCACGCCCGAAATACTGGACCATGCAGTCCCCCCGAACTTCCGACTCCCCTCCCTGGACGCGTATGATGGTTCCACCGACCTAGCTGACCATGTAGCTGCTTTTCGCACCCAAATGGCGCTATACGGAACCTCGGATGCCCTGATGTGCAGAGCATTCCCTACCACCCTGAGAGGGCTGGCCCACGCGTGGTATGGCGGCTTGAAGACCGGAACGATCGCTTCATTCGACCAACTCGTCGAGGACTTCGAGCTCCATTTTGTGGCCTATGCGCAACCGAGGCCTTCCGTGGCACTCCTCCTCGGACTCAACCAGAGGGAGGACGAACCCCTCTCCCTTTTTATGAATCGTTTTGTGACAAGAGTCCGGGAATTGCCGGACGCTCACCCCTCCCTATTGATGTAGGCGTTTATGATAGGCTTGCGCCCCTCCAGGTTTTTCTGGTCCCTCGTGGAGCACCCTCCCGTTACGGTGCCCCAGATGCTCCAACGCGGGAACCAGTTCATTGCGGTCGAAGCTTGGATGGCCGGAAAGTGGCAAGAGCCCAAGAGGGAAAGGCCGGAGCCGACTCGGGGACAACAGCCTCTTGCACCAAGACGCAAGCTGAACTAGCCTGATCCTCCTGCGCTAAGGCCTCCTATACCATCTTTGGGTGCATCCCGAACAGAGATATTTCTCCAAATAAGGGGAAAAGGGCTGCTCAAGGCCCCCTTCCCGATGAGGAGCCCGCGGGAATTAGCCGACCAGTCCAGGTATTGTCACTTCCATCGGCAAAACAGGCACGATACTGAGGAATGCCGCGAGCTGTCGTGGCAGATCCAGGAGCTCGTCCGTAGAGGACACCTCGGTCAGTACACTCGACAGGGTAGGGATCCATCACCCCACCTGGGGGGTCACGTTGAGCGCCTCATTAACGTCATCACAGGCGGCCCGGCGTCTAGTGGGATCAGCATGTCCGGAAGGAAGGCATATGCCCGCTCGGCTAGGGACGACGCTCCCCGACGCAGGCCCGACCCTCGGGTCGCATTTCCCCCCGAGGGCGCTGGATGATCGGAGCATGATGATGCGCTCGTAATAATGGCTCGGATCGCCAATGCCCAGGTGAGGAGAATCATGATTGACATGGGAAGCTCGGCTGACGTGCTATATCTTGATGCCTTCCAGAAACTGGGGCTAGCTAGGGAGGCTTTGGAACCTATCTGCTCCGCACTCACTGGTTCACGGGCGACTCGATCTAGCCGATGGGAGCCGTCACTTTGCCCCTGACCCTAGTTACATCGCCCAAAACAAAGATGGTGATGTCCACCTTCCTAGTAGTGGATCTCCCTATAGCATACAATGCCATCCTTGGTCGCCCCACCCTCAACAAAGTCAGGGCCGTGGTCTCCACCTACCACCAGACCGTGAAGTTCCCGACCCACGCGGGAGCAGGGGAGGTTTGGGGGAGCCCTCGGGTATCCAGGCAGTGCTACCTAACGGCGGTCTCCCTGCACAAAAGGGCGAAGACCGACAGACCCTTGGATGATCCAAGGGAGAGAAAGCGGCCGAACCCGCATCCTGAGCCGTCCGCCCCTACTTGTGACGTGCCCTTGGTAAAGGATCGCCCCGATCGGACCGTCAAGGTCGGGTCGAAAATGCCCGAGGAGGAGCGGAAACAACTCATCGGCTTCTTGCAAGAGAACGCCGACGTCTTCGCTTGGTCGCCATCTGATATGATGGGCGTCGATCCAAAGGCCGCCCAGCACCACCTCAACATAGCGCCTGATGCACGGTCGGTGAAGCAAAAACTGCGACCCCAGGCCCCAGACAGACAACAGGCCATCCGCGAAGAAGTGGAGCGGCTCCTAGCAGCTGGCTTCATAGAGGAAGTCAAGTACCCGCAATGGTTGTCAAATGTAGTTCTGGTAAAGAAGCACAATGGGAGCTGGAGGATGTGCATTGACTACACCAGTCTCAATCGTGCATGCCTAAAGGACTGCTATCCGCTCCCAAGGATCGACCAGCTCATGGACGCAACCGCCAGACATGCCCACCTCTCATTCATGGACGCCTTCTCCAGCTATAATCAAATCTGAATGGCGCCCGAGGACCAGGAGCACACGGCTTTCCTCACCAACCTGGGAGTATACTTCTACAAAGTAATGCCGTTTGGGTTAAAGAATGCGGGCGCAACCTATCAGAGAGTCGTAAACAAAATGTTTACCCAACAGATAGGGCAAAACGTGGAGGTCTACGTGGATGACATGATCGTAAAAAGTCGCGCGCCAGCAGATCACCTAGCCGACTTAACCGAGACATTCGCCACACTATGAAGTTATGGTTTGTGTCTCAACCCGGCGAAATGTGTCTTTGGCGACAACTTGGGAAGGTTCCTCGGATTCATCATACACAAAAGAGGAATCAATGTCTATCCAGAAAAGGTCCAAGCGATCATTGATATGCAAGCCCCCCAGACAATCAAGGACCTACAGCGACTGAATGGAAGACTTGCTGCCTTATCCTAGTTTCTCTCCCGATTGGGCGATCGCTGCCTCCCCTTCATCCGGGCGCTAAAGAACCCAAAGGACTTCTAGTGGACGCCACAGTGTGAGGAAGCTTTCGGACAAGTCAAACAACACATGGCCAACCTTCCCCGCCTCACCTCGGTATCTATGGGGGAAGAACTTAGCATCTACTTAGCTGCCTCACGGCACGTGGTCAGCTCTGTCCTGATCAAAGAAGCCTCTGACGAACAATTACCGGTCTACTACGCTAATCATGTCTTGAATGGGCCTGAGGAGCGATATCCACCAATTGAGAAGCTTGCTCCAGCGCTCGTTCTAGCGGCCCGGAAATTGTGTCCCTATTTCCAAGCCCATCCGATCAAGGTAATCACCGACCAACCCCTCAAGTAGGTGTTATCAAAATTTGACGTTGCAGGTCGGCTCCTCAAATGGCCGGTGGAGCTTGGAGAGTTCGACATACACTACGCACCAAGGACCGCCATTAAAGCACAAGCGGTGGCTGACTTCATCTCGGAATTCGCCCAGACTGAAGACCAGGCTCCCAGTCAACCCGGAGAAGCATGGGTCCTACAAGTAGACGGCTCGTCCGCTTTAATAGGGGCTGGCGCGGGACTAGTGCTATCGGCCCCCAACGGGCGTTCGTTCGAACGCTCCCTTCGCTTCGGGTTCCACGCGACCAATAACGAAGCCGAGTATGAGGCACTCCTAGCAGGGCTCAGACTATCCCGTGAAATGCAGGTGGATGCCATCAACGTCCTCACCGACTCACAGCTAGTGGCCGAGCAACTCAACGGTGGGTACGAGGCCAGGGAACCCACCATGGCAAAATACCTAGCGGAGGTAAAAAGCTTAGCCTCCAATTTTTCTCACTTTACGGTATCCAGGGTGCCAAGATGTCGGAACAAGTGAGCTGACGAGTTGGCTAAGTTGGCCTCGAAGTCAAGTTCCAGCACCCACCCCGAGATCGAGAAACTCCCCTCTCGAGCCATCTCGGTCTCGACTATGTCTCCGGCCGACACTCGAACCACATGGGTATAGGAGATGCTCCACTTCAAACGCGACGGGATCCTTCCTGCCGACGAGGCTTCGGCTCGGCGCATCCACCGAACGCAAGCATGGTACTCCGAGGTAAATGGATGACTTTACAAGCGGTCCTTCTCACACCCGCTTCTGTGGTGCCTCGGGCCAGAAGAGGCACTGACGGTTCTGGCCGAGGTTCATGAAGGGATTTACGGAGAGCATATCGCCGCCCGGACCTTGGCCTACAAAATCCTTCGCTAAGGGTACTACTGGCCCACCATGGTTCGAGACACGAAATCTTACATGCAGAAGTGCGGCCCATGCCAGAGGCACGCCCGAACGCCCCGGCAGCCGTCAGTAGCGCTTGCTCCCATTAATTGCGCATGGCCGTTCGCGTAGTGGGGACTGGACCTCCTCGGCCCTTTCTCTCCAGCCTTGGGACAGCGGAAATATATTATAGTCGCCGTAGACTACTTCACCAGATGGCCCGAAGCCGAGCCACTAGCAACGATCACGGAACGACAAGTTGAGAAGTTTATCTGGAGGAATATCGTGACTCGGTTCGGCCTGCCTAGAACCATCGTCATGGACAATGGATCCCAGTTCGCCAGCAAAAGATTCCGAGAGTTCTGCGCGAACTATGGGATTCAATTAAGGTACAGTTCGGTGGCCCACTCTCAGACGAACGGGTTGGTCGAGGTAACCAACCGGTCCATTTTGGACGGACTCAGGAGGAGGGTGACTACAGCCCGAACGACTTGGGTAGGAGAGCTCCCTAGTATCCTATGGTCCTTGCGGACCACCCCCAAAACCGCAACCGGAGAATCACCCTACAACCTCTCATACGGGACTGAGACCGTCCTACCCCCCGAAGTAGTTTTTCTTACCCCTCGGGTGGAAGAATACGACGAAGGGACGTTAGCCCAAGGACTACGCGTTAGCCTCGACCTAATCGAAGAGCGACGTGCTGACGCGCACCTGAAAGACCTTTCCTACAAGAGAGCCATAGCGAGGATCTATAACCGCGGGGTACACCCTCGACCCATCAAAATGAATGACCTGGTCCTGCGAAGGACTGAAGTCAGCGACCCGACCAAAACGCACGGTAAGCTTGCTGCTAACTAGGAAGGACCTTACCGGGTTATTGACGTTGTCCGGCTCGGCACCTATCGACTTGCAACCATGGAAGGCTACCCTTTGCCAAGGACGTGGAACATACGAAATCTTAAGAAATTTTTTGTGTAGCCAAACACAGAGTGAAGATCTGAACAAAATTTCTTTATTGGAAAATTCAAAAGTTACAAAACTAGACCAAACACAAGACCAACCAAAACTTTACATTATGAGTACGTGCCCTAACTATTGAGGCCCTAAACACTATCGTCGAAAGGGACCTCATCTGGCATGTCTAGGTCTCGATCTTCGGGGAGTGAGGCGAAGGGGTTCGCTTCAAACTCCAAACCGGGGTGGCGTGCCCTGAATCGGCCTAGGGCGATCCTGTACCCATATTCGTAGGTGACCTGCCCCGACCGAACTAGCCCCAGCTGGAAGCCCGAGGACTGTTTGTAGTCCTCAATTAGCTTCCTGTCTTTCTCTGGCCACAGACTCTATTCGGCGGCCAGGGCCTTGGAAGCCGTCTTCGCCTCAGCCGAAGCCTCTTCCAGTTTTCTGGTAAGGGCGACCGCCTCGTTCTGGGCCAGACATGCCTCGGCCTGGGTCGCCCTTAATGCCCACTGGAGCCCTTCGTGCCGTTCTTCGGCCACCTTCGCCTCCGACTTGAGACGTATGACTTCCGCCTCCAGCGCCGAGAAGCGTTGGTCAGCCGCTACCGCCTCGGTCTTCAAAAGCATCACCTCCGCTTCTAACTCCCAGGAGCACTGCTCGGCCGCTGCGACTGCTTCCGGAGCTGCCCCGGCATGGACCTCCTCGATTTTCCGGTGCAGCTCGGCATTTCGATCGCACAGGACACCGAGAGCTTGACCCGCGTCGCGAGCACGGTCCGCTAACGCCATAGCATAATGCTGGCCCTGCGAAGAATGAACAAAACATTGGTACAAATTCCGCCTGGATACAAGAAGGGGTCCGAAGGTGAGACGCTTACCCACAGCAACGACTTGGCAGATTTACCAAGCAGAACGTCTGAGGGCATGGTATACAGCTCTCGGGCCATATCGGGATGAAGCCCGCCTCAGACGAACGCGGCCATGACCTCCTCGTCTACCCACACCCGCGTCTCGTGGGTCAGCCCCGCCCACCGGGCTTCCAACGGATCGGAGGGTCGGCCCTCTAGCAACCCGCCCATCACACGGGCCTGGTAAGACTCGTCCTACGCCGCCACAGGAAGGCGACATAGATCTCGGATGGAAGGCTCTCAAGGCGCCTTCCCCGCCCCCGCATTGCTCGGTCCGGCCTCCCCTTGATTGGAGCCTCGTCGTCGGTCATGGTTGCCCGACTCAACTGCAACCTCCCTTGGCCGAGTCGCTAGAGGGGTTGGCTTCTTCGAGGCAGCAATCTTGGCCTTTTTCCGAGGGCGGCCGCCCTCGAGCACCACCTGTGCCTCTCTTGTGCCGACACCCGGATCGGCCAGATGACGCGGCGACGGCGTCGATGAAGAGCGCCCCCCGTGCATAGCAATTAGGTTCACCATTTCTGCATATAAACGTCGACAGAGGTTAGGATCTCAAAAAAAGAACACCCACAAAAACCCACCCACTATTTGCTAAGGGCATACCTCAAGACATTGGGCTCAGATCCACCTCGACCAGCCATGCCTCGGTCATCTCTCGAATGACTCGGGAGGCCGGAAGAATCTCCTTAAGTCTTTGGAGGGCCTTGCGCTCCTCGTCATCTAGAGCCGGGATGGTGTTGTCGATAGCGCGTGCCGCCCACCGGAGCCCGAAGCTCCAACCCTCTGGATGGCTCATATAAAAGAAACACTCCTTCCACCCTTTGTTATTGGAAGGAACCCCGCTAACACGGAAATCTGGTCGGGCAGACAGGTAATAGCCCCCTGACCCCTTCGAGAGACGGAAGCAAGAAAGGAAGAGGGACATACTAGGGGTAATATCGGTATAATGGCACTCCCCTAAGAACGCCACCAGATAGCGCCAGGAGTTCGGCGCCATCTGAGAAGGAGAAATGCACCACCATGAGACATAGGCACTTATGACTGGGTGAAGTGGGAGACGCAACCCAGCCTCAAAGGCGTCTAAGGTTAAGGCAAAACCCCTTGGGATGGGGTCGTACGCCCATTGCCCTGACTCAGGGACAATGAGCGAAAACTCCTCCGGGATACCGTAGCGACCCCAGAGGTAACCAAGCGATGACTCGCTCACACTAAAGTCGAGGTCGTGCGGCCACATTAGCGACTCGAGGGCTCGAGCCGCTTTCTCGTCCGACGATGAGTAGGGACTCGCCGGCAACACTCTCTCTCCCACGTTGCCAGAAGTGGGAGGCGAAGAAGACAAAGGCAAAGGAAGAAGAGAGGCCATCCTTACCAAAACTTATAAGGAGGAGAGGGACAGCCGAGTACCGAAACAGGATCGTACGGAGAGAAAAATCAAAACGAATAACAGGACGTGTATGAGGCCAACCCCACACTATTTATAGGCCAAATCCCGCCAAAAAGACGACCCTTCCTCTCCTGGGGCATTTTTTCGAGAAAGACCGAATGACACTTTGCCATAAATATGGTCTGACGTGGCGACTCACCCGCGCATGATACGAATCCTGATGCATTTATCTTACCGGCCTCGAAAACCAGTTCTTCCCGAAAGTGGCAACCCCTTGGGCTTCCCTAGAAAAGCGACCTGGCTCCCTGCATATATGCATCGCTAAGCAGTAGGTTATCGGTCACTGACCAAGTGACTACTCGGCCGCACGATACCCGAGACCACACCTGCGTGGTTTGCCCGCTTGTATCGTGCTACTCGGTCGCACGATGCCCGAGACCACACCTGCGCGGCCAGCCCGCCTGCATCGTGCTCCTCGGCTTCCTGCTCCCGAGACACACCTGCGCGGCCAGCTCGCCTGCGTCGTGCTCCTCGGCTTCCTGCTCCCGAGATACACCTGCGCGGCCAGCCCACCTGCGTCGTGCTACTCGGCCGCACGATGCCCGAGACCACACCTGTGCGGCTAGCCCGCCTGCGTCGTGCTCCTCGGCTTCCTGCTCCCGAGACACACTTGCGCAGCCAGCCCACCTGCATCGTGCTCCTCGGCTTCCTGCTCCTAAGACACACCTGCGCAGCCAGCCCCCCTGCGTCGTGCTCCTCGGCTTCCTTCCCCCAAGACACACTTGCGCGGCCAGCCCGCCTGCGTCGTGTTCCTTGGCCACGTGTCACTCAAGACCCCAGCCTTTGCCCGACCTATTTGATTGAGTAGTGTCCATCGGTCGCACCCTATCCGCGATCACCACCGCACACGCAACCCCCATTTGACTACGAACCTCCACGATATCTGTACCCCCCGTAACAAACCGGTTGACGACCAGCAGGGACAGTTTCTCAAAGCTAGAGCCATGCATCGGACTCCCAGTACGAGAACCGATGCATAGCTTCTTTCCGGGGAGAAATATGATAAGGGTAATAAATGCGATAAGACACGCATGACGTCAGCCGTCTCAAATGACGCCTCACAGCACCAGGTCAACGCAGACCGGAGCGCCGACTGAGGAACAATAACGCCCTGCTCAAGCTTGGTTCTTCACGCCATGCCAACACCAATGTCAGATGCTACCAGCCTGCCCCGTGCAAATGGGTATATCAGGAAACAGTAAGCTTCCCTATAAATACCCCCGCATTCCTAACGAAAAAGGGGAGGAGACTTCTTCATCAAAAACCCCCTTCACCTCAACTGACTTGATCGTCGGAGGGGTCGGGAGGAGGACCCCGACCCGACCTTTATGCAGGTGAAAGCCGACGGTCCCCGAGGACGCAAAGGTGAAAGCCGACGGTCCTCGGGGATGCAAAGGCAAGTCCCCGCTCGGAGGAGACAGCGACATTGCACCCGACCACCTCAGCGGAATCAAAAACCGACTCGGGAAGATCCCCTCGTCATTCGGTCCCGAACCGAGCCGCGTTGGCCCCAAGGCCACGGCTCAAGGTTGTTTACACTAACACGGTCCATGATGAGTTTCGCTCACATACCCATCTTATTCTAGGGATATGCCCTAGAGACCGCAGCTTACCTTCTGAACAGAGTTCTAACTAAGTCGGTAGTGTCTACACCATATGAGATATGGAAAGGGAAGAAGCCTGATCTTAAGATTGTTAAGATTTGGGGCTGCCCTACCCACGTTAAAAGACACAACCCCGATAAGTTAGAATCAAGGATAGAGCGATGCAAATTTGTGGGATACCCCAAGGAAACTTATGGGTATTATTTCTATCATCTCGAGGACCAAAAGGTCTTTGTAGCTAAGAGAGTAGTGTTCCTTAAGAAGGAACATATTCTTGGCGGAGATAGTAGGAAAATGATAGAGTTGAGCGAGGTTAGAGAACCAAGCTCGAGCACCACTCTACAGCCCGAGTCTGTTCAGGTACCTAAAACACAAGTTTTCAACTTTACGCAGGTCTGATAGAGTATCCCATCCTCCTGAGAGATATGTGGAATATATTAGATGAGAGGATGTTGAGGATATTGATCCTCAGACCTACTAGGAGGCTATTATGAGTATAGACTCCGGGAAGTGGCAAGAAGTTATGAATTCTGAGATGGATTCTATGTACTCCAACAAGGTTTGGAACTTAGTTGATACACCCAAAGGTATTGTACCCATTGGTTGCAAGTGGATCTTTAAGAAAAAGATTGGAGTAGATGGAAAGGTAGAGACCTACAAAGCAAGGCTAGTGGCTAAGGGGTATCGTCAAAGGCAAGGTGTTGACTACAACGAAACCTTCTCACCCGTAGCAATGCTAAATTCCATCAGAATTCTATTGGCTATTGCAACACACTATGAATATGAGATCTGGCAGATGGATGTGAAAACTGCATTCCTCAATGGGAACCTCAAGAAGGAGGTGTATAAGATGCAACCTGAGGGATTCGTGTCTAAGAACTACCCAGATAAGGTGTGTAGGTTGCTTAGATCCATTTATGGACTAAAGGAAGCTTCTCGAAGTTGGAACACAAGATTTGATGAGGCAATCAGATCTTATGACTTCGTTAAGAACGAAGATGAGCCTTGTGTGTACAGAAAGGTAAGTGAGAGCGCTATCACCTTTTTGGTGTTATATGTGGATGACATCCTGATAATTGGGAATGACGTAGGAATCCTATCCACAATAAAGGCTAGGTTATCTAGACACTTCTCCATGAAGGACTTAGGGGAAGCATCCTATATCTTGGGGATTAGAATATATAGAGATAGATCCAAGAGGATGCTTGGCTTGTCCCAGTCCAAGTACATAGAAACCATTGTCAAAAGGTTTGGCATGGAAAATTCCAAGAGAGGTCTCATACCGATAAGACATGGGATATCGCTTTCTACGAGTATGTCCCCAAAGACTCCAGAAGAAAGGGCAAACATGGATATGATACCTTATGCCTTAGCAATAAGGTCTATCATGTATGCCATGCTATGTACTAGGCCTGATATAGCGTATGCTTTTAGTGTCACGAGCAGGTATCAAGCAGATCTAGGCTTAGAGCACTGAAAAGCAATAAAGTGTATCCTTAAGTACTTGAGAAGGACTCAGGATCTTTTACTAGTATATGGAGGTAGTAACCTTAAGGTCGAAGGCTACACAGACTTAAGTTTTCAGTCTGATGTTAATGATAGCAAGTTGAATTCAGGGTATGTGTACACCTTGAATGGAGGAGTAGTGTGCTAGAAGAGTTCCAAGCAAGATACTACTATTGACTCGACCACAGAGGTGGAGTACATTACTGCATCAGATTCAGCAAAGGAGTGAGTCTGGTTGAAGAAGTTCATCACAGATTTGGGAGTCGTGCCGGGTAGCGAGAAGCCAACTTCCTTATATTGTGACAACTATGGGGTGATTACTCAAATAAGGGAACCTGGGTCTCATCAGAAGTGTTTTGAGGAGGTTCCAGCTTATCAAAGAGATCGTAACCTGAGGAGATGTAGTAGTGGAAAGAGTTCCATCCAAAGATAACATTGCAGATCCACTGACAAAGCCGTTGTCTTAGATTGTCTTTGAGCATCACAGGGGTCTGATGGGGATCAAACACATAGGTGATTGGCTTTAGGTCAAGTGGGAGATTGCTAGTCATAGGTGCCCAGCAAGTCAATCACGTGAGTGATGGCATGTGTGACTTGATACAGAATCTTTTTGCTTATTATATTTTGACATATATCACTTTATAACTATTGCATATATGCATATATATATTGTGATGTCCTTGGATCTATGCAATGGGAATCGGATCGTGATGAGATCACGATAATGAGATCGATTCACCTTTAAACACAGATCCTAAATAATCCCGGTCATAGGTTACTCAAGATGGACATCGTGATAACCGAACAGACTGGTGTGTTGTATACCCGTCCATATGATGGATGCTGCTGGTCTCATAGTTGCTCATGTAAGGACACTAGGGATACAGTACAGGTGCTCATTGGAGAATGAGTTCACTAATTGATCCGCTTACAGAAAGCTAGATGGTTGATGATGCCTTATTGTTAGACAGCAATTCCGTAGTCCTAGTGGTGTATCTGGTCCTTAGACTTGAGACACCAAGGATGTCCTGTATGAGTGCTCCACTCTTTGATACCAGACTTATAGGTTTGGTTGTCCCAGATCTAGTATAGTTGGTCATTGGGAGTGGTAGTCGACCTTACGAGGGCTATTGAGTGTCGATAGAGGATCATCCACTCTCGGCGTCATGAGAGGAATATCCCATGTGTTCTTGCTTAGACAAATCCCTGGCCAGGGTTATTCGGGTTGAGAGAGAAAGAGTTCTCTGGGAGAATCTGATTAGAGCAAGACTCGAGTAGAAACCGTATGGGTCTGACAACACCATGCTCGATATATGGTCTCTGGGATATTAGATGGATGAGGGACTATAGGTACACGGTAACTGAGGAAAGATAGGTCCAATGGATTGGATTCCCCTGTATCGTCTGGGGACTATGGCGTAGTGGCCTAGTACGTCCGTAGTCGATGAGTCAAGTAAATTATTATAGAGATAATAATTTACTGAGTTAGAAGGAGTTCTGACAGGTATGACTCACGGCCAGCTCGATATTGGGCCTAGAGGGTCACACACATATAGTAGGCATTGCGATGAGTAGAGGTTCGGATATGAGATATCCGATGGAGCCCTTGTCTTATTGGATATCCAATAACCCCCTGAATTATTGGATCCCATGGACGGGATCCAATAAGAGCCCATAAGAGATTATTGGATAGAGATCCACTAATCTAAAAGGCTTGGGTTATTGGATGCAGATCCAATACCTACTAGGCGAGGATCCATTAGGGTTTGACAGGGGACCTCTATAAATAGGAGAGATTCAGAGCCTCATAGGCTAGAGCCTTTGCTTGCCTCTCCTATTCTCCTCCCCCTCTCCACCTCAGAGCAGGCCTGGAGTTTTGAGGAGCGTCGTCGCAGCTCTACTGTGTGGATAACCACTAGAGAGGAGGACGCTTGACCTCCTTCACCCTCTCCTAAAGATCTGTAAGGAAACAAGGATATACGATCTCCCTAGGTAACACAATCTACTCTATACACAGTTTTAAGTTTCACGGATTTTACGCACCAATCTTCGCACAACGACGAACATCTCTTTGGGAATCGAGGATTTTGTTTTCTTGTTCTTCCACTACGCATGTGATGTCGCTCCTAAGATTTCCCAACATAAATACCCCTTACTTCTCAACTAGTAAAGCACAGAAAAATGATAAGAACTGAACCGAAACTATAGTGATCTAGCTTGCAAAAGCTGAGAGTTCACCTCTATCGTTTCTACGTGTGAAAGTTTGTAAAAGAAGAGTGAGCCACTTATGAAAGTTCTGTAAAGGGGTGATTGATCTTTTCCCTTCAAGAAAGATCAATGGTGAAAACTGGTGACCTCATTGGAGGAGTTGTCAGTAGTGGATATAGATCGGACGACTGAACCATTATAATTAGACGTGTTCTATTCTTGGTGCCTACTTTACTTTTGTTGCATTCTACTTTACTTCATTGCAAACTATCCAATCCCCTCCTCTCTACTCACTTACAAACTTATTCGAGTTAAACATCTTTCCAAAATGATTTTCGTAGAACTAAGAGTTTCATTGTACAAAGTTTTTCGAAATTGTTTAAATCTATCATTTTTATCCACTGTACTAATTCACCCCCCCTCCCCCCTTCTCTTAGTGCTATTTTTTATCCTAATAATTAGTATCAGAGCAAGGTCACTCACATTTTGGTTTGAAACCCAATAGAGATAGCGTTTGCCGGCAACCAAGAGGGTCACTCCATCACACGTCCACCCATGTTCAATGGAACGGATTACACCTATTGGAAAACTAGAATGAGAATTTTTCTAATTTCTATGGATTTTGAGTTATGTAGCATTGTGGAAAATGGCTTTTATAAGTCTTCTCTTCCAATGAATGATTGGAATGAGTTGAGGAATTAGACTTTCTCTTTAAATGCCAAGGCCATGAATGTCGTGTTTTGCGCTTTAGATAAAAATGAGTTCAATTGAGTGTCTATTTGTGAAATGACTTTTGATATTTGGTACACACTCGAAATCACTCACGAAGGTACTAGTAGAGTAAAGGAGTCCAAAATAAATCTTTTAGTCCATTCTTATGAATTGTTTCAGATAAACTAAGTGAAACCATTAGAGACATATACACCCGATTTACGGATGTCGTTAACAGTCTAAAAGTGTTTGGTAAAAGTTTTTCTAACTTTGAACTCATTAATAAAATATTTAGATCCCTTCTAAAGAGTTGGGACCCTAAAGTAACGGTCATTCAAGAGGCCAAGGATTTGAATAATTTTCCTTTCGAAAAACTTATTGAGTCATTAATGACCTATGAGATGACTTACAATGCTCATAAAGAGCTTGAGAATAATCTTCCCAAGAATAGGAAGGATATGACACTAAGAACTCATGAAGACCACTTGAAAGAATGTTCTAAGTGATGAGAACTAGATGATGACTTGGCACTCTTGACAATAAAGTTCAAAAAAATTATAAAAAAATAAATATTAAAATAATATTAAAAATAAAATTGAACAAAAAAAATAAGTTTTATGCTATGAATGTAAAAAGCCAGGACATTTTAAAAGCGAATGTCTTCAAGTGAAGAAGAAACAACTAAAGAAAAAAAAGGCACTTAAAGTAACGTGGGATGATTCGAGCTATTCCGAAGACGAAGAACAAAGCAACAAGGAAATCGCCAACTACCCACTAATGACTATCAAAGATGAGGTAAGTGATTTATTAGATGCAAATTTATCTTTCAATGAGCTTTTTAGTGCTTTTTATGATTTGTTCAATGAATGTAGAATAATGAGCAAAAAGTATAATTCTTTGAAAAAGGAGCATGCTCTTTTAAATAATAAATTTAAAAAACTTAAGCATGATAATCCTTCGTTACCTCCATGCACTAAGTGTGAACACTTAGAGGCACTTAAGAAGGAAAACTTGCTACTCAAAGAAACTCTAGAAAAGTTTAAGATTGGTAGTAAGTCCTTGAACATGATCCTTGCCAATAAAGGTCACGTTCATAGAAGAGAACGGATTCAGATTTGTGAGTAGCTCCCACCAAAATCCAACCACCTTTGTTAAAGGCCTACCTTGCATGTATCACCCCACACTAAATATAACTTTTGTTACAAACTCGAATATGTTGCTTATAAATGTCCGTTTAAGAGATACGGTCCACACAAGTTAATTTGGATCCCTAAAGGAACCTTAAATATGTTAAATCTCAGATTTTGATGATGAAACTAATCGATAAGTATTTATATTTTAATCTATGTTTTAAGTGATGCAAGATGCTTCGATCAAGATAAGACAATTAAAGCAAGAAAAATCATGTTGTGCCGGTGGAAACCATGTCAGAAGATTGGACGTCGGGCCGAAATATCGGTCGATGTATCGATAGAAGGCTTCGAGCCATAGATTCGGGCATCGGCCCAAGAAGAGTGGATATTGCACCAAGGATATCAGAGTTGCGGAGTCAACTAGCTGATTGGGCAATAGGCCGTAAGAGAGGATGATACGTCGAAGAATCGGACGAAGTGTCGTGGGATAAATGACATGCCAGACAACTTGATTAATGCTTAGTATTAATTGTCTAGATCAAAGTATGCTTTACATGTGCAGGATTAACTATGATAGTAAGACATGAAGCAAAATGAAGTATGCTTTACATGGGAGGTCGAGAGTTCGTCGGAAGTCCAAACGTTCGTCGGAGGTTCTAAAGGAACCAGTCGAGAAGTCTCAGAGTTTGCCAAAGAAGCTCGTCAGAACATGCCAAGAAGATCATCATGAAGTCTAGAAGCTTGTCGGGAGTCCATCGGAACATTGCCTTAGCAAATATCTTAGGATTTCATAGTTAGCACATAATTGGGCTTGGATTTGGGCCAACCCAATTAAGGGCTAGCTAGGCCCATGTAAGAATTGTGTTGGGCCCAATAAGAGGCCCAAACAGTACCCTAAGAAGTCTCACCATCGTGGCATAGTCTTCGAGACTATGTCAGGCAGTGGTACTGCCAGTCTGGGCGGTTGTACCACCCCTGGCAGGGTGCCAAGCGGTGGTACCGCCAGTCTTGGCAGTGGTACCGCCTAGCACTACCCCCCAGGCGGTGGTACCGCCAGACTTGGGTGGTGGTACCGCCCGTGCCCGGGGAACCCGAGATGGAAAAGTATTAGGCTCCAAGTTTGAATCAACTTGAAGCCTATAGATACCCCTCTCATCCCTGGTTAAAGCACACAAGTACAAAGAGATTAAAAGAGAGAAAACGCTACTGCAATCATATGTGTATTCCCTCCTCTAGCTTAAACTTAGATTTCTGTTAAGAGAGGAGAGTGAGTGCTTGTAAGGGTTATTTCATAAACCTGGTAAAAGAAGAAGAGGGGTGTAAAAGATGATTGGCCTTCGCCTATTGAAGGAAAGCCTCTAGTGGACGCCAGTGACCTCGTCGGAGGAGGAAGCCGAAAGTGGATGTAGGTCACGTTGACCGAACCACTCTAAAAATCTAGTTTGCATTTCTTTGAGTAATTTATCTTTCCTGCAAACCTCTTTAATTGTTTACTGCCTTCAAGCTATCTTTACGCTCTTACTTCACCTTCAAGTTAAGTTTCCGAAATCAGTTTTTAATGCAAATGGTTTTATCGTACGAAATTTTTTTTAAGTTGATGTTATTTTACCGCTGCACTAATTTACCCCCCCTCTTAGTGCCGACTCTTGATCCTAACAATTGGTATCAGAGCCTCATGATTTCTCATTTGGTTTAACACCCAAGAGAAATGACTCTTTTTGGCTTTCAAGAGGGTCACTATCTCATTCATCCTCCCTTTTTCAATGCGATGGACTACACTTATTGAAAAACTCGAATGAGAGTTTTCTTGCTTTCATTGAATCTCGATTTATGGTACATAGTCGAATCCGATTTTCAAAGGTCTTCTCTTCTAATGAACCATTGGAATGATTTTGAGAAGAAGATATTTTCATTAAATGCAAAGGCTATGAATGCCTTATTTTGTGCCTTAGACAAAAACGATTTTAATCAGATTTCTACTTGCAAAATAGCTTTTGACATATGACACACTCTCAAAATCACACACGAAGGCACTAATAGAGTAAAAGATTCAAAGATTAATTTTTTAATGCATGATTTCGAGCTATTTCAAATGAAACTAAGCGAGACTATTGGAGACATATACACCTGTTTTACGGATGTTAATAGTTTAAAAGCACTTGGTAAAAGTTTTTTGAATTTTGAACTTGTTAACAAAGTTTTACATTCACTTTAAAAAAATTGGGATTCTAAAGTAACGGCAATACAAGAATCTAAGAACTTGAACTATTTTCCCATTGAAGAACTAATTCAGTCTTTGATGACCTATGAAATGACGTGCAATGCACGTGAAGAACTCGAGAACCACCTTCCAAAGGATAAGAAGGATTTTGAACTTAGAACATTTGAAGACCACTCGAGCATAAGCTCAAGTGATGGTGAACTTGAACACACTAAGAAATTTAAAAAGTTCATAAAACCAAAATTAAAGAACAAAAAGAATGCAACTACTTGCTTTGAACGCAAGAAGAAGAACAAAAATTGGGATGAATCGAACTCCTCCGAAGACGAGGAGAAAATCAAGAAAGGCGAGGTGGCAAACTACGCCTTAACGACTTTCGACGATAAGGTAATCAAAACCCCCTTAATTCATTTCGAAATTACATGATGCTTTTCATGATACATTTTTTTAATTTAGTTTAGAATTAATTTTCCTAAAAATTACATGTTTAATAATGAAAATACAAAAATTAGGAATCATGCTTATCATGCTAGTAATTTTGAAAATAATCATGAAAAATACATATTTTATGATAAACAAATAAAATGATTTTGATTGAAAATATGAAATCATGCTTGATAATATGATGCATAATGATGTTTTGATATCATGATTGATGATTTTATTCTATGCATGAGATTTTAAAAATTATGCATGATGATTCTTGAGATTTATAGATTATCGACTTTTACGGTTTTAAAAGTTCTTTTTCAGTGTTAATGTATGATGCATGTTTTTATTTGGCATAAATGAAAAAGGCATATTTCTATGAAATTAAATCACATGAATTGAAATAACTAAAACGAGAAAAGCATTTTTTTTAAATTTATTTTTTTCTATCTTATCAAATTTTCACTAAGAGATTGATAAAGTTGTTTGTGTCATTCAGAATCTCTTGAAAGTAATGTTGAGATTTTGATGATTTTGATTATTTAAATTTAAAATGAGTTTTATCAAAATTATGATCTCGATTTCTTAGAATAAATGAGATTACCTATGATAATCATTTTGATTTTTTTGATTCATGGAATTTTTTATTCATGCCTTGATCTTTCATTTGTTTATGAGATGGTTGAAATCTTTTTACCTTTGAATTCTTCTCTTCTTCTTTCAATTTTTGAAATTATGTATGTTATATGTTGGAGATTTGAAACCATATTTTGATATCATGCATACCCAAGAAATATTGATTTGACAAATTGAATGAATTGAAAATGAATGATGATTTTTCTCTTAAATATAACTTGTGATTTTTTTTTAATCATCATCTTGATTTCTCGATATTCGATATATGAGATTTTTCTATGAATCAAGATTTTTCATAATATGATTCTTCTTGGTATTCACTAAAAAGGATGTATTCAAATTAACCATGATATGCTACTTGATATCTTGATAATTTATGACTTGAATTTTATTATGTAAAATTCATTGTATTAACGAAATATTTATCTCATCACCAAGTTCTTTTTGATATTTTTCATGTGATAATATGAATGCATAAAACACTCATGATATTATTTTGATGCATGCAATGATGAAATATTTATGATGAAAAATTGTTTTGATATTCACGACTTGATTTTTCATCTTTGATTACCTTACCTTTGTCATAATTTGAAAATTGATGTAAAGGGTCTTCCCTTCTTTTTGACAATGACAAAGGGAGAGATGGCTAACTTGCTACCTAGCTTGCATAATTCAAGAAGAAAGCAAAAATTACACTTCTTAAAAGAGAAGAAAGAACTTGCTTCTTAAACATCTTAAATTGTTAGCTTCCATGCTGTAAAATAATGTAACATTTTGTTAGCTTACGTTTTTGCAAAGGAAGCAAAAATAATCACACTTCTCAAAAAAGAAGAAATTGCTATCTTGAACATCGCTAAGAATTGCGAGCTTGAAATCTCAAGAAGATACAAAAATATGCTATCTTGCACATTGCAAAGAAAAGTTAATTTGTAAACTTGCACAACTCTAAATTATTGCTAGCTTGTATGTTGCAAAACTTGCTTTCTTTTTCAAACACTTGCTAGCTTGAACATTACAAAACAAACATGCTGAACTTGCAAATCTAGCAAAATTTACAAACTTGCAAAACTTAAAATTTTTGCTAGCTTGCATGATTATAAAACTGGAGATTTATGATGCAATGTATTGAACTTATATTCTAAATACATGAGAATTGAACTTCTTTTTGTTGATGACAAAGGGGGAGAAGTATGTTGATATCATGCATGATTTTATCATGATATGTTTGCTTGGATTTTTGAATCTAAGAATTATATGCCATATTGATAGGGGGAGTTTGTTTTAACTCCAGGAGTTAAGGTTAACTCCGTCGTCGATTGATTGTCATCATAAAAAAGGGAGAGATTGTTGAATCTCAGATTTTGATGATGAAACCAATCAATAAGTGTTTATGTTTTAATCTACGTTTTGAGTGATGCAGGATGCTTCGATCAAGATGAGACAATTAAAGTAGGGAGAATTATGTTGTGTCAGAGGAAACCATGTCAAAAGATTGGACGTCGAGCCGGAGGATCGATCGACGTATCAACAGAAGGCTTCGAGCCATGGATTCGGGCATTAGGCCAAGAAGAGCATATATTGCACCAAGGATATTGGAGTTGCAAAGTCAACTGGCCGATTGGGCAATAGGCCGCAAGAGAGGATGATGTGCCGAAGAATTGGACGAAGCATCGAGGGACCACTAACATGCCAGACAACTTGATTAATACTTAGTATTAATTGTCTAGATTGAAGTATGATTTACATATGCAGAATTAACTACGATAGCAAGGCATGAAGCAAAATGAAGTCCCAGAGTCAAGATTGAGATCACGTTGGGAGTTCGAGAGTTCATCGGAAGTCCGGACGTTCGTCGGAGGTTCTGGCGGACCTAGCCGAGAAGTCTCAAAGCTTGCTAGAGAAGCTCATTGGAACTCGCCAAGAAGATTATCGTGAAGTCCAGGAGCTTGTCGGGAGTCCGTCGGAACATTGCCAAGAGATCATCGGAAGTTCGCCGGAAGATCACCGGAAGCTCGCTAGAAGAATAGACATAGGGACTTGTTTAGCTTAGCAAATGTCTTAGGATTTCATAGTTAGCACGTAATTGGGCTTGGATTTGGGCCAACCCAATTAGGAGCCAGCTAGGCCCGTGTAAGAACTGTGTTGGGCCCAATAAGAGGCCTAAACAGTGCCCTAAGAAGTCTCACCGTCGTGGCACAATCTTCGAGATTGTGTCAGGCAGTGGTACCGTCGGTCTGGGCGGTTGTACCGCCCCTGGTAGGGTGCCAGGTGATGGTACTACCCAGCACTGCCCCCCAGGCGGTGGTACTGCCAGACCTGGGCGGTGGTACCACCCAGGGCAGTGTGAGTCAAACTGACATTAGGCGGTGGTACCACCCAGCACAAGCGATGGTACCGCCCGTGCTTGGGGAACTCAGGATGGAAAGGTTTTAGGCTCCAAGTTTGAATCAACTTAAAGCCTATAAATATCCCTCTCATCCCTAGTTAAAGCACACAAGCACAAAGAGATTAAAAGAGAGAAAACACTGCTACGATCATAAGTGTATTCCCTCCTCTAGCTTAAACTTAGATTTCTATTAACAGAGGAGAGTGAGTACTTGTAAGGGTTATCTCCTAAACCCGGTAAGAGAAGAAGAGGGGCGTAAAAGGTGATTGACCTTTGCCTATTGAAGGAAGGCCTCTAGTGGATGCTAGTGACCTCGTCGGAGGAGGAAGTCGAAAGTGGATGTAGGTCACGTTGATCGAACCACTTTAAAAATCTGGTTTGCATTTCTTTGAGCAATTTATCTTTACTACAGACCTCTTTAATTGTTTACTACTTTCAAGCTATCTTTACGCTCTTACTTCGCCTTCAAGTTATGTTTCCGAAATCAGTTTTCAACATAAACAGTTTTATCGTACGAAATTTTTTTTAAGTTGAGGTTATTTTACTACTGCACTAATTCACCCCCCCTCTTAATGCCAACTCTTGATCCTAACAAAATAACATAATGTAAAATAATAAGTTAGGTAGATCTATTTATAAGGAATCCAAGGTCAAATGTGTATCTAAAAGAACACCCCTTTTCTTGTAGATATGTTTACAATCACAAGCTAGGAGCAAAAATAATATTTTGATAATAGATGCTTAAGGCTTATGACCGAAGATCCAAAATACCTAATAAAGCTCTCTAGCCAAAATAATAAAGGAAATATCATTAGAATTAGAACTATTGGTTACAAAATGATTTTAATTAAAGATGCTTTAAATTAAATGAAATGATGCTTGATGACTTAATGATGCAATAATGTAATGTGAAATCCTATGTTTTGAAATTATGTGCTACACATTTGATCTTGAAGTTTTTTTTTGTTTTTATTTTTAAAGATGATGCAAGTTTTATTTAGCATAAAAGACAAAGGCATGCTTGTTTAAAATAAATCACATAAATTGAAACACAAAAAAAGGGGGAATGCATTATTCTTAAAAATGTCATGAAATCTTATCAAATTTTCAATGAATCTATTTACATCATTTTGAATCTCTTGAAAGTGATTTTGATGATTTAACAATTTGAATTTAAATAAGTTTTATCCTAATCATGATCTAGACTTTTCGAGATTTGATACTTGAGTTGTTGATAAACCCTTCAATTAAAGATGGTTTATGTAATGTCTTTCGGTGTTAAATAATGATGTATGATTTTTTTATGAAATACTAGAGCATACCTAGCTATCCTTAATCTTATATAAAATTATCTACATTGCTTCCATTGATTTTTTAAAAGAGGGGGTGATGATTGTTAGAATCAAGTTGGCACTAAGAGAGGGGGGTGAATTAGTGCAGTGGAAAAATTACGACGGTTTGAAAATCTTTGTATGATAAAAATCTGATTCTAACGAAAGCCATTTTATTTTTCTTGAATGAGTAGAGAAGAGGGGATTAGACAATTTATAATAAAATAAAGTTGAATGCAGTAAAGAGATTAAGTAATAAGGAATGAACACATCGGAATTTATAGTGGTTCAGTCATTGTGACCTACATCCACTTTTGATTCCTCCTTCATTGAGGTCACTGGTGTCCACTAATGGTCCTCCTTTAATAGGCAAAGACCAATCACCTTTTTACAACTCTATTCTCCTTTTAACAGGCTTAGGAGAGAACCATTACACCCCCATAACCGCCTCTCTTAAACTTCACTAACATTTTAGAGTGGAGTTCTCACAAGATTACAATAGTGTTTTCTTCCTTTTTTTGCTCTTAATTTTTGTATATGTTAACCAGGGATGAGAGAGATATTTATAGGCCTCAAATGAATTCAAATTTAAAGCCTAAAAGTGTCTCATCCCTAGTTTTCGGGGTACTAGCGATACTATCGCCTGTGCTAGATAGTACCATCGCCTACAACACTGACACTAGGCGATACCACCACCCAATCTTGTGGTACCATTACCTGACAGTCTCGGAGACTGAGTTTAGGTGGTACCACCGTACCACCACCCAGACTGGTAGTACCACCGCCTGACACTATCTCGGAGACTGCCACCAATGGTTCCATCTGTTGGGTCATTGTTTGGGCCTTTCACTTGGCCCAACACAGCCTAAACACGGGCACAACTGGCCCCTAATTGAGTTGGCCCAATTCCAACCCACTTATACCTAAAACCTACTTTGATCTAGACAATTATTATAAAGCTTGAATCAAATATTGTACGACATATCATTGGTTCATCAATGTTTCGTCTGATTCTTCGACACATCGTCCTCTCTTGCGGCCTATTGCCCAATCGGCCAGTTGACTTTCGTAAATCTTATTTCCTTAGTGAAATTTCTACTTTTCTTAGCCCGATACTCAAACCCATGGCCCGAAGCCTTCTGTTGATACATCAACCGATCCTCTAACTCGACGTCCAATCTTCTGACATGTTTCACTCCAGCCCAACATGATTCTTCCTGCTTTAATTATCTCTCCCTAATTAAAGCTTCATACATCACTCAAAATGTAGATCAAATAAACACTATCAATTGTTTTCATCATCAAAATCCAAGATTCAACAATCTCTCCCTTTTTGATGATGACAACTAATTAATGATGGAGTTGATCTTAACTCCCCTTGTGAATATGCCATACTGATAGAACCTTGAATTCAAATTGAATTTAAGTCAAAGAAAATATTTAATTATGAATCCAAGTGACATTTCATCATAAAATCATGTATAATTAAAATTTTAATATATTATTCTATGCATGATTGTCATCATAACTTATCCCCCTTTGTCATCAACAAAAAAGAGAAGTACAACTAGCGAGTTTTTAGACACAATTTCAAATCATTGCATTATAAATATAATCTCAAGTTTTATCATCATGCAAGCTAGTAGTTTTCTTTCTTCTCTTTTGAGAAGGACAATTTTTTACTTCCTTAGCAAAGCACAAGCTAGCAAAATTTTACATCATTTTACAACATGCAAGCTAGCAACAATTTTGAGTTCTTTCTTCTCTTTTGAGAAGTGCTAGCTAGCAATTTTTGAAATGTACAAGATAACATGTTTTTGCATCTTTTTGAAATGTGTAGCATAGCAAATATTGCTTCTCTTGAGATTTGTAAGATAGCACTTCTTGCTTCTCTTTTGAGATGAACAAGCTAGCAAGTTTTGCTCTCTTTGTGATGTGTAAGCTAACAAGTTTTAGCTTCTTTTTGTATATATCATCATGTAAGCTAGCAGATTTTATCTCCCCCTTTGTCATTATCAAAAGAAGGGAAGAATACAATTTTGTAATTCCTTTTCCCTTTACAATAATTTTCAAAGCGTGACAAAAATAAATAACAAATTTACATCAATATTCCAATCATTATTCCAATCATAAAAAATGAAAGATCAAGTCATGATTTTTGACATACTTCTTCTTTTGTATATAGAAGGAATGATAGGGAAATGATCTTGATTCAAAAAGAAGATTCAAGTCTAAAAATCGAGAAATCAATATCATGATCCGAAAAATGTATAAGAAGAATTTATGCATTTGGGAGATCTAGCACATCTAAGTTTATCATTCAAGCTAGCAAATTTTGTTCTCTTGAGATAATAGCTATTTTCTTTCCCCCTTTTATCATTGTAAACAAGAAAGAAGAAGGAAAGAATATAATGGTGTAAATGTTCAAGTCATCACAAAAAAAATTAATTTTGTGATAAGATATACAATTTATGAATACAAAGGAATATTATTAATAAATCATGACATGAAAGATATTAATATCAAATCATGAATACCGCAAGACATGATTTATTTCAACAAATCTCTTCTTTTATAAATAGCAAAAAGAAACATAGGAGATCAAATGATATAATATCCTGATTCATGCATAAGAAATCTCAAGTTATAAATCTCAAAAAATCAAGATAAAGCTAATTCAAATTCAAATCATCAAATCAAAATCATTTTCAAGAGATTCATAAAAAAGACAGATAGATTCATTAATCTCTCTATTTTTTCATCAATGATTCAATTATATTATGAGTTATACAAATCACAAATACAAAGGAATCATGTCATGAAAGATATAAGATCAAAAGTGTAACACGTAATTCCAAAACATAAGATTTCAAATCATTGTGCATCATTATGAATCATGTATGATTTCATTAAACATAAAACATTTTTAAATGAAATCGAAAAGAAATACAAAAATCATTAAGATACACATTATTGCTTCTTAAAAACATACATAAGATTAATCTTATTAGATTTACAAGCATTAGATCTAACATTTTGTTCCTTTATTATAAAACATATAATTTTCATGATCATTTTCAATATCACTAGAAAGATAAGCATGGTCTCAATTTTATATATATATATATATTAACAATTTATATATAAATTTTCTAAACTAATTTAAAAATGACTCATGAAATACATCAAGTAATTTCAAAATAAAATATATGGGTTTTGGTTACCTTATCGTCGAAAATCATTAAGGCGTAGTTCGCCACCTTGTCTTTGTTAGTTTGCTTCTTATCATCGGATGAGCTCGATTCATCCCAAGCCACCTTGAATACTTTCTTCTTTTTTGGTAACTTCTTTTTAAATTTATTTTTATTCTTTAATTTTTATTTTTATTAACTTTTTAAATTTTAGAGTGAGAAGTTCAAAGTCATCATCATCATCATTTGAGTTATCACTCAAGTGATATTCTATTGTTTGAAGTGTCAAATCCTTTCTGTTCTTTGGAAGGTTGTTCTCATATTTGTTTTATGTCATATAACTCATTTCATAGGTCATTAAAGACCCAATAAGTTCTTCAATAAAAAAATGGTTCAAATCCTTGGCCTCTTGAATGATCATTATTTTAGGGTCCCAACTCTTTGGAAAAGATCTATCTTGTTAACAAGTTTAAAATTTGAAAAGCATTTTCCAAGAGCTTTTAAACTATTGATGACATTCGTAAAATGGGTGTGCATGTCAACAATAGTTTCGCTTGGCTTCATACAAAATAATTCAAAATTATTAGGAAATCATGGGGGTGACATCACATGCGCAGCAGAAGAATAGAAAACTAAATCTCCAATTCTCAAATATATGTTTGTCATCGTGCAAAGATTGGTGAGCAAAAATTCATGAAACTTAAAACTACATATAGAATAGATTGTGTTACCTAGGGAGATTGTATATCCCTGAATCCCTACAGATCTTTAGGAGAGGGTGAAAGAGGTCATGCACCCTCCTCTCTAGCGGTGATCTACACAATAGGGCTACGAGGATACTCCTCAAAACTTCAGGCTTGCTTTGAGGTGGAGAGAGGGAGGAGAATATGAGAGGCAAACAAACGCTCTAGCCTATAAACCATTGAATCCCTCCTATTTATAGAGGTCCCCTGTCAACTTAACCCTAATAGATCCTCCACTATTGGGTATTGGATCTTTTATTCAACTATCCAAGCCTCTTGGATTAGTGGATCTCTATCCAATAATCTCTCATGGGCTCTTATTGGATCTCGTCCATGGGATCCAATAATTCATGGGCTTATTGAATATCTAATAAGATAGGGGCTCCAGCGGATATCTCATATCCAAACCTCTACTCATCGCAATGCCTACCACATGTGTGTGACCCTCTAGGCCTAATATCGAGCTGGCCGTGAGTCATACCTGTTAGAACTCCTTCTAATTCAATGAATTATTAACTCCATAATAAATCACTCGACTCATCGACTACGGACGTACTAGGCCACTACGTCGTAGTCCCTAGACAATACAGGGGAATCCAATCTATTAGACTTGTCTGTCCTTAGTTACCATGTACCTATAGTCCCTCATCCATCTAATATTACAAAGACCGTATACCGGGCATAATACTGTCAGACCCATACGGTTTCTACTCGAGTCTTGCTCTAATCAGATTCTCTCGGAGAACTCTTTCTCTCTCAATCCGAATGACCCTGGCCATAGATTTTTCTGAGCAAGAAAACATGGGACATTCCTCTCATGACACCAAGAGTGAATGATCCTCTATCGATACTCAATAGCCCTCGTAAGGTTGATACCACTCCCGAAGACTAACTATGCTAGATCTGGGACATCCAAACCCATAAGTCATCCTTAGTGTCTCAAGTCTAAGGACTAAATACACCACTAGGACCACGGAATCGTTGTCTAACAATAAAATATCATCAATCATCTAGTATTCTATAAGTGGATCAATCAATGAACTCATTCTCCAATGAGCACATGTACTGTATCCCTAGAGTCCCCACACGAGTAGCTATGAGGCCAGATGTATCCATCATATGGACGGGTATACAACACATCATTCTATTCGGTTATCTCGATGTCCCTTTCGAGTAACCTATGACCAGGATTATTTAGGATATGTGTTTGAAGGCGAATCGATCTCATTATCATGATCTCATCACGATCCGATTCTGATTACATAGATCCAAGGATATCACAATATATATATATATATATATATATATATATATATATATATATATATATATATATATATATATATATATATATGCAATAGTCAATATAAAGTGATAAAATGTCAAAATATAATAAGCAAAAAGATTACATGCCAAGTCACACGTGTCATCACTCACGTGATTAGCTTGCAGGGCACATATGGCTAGCAATCTCCCACTTGACCTAAAGCCAATCACCTATGTGTCTGATCCCTATCAGACCCCTGTGACACTAAAAGATAATCTAAGACAATGACTTTGTCAGTGGATTTGCAATATAATCTTCAAATGGAACTCTTTCCACTCCTACATCTCCTCGAGTCACGATATCTCTGATTAGCAGGAACCTCCTTAGAACACTTTTGATGAGACTTAGGTTTCTTCACTTGAGCAATCGCCCCGTTGTCGCAAAATAAGGAAATTGGCTCCTTGCTACCCGACATGACTCCTAGATCTATTAGACTCCATCTTTTGCTGCTTTTGCTATAGTAATGTACTCTACCTCTGTGGTCGAGTCAATAGTAGTATCTTGCTTGGAACTCTTCTAGCTTACTACTCATCCATTCATATTGTACACATACCCAGAATTCGACTTGCTATCATCGACATCGAACTAAAAACTTAAGTCCGTGTAGCTTTCATCCCTAAAGCTACTACCTCCATATACTAGTAAAAGATCCTTAGTCACTCTCAAGTACTTAAGGATACACTTTACTGCTTTCAAGTGCTCCAAGCCTGGATCCGCTTGATACCTACTCATGACACTCAGAGCATGCACAATATCAAGCCTAGTACATAGCATGACATATATGATAGACCTTATTGCTTATGCATAGGGTATTCTATACATGTTCACCCTTTCTTTAGAAGTCTTTGGGGACATACTCCTAGAAAGCGATATCCCATGTCTTATTGGTATGAGACATCTCTTAAAATTTTTCATGCCAAACCTTTTGACAATGGTGTCTATATACTTGGACTAGGACAAGCTAAGCATCATCTTGGATCTATCTCTGTAGATCTGAATCCTAAGATATAGGATGCTTCCCCTAAGTTCTTTATGGAGAAGTGTCTAGATAACCAAGTCTTTACTGTGAATGGCACTCCTACAACATTCCCAATTATCAGGATGTTATCCACATATAACACCATGCAAGTGATAGTGCTCCCACTTACCTTCCTATACACACAAGGCTCATCTTCATTCTTAACAAAATCATAAGATCTGATTGTCTCATTAAATCTTATGTTCCAACTTTGAGAAGCTTGCTTTAGTCTATAAATAGATCTAAGCAACCTGCACACCTTATCTGGGCTGTCCTTGGACATGAATCTCTCGGGTTGTATCATATACACCTCTTCCTCGAGGTTCCCATTGAGGAATGTAGTTTTCACATCCATCTACCAGATTTTATAATCATAGTGTACTCCAATAGCCAATAGAATTCGAATGGATTTTAGCATTGCTACGGGAGAGAAGGTTTCGTCATAGTCAACACCTTGCCTTTGACGATACCCCTTAGCCACTAGCTTTACTTTATAGGTCTCTACTTTTTCATCTACTCCGATCTTTTTCTTAAAGATCCACTTGCAACCGATGGATACAATACACTCGGGCACATCAACTAGGTTCTAAACCTTATTGGAGTACATGGAATCCATCTCAGAATTCATGGCTTCTTCCCACTTCCCGAAGTCTATACTTATAATAGCCTCCTCATAGGTCTGAGAATCAATATCCTCAACATTCTCTCCTCTAATATGTCCCATATATCTCTCACGAGGATGGGATACTCTGTCGGACCTACCTAATGTTAAAACTTGTGTATTAGGTACCTGAATAGACTCGGGCTATAGAGTGGTGCTTGAGCTAGGTTCTCCAACCTCGGTCAACTCTATCATGCTCCCATTGTCTCCACCAAGAATGTGTTCCTTCTCAAGGAATATCGCTCTCTTGGCTACAAAGACCTTTTGGTCCTCGAGATGATAGAAATAATACCCACAAGTTTCCTTGGGGTATCCCACGAACTTACACTGCTCTATCATTGATTCCAACATATCGGTGTTGTGTCTAGGGAATATCTCATATGGTGCAGACCTTTTCATATCTCATATGGTGTAGACACTATCGACTTAGTTGGAACTTTGTTCAGAAGGTAAGTTACAGTCTCTAGGACATATCCCCAAAATGAAATAGGTAGGTCAGCGAAACTCATCATGGACCATACCATGTCTAACAGCGTATGATTCCTCTTTTCAGACATACCATTGAGCTAAGGTGTATAAGGAAGTGTCTATTGGGATAAAATCTCATAGTCCTTGAGAAACTGGGTAAACTCTGTACTTAAGTACTCACCTCCTCGATCTGATCGAAGAGTCTTGATACTCTTTCCAATTTGATTCTCCACTTGATTCTTATACTCTTTGAATTTCTCAAAGGCCTCAGACTTATACTTCATTAAGTACACATATCCATACCTTGAGAAATCATCAGTAAAGGTAATGAAGTAGAAGTAACCACCAATGGCATGAGTTGACATGGGTCCATATACATCACTATGTATGAGTTTCAACAGCTCAATTGCTCTCTCTTCAGTTCTACTAAATGGAGAGTTGGTCAGTTTTTCACGAAAGTAAGGCTTGCAAGTTGCATATAACTCATAGTCGAGTAGATCTAGATATCTATCCTTTAGCAACTTTTGAATTCTTCTCTCATGAATGTGACCTAGCCTACAATCTCACAGGTTTGCACCGTTCACCTCATCTTGTTTCCTCTTAGACACACTTACATTCATGATATATGGAGTAGTGTCTAGCATAAACAAACCATTATACAATGTTCCTTTCATGATGATCTCATCATCTAATAATATTAAATAACTATTATTCTCAAAAACTAATTTATATCCACTAATTGTCAAATATGAAATGGAGATAATATTTTTGATAATAGAAGGAACAAAATAACATGTATCTAATGCAATAATAGCTCCAACAAGCAAATGTAAGGTGACCTCGCCAATAGCTACTATAACAACTTTTGCTCCATTGCCCATCTTAAAGTCTATCTCACCTCTCGCCAATCTCCTAGGCCTTGCCAGAACCTATAACAAATTACAAATATGATAAGCACTACAGGTATCCAATACCCATGTGTTATCATAAGAGTTTGACAAATGGAGACTGATCATGAATGTACCTGAAGCTTCTCCATGCTTCTATTTTACCCTCTTTGCAAGTTACTCTTTGCAGTTCCTCTTCTAATGCCTATCTTTGCCATAGTGGAAGCATTGGCTTTTGTCCTTTGTTGGATCCTTCTTAGCAACCTTTGCTTTACTTGGTCTACCCTTGCCCTTGCCCTTCTTAAGGGACTTTTCTGCTTTCTTTTCTTTCTGGTCTCACTAGTGTAGAGAATTAGCTTCTCTTTTACAGTGCTTTCTGCCTCCCTCAATATATTGAGAGCTCTTAGAGAGTCATCTCAAGCTTATTCATATTAAAATTTATTATGAATTGTGAAAAGGAATCTAGTAGGGACTGAAGCACAATGTCCACACACAAGTTATCTTCTAAGACCATTTCTAGACCTATGAGTATCTCTATCTACTCAATCATCTTTAGGACATGGTTCTAAACCGGTGTCCCCTTAGTCATCCTAGTGCAGAGGAGGCTCTTAGATATCTCATATCGCTGAGTCCTTCCCTATTCCTCAAACAGTTTATGGACATATACGAGAATAGATCTGATATCCATCTTTTCATGTTTTCTCTATAACTCAGGAGTTATAGAGCCCAACATGTAACACTAAGCAAGAATGGAGTCATTAATATACTTCACGTAACGAGCGATCTCAACCTTGCTTGCCTCTTCCTCGGGTGTAGGCATCATTGTATCAAGGAGGTACGTGATTTTCTCCGCCATAAGAACAATTCTCAAGTTGCGGAGCCAATCCGTATAATTTGGACCAGTGAGGCGGTTGACATCAAGTATGCCACGTAAGGGATTTAAAAGTGATATTTTCTGAAAATAAAGATGTAGCAAAAATAAATAACATGCAGATTTTACAGAAATAAATAATCAAGATATGGACTTTTATCTTAATATGCTCCCACTATTTTACTAGCAAGTCATGCGACACCCTCAGCACATGAAACGGAAGTCTCCGGCAGACTTCTAGTGGGGATCGGGATCCAATCAGTGTCTTAGTATAACCTCGAGGGACTCGACCAATCACACTAAGCCTAAAAGGTAGGCAACTCTTGCCGATCACAACTCCTTGTGATTCTCATCCTGTTCGGCCTCTGAATCACCATGATCTCGAGGGACTCGACCAACTATGATATTCGATTAAGTCAACACCATCGTTATAAGATTAGTCCGATTCAATGATATACCCTCGAGGGACTCGACCAAGCATACCATGTCCTCAGGTCACTAGTGACATCTCTATGTCGTAGGCAAGATAGCGAATCATGATATAGGTGAGTCTCGAGGGACTCGACCAACTCAACCTGCACCAGGAATCGGTCTCTACTTATAATGATGGAAGGCCACGTGGGTCAATCTAATTGCCTCACGTTTATCGACTTAATATTATCGAGAGAGGGGTTTCTATGATTTGGTCTCCTAATATGATATGTTACACATATACATATTTAATACATATCTACATCACATGCAAATATATATACATATCTAGTAGGTGTATAAGCAATCACACCAGATGATCATGGACCATAGCCTAATGTGATCAGGCTCGAGCCAATGGGCCTAATCACTCACATCAAGATCTATATGTGCAGTATGTATCTCTATACCTGATAAGACTCTAAAGTCTTATCGTCGCTCTGATACCTAATGATAAGACCCAAAAGTCTTATCGTAAAAAAGAAGAGAAAGGGGATGATCACTTCGAGGGGATCGGCCTCCTTGATCGCTTCGAGGGGATCGACTCTCCTTGATCGCTTCGAGGGGATCGACCTCCTAGGGTTTGTTAAAAGATAAAATAATATTTTTCATAGATAACTGAAAAGAAACAGTTACATCCCTATTTATAGAGTTCCACCCAGAGTCCATCACGACTTTAACTCTAATAATAAATAAATAATAAAAAAACCTCTACTTGACTCTAACTGAACCAAACAAACTTAATAAACAATTGGACTAAATAGACTCAATAATCATTATTCAAAAGCTTAGAAAAAGGGTCCTAACAATTCCTCCCTCTTCAAATCAGCCTTGTCCTCAAGGCTGAGCAGCATCAATCTCGGGGAGCTTGTCTTTTAGCACTTCAGTCATAGGCTATCTGTAACGCATCACAACCCATTAATCAAGTAAGTATGGTCTCCACTTTTTGACAGTGTAAGCAATAGGTCGATCTTTCAGTATAGTAATCGTTGCAAGAAATTCCTGACCTTTGCTATCATAAGTTAAAATCCATCCATCAGCTTCGAATATATCACGGCCTTCAATGTGGTGGGCTAATTGGGCTGCAACTTTCCTGTCCATAAAATTATTAGTGTTATCTGTATCAATCAAAATAGTGACAGGTTGATGCTTCAAAGTTTCTCCGATTTTCATAGTTTGTGGGTTAGTGTAGCTAGCCAACACATGCATTGTATGTGTGATGGCTTCAATATCTTCATCAGTTTTCATACCTTTATGATCGAAGACCAACTCTTTTACTTCCGGTTCCTCTCTAATTGGCTCAATCATCAGAAGTTGCCCTTGTTTACATCGGTGCTCCATACTCCACTTTTCATCATAGTACAAACCCTTTGCTGATCTTTCCTTAAGTTCTTCTTAGGTTAGTCTTCGGGTGTTAAGGCTTTGGTTGGGAATAGATAGGGCTGGTGGCTTACTTATCATCTAGTTATTGCCACTTCTATTTCCATGATTTTCCCTATTGATTTTTTTCTCATATAGATGTGCGAATGAGATCGTAGCTATCATAGTGCGAGGTTGACGAGCCTTAACTTCACAATGGATCTCTGGAATAAGACCTTCAATAAATATATCCAGAAGTTGTTGTTCCGACCAATCTCTAGCTTGATTTGACAATCTTTCAAACCTACTATGATATTCCAACACTGTAGAAGTCTGACAAATTTTTAAGAGCTGTCCATCCACCTTCATGTATGAGTAGATTGTGTCACAATCTTGGGGCCCTTTTCTGATATTTCCAGATTTGTGCAATGTAGAACTTGAGCTCCCACCTTTTGAAATTTTCTAAGGCTCCCCAGTAAGTCCTTTTTGAAATCATTAAGTACTTCTTGTAACCGGTTCTCAATTCTAATTTCCAATGCTTCCATTTGTGCTTTCATTGAGTTATCGGTGGCCATTTTGTAAGACTGCAAATCTGTAATCTCAACTAGTATTTTTGGTGTTGGTCAAGGGCATCAATCACTGCCCTATTCGGTGCTGTTGTTGTGACACAAACGGTGGCAACACTATGGAAATGAAGGGTTGCTGCGAGGATGCGGGGATGTAGCTGCGGTCACCGCGTGGGAGGCAGCGATACTTGTTGCGGTCGCTGCGTAGAGGGATAGTTGTTGCTGAGGGCTTAGAGGCAGCGATGGTGGTGCAGCTGGGGCAGCACCGCCAAGGGCTCACCGCTGCGATGGCTACAACGGCACGGATGGAAGGCAGCGTTGCTCTGTTTTTGTCACACTGCGGAAGGAGACGTTGGTGAGAGGCAACGATGCTTGTTGCAGTCGCTGCGTGGAGGGATCGTTGCTGCTGAGGGAGGCAGCGATGGTGGTGCAGTTGGGGGTAGCATCGGCAAAGGCTCGCCGATGGGGTGGCTGCGATGGAGGAAGAGTTGCTGCCCCGTGTTTCAGTCGCTGCGTGAGATGAGAGCGTCGGGGGCTGGAAGGTGACGACTGTAACTATTGTAACTCACGGAAGCGATCGCTAAATAGTGAAGTTGAGACTACGATGATGGCATCCGGCGACTGCATCAGCGGAGGCAGAGCAAGGGAGAGGCAGCGTTGAAGTGGCCGGGGTTGAGGTTGTAGGGAAATCCTTGGGGGCGACATCATATGCGCAGCGGAAGAACAAGAAAAACAAAATCCCCGATTCCCAAAGAGATGTTCGTTATCGTGCGAAGATTGGTATGCAAAAATCCGCGAAACATGAAACTGCGTATAGAGTAGATTGTGTTACTTAGGGAGATCGTATATCCCTGGTTCCTTGCAGATCCTTAGGAGAGGGTGCAGGAGGTCAAGCGTCCTCCTCTCTAGCGGTTATCCACACAGCAAGGCTGCGACGATGCTCCTCAAAACTCCAAGCCTGCTCTGAGGTGGAGAGGGGGAGGAGAATAGGAGAGGCAAGCAAAGGCTCTAGCCTATGAGGCTCTGAATCTCTCCTATTTATAGAGGTCCCCTGTCAAACCCTAATGGATCCTCGCCTAGTAGGTATTGGATCTACATCCAATAACCCAAGCCTTTTAGATTAGTGGATCTCTATCCCATAATCTCTCATGGGCTCTTATTGGATCCCGTCCATGGGATCCAATAATTCAGGGGGTTATTGGATATCCAATAAGACAAGGGCTTCATCGGATATCTCATATCCGAACCTCTACTCATCGCAATGCCTACTATATGTGTGTGACACTCTAGGCCCAATATCGAGCTGGCCGTGAGTCATACCTGTCAGAACTCCTTCTAACTCAATAAATTATTATCTTTGTAATAATTCACTCGACTCATCGACTACGGACGTACTAGGCCACTACGCCGTAGTCCCCAGACAATCTGGGGAATCAATCCATTGGACACATGTCGTCCTCGATTACCGTGTACCTATAGTCCCTCATCCATCTAATATACCGGAGATCGTTATATCGAGCATGGTGTTGTCGGACCCACACGGTTTCTTCTCGAAGTCTCCGCTCTAATCGGATTCTCCCTGAGAACTCTTTCTCTCTCAACCCAATGACCCTGACCAGGGGATTTGTCTCAGTAAGAACACATGGGATATTCCTCTCATGACGCCGAGAGTGGATGATCCTCTATCGACACTCAATAGCCCTCGTAAAGGTCGATTACCACTCCCAATGACCAACCGTACTAGATGCAGGACAACCAAACCTATAAGTCCGGTATCAAAGAGTGGAGCACTCATGTAGGACATCCTTGGTGTCTTAAGTCCGAGGACCGGATACACCACTAGGACTCTGAATAATCATTGTCGACAATAAGGCATCATCAACCATCAAGCATTCCGTAAGCGGATCAATCAATGAACTCATTCTCCAATGAGCACCTGTACTGTATCCCTAGTGTCCCTACACAAGCAGCTATGAGACCAGCTGCATCCATCATATGGACGGGTATACAGCACACCAGTCTATCCGGTTATCATGATATCTCTCTCGAGTAACTTATGACTGGGATTATTTAGGATATGTGTTTAAAGGTGAATCGATCTCACTATCGTGATCTCATCACGATCTGATTCCCATTGCATAAATCCAAGGACATCACAATATATGTATGCATTTATGCAATAGTTATAAAGTGATATATGTCAAAATATAATAAGCAAAAGAGATTCTATATTAAGTCACACGTGCCATCACTCACGTGATTGGCTTGCTGGGCACCTATGACTAGCAATCTCCCACTTGACCTAAAGCCAATCACCTATGTGTTTGATCCCCATCAGACCCCTGTAATGCTCAAAACAAATCTGAGACAACGACTTTGTTAGTGGATCTGTAATGTTATCTTCGGATGGAACTCTTTCCACTACTACATCTCCTCGGGTCACGATCTCTCTGATAAGGTGGAACCTCCTCAGAACATGCTTAGATTTTTTATGGGACCTAGGTTCCTTTGCTTGAGCAATCGCCCCATTGTTGTCGCAATATAGGGAGATCGGCTCTTCGCTACCCGGCATGACTCCTAAATCTGTGATGAACTTCTTCATCCAAACTCCCTCCTTTGCTGCATCTGATGCAGCAATGTACTCCGCCTGTGTGGTCGAGTCAATAGTGTTATCTTACTTGGAACTCTTCCAGCACTCTGCTCCTCCATTCAAGGTGTACACATACCCTGAATTCGACTTGCTATCATCGACATCAGACTGAAAACTTGAGTCAGTGTAGCCTTCAACCTTAAGGCTATTACCTCCATATACTAGTAAAAGATCCTTAGTCCTTCTCAAGTACTTAAGGATACACTTTACTGCTTTCTAGTGCTCCAAGCCTGGATCCGCCTGATACCTACTCATGACACTCAGAGCATGTGCTATATTAGGCCTAGTACATAGCATGGCATACATGATAGACCCTATTGCTAAGGCATAAGGTATCATATCCATGTTCGCCCTTTCTTTTGGAGTCTTTGGGGATATACTCGTAGAAAGCGATATCCCATGTCTCATCGGTATGAGACCTCTATTGGAATTTTCCATGCCAAACCTTTTGACAATGGTTTCTATATACCTAGACTGGGACAAGCCAAGCATCCTCTTGGATCTATCTCTATAGATTCTAATCCCCAAAATATATGATGCTTCCCCTAAGTCCTTCATGGAGAAGTGTCTAGATAACCAAGCCTTTACTGTGGATAGCATTCCTACGTCATTCCCAATGATCAGGATGTCATCCACATATATCACCAAAAAGGTGATAGCGCTCCCACTTACCTTTCTATATACACAAGGCTCATCTTCGTTCTTAACGAAGTCATAAGATCTGATTGCCTCATCAAATCTTATGTTCCAACTTCGGAAAACTTGCTTTAATCCATAAATGGATCTAAGCAACCTACACACCTTATCTGGACAGTTCTTGGACATGTATCCCTCAGGTTGCATCATATACACCTTCTCCTCGAGGTTCCCATTGAGGAATGTGGTTTTCACATCCATCTGCCAGATCTCATAATCATAGTATGCTGTAATAGCCAATAGAATTCTGATGAATTTTAGCATTGCTACGGGTGAGAAGGTTTCGTCATAGTCAACACCTTGCCTTTGACGATACCCCTTAGCCACTAGACTTGCTTTATAGGTCTCTACCTTTCCATCTACTCCGATCTTTTTCTTAAAGATCCACTTGCAACTGATGGGTACAATACCTTCGGGCGCATCAACATGGTTCCAAACCTTATTGGAGTACATAGAATCCATCTCAGAATTCATGGCTTCTTGCCACTTCCCGGAGTCTATACTCATAATAGCCTCCTCGTAGGTCTGAGGATCAATATCCTCTGCATCCTCTCCTCTAATATGTCCCACATATCTCTCAGGAGGATGGGATACTCTATCAGACCTGCGTAAAGTTGAAACTTGTGTATTAGGTACCTGAACAGACTCGGGTTGTAGAGTGGTGCTTGAGCTTAGTTCTCCAACCTCGCTCAATTCTATCATTCTCCCACTATCTCTGCCAAGAATGTGTTCCTTCTCAAGGAACACTGCTCTCTTAGCTACAAAGACCTTTTGGTCCTCGAGATGATAGAAATAATACCCACAAGTTTCCTTGGGGTATCCCACAAATTTGCATCGCTCTGTCCTTGATTCTAACTTATCGGGGTTGTGTCTTTTAACATGTGTAGGGCAGCCCCAAATCTTAACAACCTTAAAATCAGGCTTCTTCCCTTTCCATATCTCATATGGTGTAGACACTACCGACTTAGTTGGAACTATGTTCAGAAGGTAAACTGCGGTTTCTAGGGCATATCCCCAAAATGAGATGGGTAGGTCAGCGAAACTCATCATGGACCGTACCATATCTAATAATGTATGATTTCTCCTTTCAGAGACACCATTGAGCTGAGGTGTATAAGGAGGTGTCCATTGGGATAATATCCCATGGTCCTTGAGGAACTGAGTGAACTCTGTACTTAAGCACTCACCTCCTCGATCTGATCGAAGAGTTTTGATACTCCTTCTAGTCTGGTTCTCCACCTCATTCTTATATTCTCTGAATTTCTCAAAGGCCTCGGACTTGTACTTCATTAAGTACACATATCCATACCTTGAGAAATCATCAGTAAATGCAATGAAGTAGGAGTAACCTCCAATGGCATGAGTTGACATGGGTCCACATACATCACTATGTATGAGTTCCAACAACTCAGTGGCTCTCTCTCCAGTTCCACTAAATGGAGAGTTGGTCAGTTTTCCACGAATGCAAGGCTCACAAGTTGCATATGACACATAGTCGAATGGATCTAGATATCCATCATTTAGCAACTTTTGAATCCTTCTTTCATGAATGTGACCTAGCCTACAATGCCACAGGTATGCACCGTTCAACTCATCTCGTTTCCTTTTGGATACATTTACATTCATGATATGTGGAGTGGTATCTAATATAAATAAACCATTATTCAATGTTCCTTTCATGATGATCTTATCATCTAATAATATCGAACAACCATTGTTCTCAAAATCAAATTTATATCCACTAACTGTTAAACATGAAATGGAGATTATGTTTTTGATAATAGAAGGAACAAAATAACATGCATCTAATGCAATAAAAGCTCCACTAGGCAGATGTAGGGCGACCTCGCCAACAGCTACTACAGCAACTTTTGCTCCATTACCCATCTTGAGGTCCATCTCGCCTCTCTCTAGTCTCCTAGGTCTTGCCAGAACCTGCAACGAATTGCATATATGATAAGCACTACCGGTATCCAGTACCCATATGTTATCATAAGAGTCTGATAAATGGAGACTAATCATGAATGTACCTGAAGCTTCATCAAGCTTTTGTTTCGCTCTTTCTACAAGGTACTCTTTGCAGTTTCTCTTCCAGTGCCCATCTTTACCACAGTGGAAGCACTGGCCTTTGTCATTTGCTGAGTCTTTCTTAGCAACATTTGCTTTACCTGGTTTGACCTTGCCCTTTCCCTTCTTAAGGGACCTTTCTGCTTTCCTTTTCCTTTTGGTCTCACCAGTGTAGAGAACTGGCTTCTCTTTCTTGATAGTTCTCTTTGCCTCCCTCAACATATCGAGAAGCTCTGGGAGAGTCACTTCAAGCTTGTTTATATTAAAATTCATTATGAACTCTGAAAAGGAATCTGGTAGGGACTGAAGCACAATGTCCACACACAAGGTATCCTCTAGGACCATTCCTAGACCTGTGAGTTTCTCTATCCGCTCAATCATCTTTAGGACATGATTCTGAACCGGTGTCCCCTCAGTCATCCTAGCGCGGAAGAGGCTCTTAGATATCTCATATCACTGAGTCCTTCCTTGTTCCTCAAACAATTTACGGACATGTAGGAGAATGGATCTGGCATCCATCTTTTCATGTTGTCTCTGTAACTCAGGAATCATAGAGCCCAATATATAGCACTGAGCAAGAGTGGAGTCATCAATGTACTTCACGTAGCGAGAGTTCTCACCCTCGTTTGCCCCTTCTTCGGGCATAGGCATCACTGTATCAAGGACGTACATGATTTTCTCCGCTGTGAGAATAATTCTCAAGTTACGAAGCCAATCCATATAATTTGGACCAATGAGGCGGTTGACATCAAGTATGCCACGTAAGGGATTTGAAAGCGACATTTTCTGAAAATAAAGATGCAGCAGAAATGAATAACATGTAGATTTTGCAAGAAATAAACTATCAAGATATGGACTTTTATCTTAATATGCTCCCACTATTTTACTAATGAGTCACGCGACACCCTCAGCACGTGAAACGGAAGTCTCCGGCAGACTTCTAGTGGGGATCAGGATCCAATCAGCGTCTTAGTGTAACCTCGATGGACTCGACCAATCACACTAAGCCTAAAAGGTAGGCAACTCTTGTCGATCACAACTCCTTGTGATTCCCGTCCCGTTCGGCCTCCGAATCGCCATGGCCTCGAGGGACTCGACCAACCATGATGCTCGGTTAAGTCAACACCTTCGTTAGAAGATGATATACCCTCGAGGGACTCGACCAAGTATACCATGCCCTCAGATCATTGGTGACATCTCTATGTCGTAAGCAAGATAGCGAATCGCGATATCGGTGAGTCTCGAGGGACTCGACCAACTCAACTTACACCGGGAATCGGTTCCTACTTATAACGATGGAAGGCCACGTGGGTCAATCTAATTGCCTCACGTTTACCGACTTAATATTATCGAGAGATGTTTCTATGATTTGGTCTCCTAATATGACATGTCACACATATACATATTTAATATATATCTACATCGTATGCAAATATATATACATATCTAGTATGTGTATAAGCAATTACACCAGATGATCATGGACCACAACCTAATATGATTAGGCTCGAGCCAGTAGGCCTAATCACTCACATCAAGATCTATATGTGCAACGGTGCATCTCCATGCCCTGTGATCGTCCATTTCGTCCTTGTCGGTTCCGTCGACATCTTGATGCATCTTCATACATCACGATCGTCCGTCTCGTGGGTCCCACTATCGCATCCACGCTCCCGCTGTGCATCCTCATGTGATTATAACTTAATCATAGGCACGCAGGCCCGACAATAAACAAGAAATATAATGGAGGTTCGCAGACCTCAATAATAATAATTACAGGTACACACATCACACGGTTCATGATCATCCGTCTACACATCAAACATCACATGTATAAATAATCATCATCATGTAGGACTACTAGATAATAATAATAAAAAATAATAATCAACTAAACCTTTTAATTAATTAATATTTTCTGAAATCAGGGATATTATAGGGAATTTCTGAATTCATAGGGGTATTTTCATAATTTGGACAAAAGACAGAAACTGAAATTTCTCAAATTCCGAGGGGCAAAACTATCTTTTGCTTAGAAAACCCTAATGCCCTTTCCCCTTTTCGTTGCTGCCGCCGCCGCAACCCAGCCGGCGGCGGCCTATACGGCGAGGCGAGGGCAGTAGCGACACGCCCGCAGGCAGCGCTGCTACTGCAGGTGGGCGCCCCTTTCGGGTGCCACCGCCTCCGCAAGCGGTGCTGTCCCGTCGGGCGACCGCCCCTTAGGGGGGGTTTCGCCCGTGGGAGCAGCGGCGGCGGGCGCCGCTGCCTTGCGACGGTAGGCGCCACTATCCTGCGGTGCCTCTGCCCGTGGGTTGCCTGCCTACGGTTGGGCTGCACGCACGCAGATCGAGGGCAGTAACTGTTGCTGCCCTTCCTTGTTTTTGCGTCAACAATTTTGACGTCAAAATTCTTCCTAAACACAACACACGCAGTTCAAAACCAATCATTCGCACGAACAACCTGGGTCTGAAACCACTATAGGGAAATCCTTGTGGGCGACATCATATGCGCAGCGGAAGAACAAGAAAAACAAAATCCCCGATTCCCAAAGAGATGTTCGTCGTCATGCGAAGATTGTTACGCAAAAATCCGCGAAACATGAAACTGTGTACAGAGTAGATTGTTTTACCTAGGGAGATCGTATATCCCTAGTTCCTTGCAGATCCTTAGGAGAAGGTGAAGGAGGTCAAGCGTCCTACTCTCTAGCGGTGGTCCACACAGTAGGGTTGCGACGACGCTCCTCAAAACTCCAGACCTACTCTGAGGTGGAGATGGAGAGGAGAATAGGAAAAGGCAAAACAAAAGCTCTCTAGCCCATGGGGCTCTGAATCCCTCCTATTTATAGAGGTTCCCTGTCAAACCCTAATGGGTCCTCCCCCAGTGGGTATTGGATCTGCATCCAATAAGACAAGGGCTCCGTCGGATATCTCATATCCGAACCTCTATTCATCGCAATGCCTACCATATGTGTGTTACCCTCTAGGCCCAATATCGAGCTGGCCGTGAGTCATACCTGTCGAACTCCTTCTAACTTCGGTGAATTATTATCTCGTAATAATTCACTTTCGACTCATCGACTACTGAACGCGTTTCAGGCCACTACTGTAGTAGTCCCCGACGATCTGGGGGAATCCAATCCATTGGACCTGTCTGTCTCCTCCATTCTTGTGTACCTATAGTCCCTCATCAATCTAATATACCGAGACCGTATATCGAGCATGGTGTTGTCGGACCCCACCGCGGTTTCTTCTCGAAGTCTCGCTCTAATCGGATTCTCCCGGAGAACTCTTTCTCTCTCAACCCGAATGACCCCGGCCAGGGTTTGTGCGAGCAAGAACACATGGGATATTCCTCTCATGACGCCGAGAGTGGATGATCCTCTATCGACACTCAATAGCCCTCGTAAAGGTCGACTACCACTCCCAATAACCAAGCGTACTAGATGCGGGACAGCCAAACCTCTAAGTCCGGTATCAAAGAGTGGAGCACTCATACAGGGACATCCTTGGTGTCTCAAGTCTAAGGACCAGATACACCACTAGGACTACAGAATCGTTGTCCGACAATAAGGCATCATCAACCATCCAAAGATTCCGTAAAGCGGATCAATCGATGAACTCATTCTCCAATGAGCACCTATCTCAGATCCCCTAGTGTCCCTACACAAGCAGCTATGAGACCAACTGCATCCATCATATGGACGGGTATACAGCACACCAGTCTATCCGGTTATCACGATATCCCTCTCGAGTAACCTATGACTGGGATTATTTAGGATATGTGTTTAAAGGTGAATCGATCTCACTATCATGATCTCATCACGATCCGATTCTCATTGCACAAATCCAAGGGCATCATAATATATGTATGCATTTATGCAATAGTTATAAAGTGATATATGCCAAAATATAATAAGCAAAAAAGATTCTATATTAAGTCACACGTGCCATCACTCACGTGATTGGCTTGCTAGGCACCTATGACTAGCAGAGGTTGTAGTAGAGAATAGGAATCGATGGTGGTGACTCTGCGGGAACAAAGGCAATGGGTGATTTACCCTGTTTCTGTTACCAGAGCAAGGGAGAGGCTGCGAGGATCATGGCCGGGCAGCGAGCAGCGTTGGCACTGGCTGGGCAGGAGCAGCGATGGTGATGGTAGCCAGCGTTCACAACAATAAGGGGACCCGCGACTGTGGTGCTGTTGGAAATAAGGGCAGCAAGGTGACCTGCCTGTGCTCTATTTCGGTTACAAAGGATGTAGAGCAAGGTGGAATGGCGGCTAGGAGGCGAGCAGCGGTCGTCGCACGGTGGCCCACAGCAGTGATGGGTCGGTTGGGCGATGACGACGCTGGAGGGGAAGAGGAGTGCTGGAGGCCGCGCGGTTGCGATCGACGAGGGGCTGTGGCAACAGAGGAACTCTGTTTCTGCAACTGTTGCAAAGAGGGGCTGTGGCAACCGGCAGTTGTGGCTGCGACCCAAGGGGGGGCATGGTGGTGGAGAGGCAGCGGTAGTGGCGCGACTGGGTACAGCGTCACCAACATTCGCTGAGGAGGAGAGGTCGAGTGGCAACGCTGCGATGCAAGGTGGAGTGGCGACGGTCGTTCTCGCCCGAGCCAAGGGGAGCGATGCCTGGGAGGCAAGCAACGGTCGCCACACGGTGGCTGGCAATGGTGGTGGGTCAATTGGAAGGCGACGGCACTCGAGGCGTGGCTGCGATCGATGAGGGGCTGCAGTATCAAAGGAAGCTTTGTTTCTGCAACCGCTGCAAGGAGGGGCTACGGCAACCGGCGGCTGCGGCTGCGGTGCTGGCGGTCCTTCTTGCTCGAGCAAGATGGGGATGCGAGGAGAAGAGGTCGCTGGCCAGGTGATTTAGCAGTGGCGATGCGGCTGGGAAAAGTGGAAGAGGAGTGCTGGAGGCAGCGCGATTAGTGGAGGCATGGCTGCGATCGACAAGGGGCTGTGGCATCAGAGGAACTCTGTTTCTGCAACCGTTGCAACGAGGGGCTACGGCAACCTAAGGTCTTATCATAGAAGAAATAGAAAAAATAGGGATGCTCTGATACCAAATGATAAGACCCTAAAGTCTTATCGCAAACTGAAGAAGAGTTGCCTTGTAGTGGTGGTGGGGAAGAAGGGAAGCAAGGCTGCGTGGCTGCGAGTGCATGGCTGCGGTTGCTGCTTCTTCTTCTCTCTTTCTTTCTTTCTTTCTTTCTTTCTTTCTTTCTTTCTTTCTTTCTTTCTTTTTTTTTTTTGATAGCTTCATTGCAGCGAGAACGCCAAGGATCATTGCTTTGATACCAAATGATAAGACCCTAAAGTCTTATCGTCGCTCTGATACCTAATGGTAAGACCCTAAGGTCTTATCGTAGAAGAAATGGAAGAAATGGGGATGCTCTGATACCAAATGATAAGACCCTAAGGTCTTATCGTAGAAGAAATGAAAGAAATGGGGATGTTCTTATACCAAATGATAAGACCCTAAAGTCTTATTGTAAAAAAGAAGAAGAGAAAGGGGATGATCACTTCGAGGGGATCGGCCTCCTAGGGTTTGTGGTTGGGAGGCGGTGATCGATCGGTTGGGAAGCAGCGGCGGTGGTGGAGAAGGAGTTGCCCTGTAGCGACGGTAGAGAAGAGGAGCAGGGCTGCGGCGGAGTGGGACGCTGGCAACGTCGTCTCCTGGCAGTGGTGGTGGCTCGGGTGGGAGGCAGCGGTGGACTCTGACCAGAAGTGGGGCAAAGTCGGTTGCTGGCCGGAGAGCAGCGACGCGCGATGGGTGGGTTGGCCAGAAGCAGGGGAAGCAGGGGTGCATGGCTGCAGTTGCTGCTTCTTCTTCTCTCTTTCCTTCTTTCTTTCTTTCTTTCTTTCTTTCTTTCATTTTTTTTTTTTTTTTTTGATAGCTTCGTTGTAGCGAGAACACCAAGGATCACTACTATGATACCAAATGATAAGAATTATATCATCACTCTAATACCAAATGATAAGACCCAAAAGTCTTATCGTAAAAAAGAAGAAGAGAAAGGGGATGATCGCTTCGAGGGGATCGGCCTCCTTGATCGCTTCGAGGGGATCGGCCTCCTTGATCGCTTCGAGGGGATCGACCCTCCTTGATCACTTCGAGGGGATCAGCCCTCCTTGATCGCTTCGAGGGGATCGGCCTCCTAGGGTTTGTCAAAAGACAGAATAATATTTTTTCATAGATAACTAAAATGAAGCAGTTACATCCCTATTTATAGAGTTCCACCCAGAGTCCATCAGGACTTGATTTCTAATAATAAATAAATATTAAATAAACCTCTACTTAACTCTAACTAAACCAAACCGACTCAATAAACAATTGGACTAAACAGACTTAATAAACATTATTCAAAAGCTTAGAAAAAGGGTCCTAACAATGCCCTGTGATTGTCCATCTTATCCTCATCGGTTTCGTCGGCATCTCGACGCATCTCCATGCATCATGATTGTCCGTCTCATGGGTCCCACTATCGCTTTCATGCTCCCGTTACGCCTCCTCATGTGATTACAACTTAATCATAGGCATGTAAGCCTAACAATAAACGAGAAATAAAAATGGAGGCTCGCAGGCTCCAATAATAATAATCACAAGTACACATATCACACGGTCCATGGTAATCCGCAACATATCATACATCACATGTATAAATCATTATGTAGGACTACTAGATAATAATAAAAATAATAATCAATTAAATATTTTAATTAATTAATAGTTTTTGAAATCAAGGAAATGCAAGGAATTTTTTAAATACTGAGGGGTATTTTTATAATTTTGCCCATGGGCGTAGCGCCCAGACGGTGGTGCCTCACCCTGTGGGTGCAGCGGCCTCAAGCGCTATTGCCCCGTGGTGCTGCACCCTGTAGGCTCAGCGGTCGTAGGCACCACTGCCCCGTGGTGCCTCCGCACGCGGGCGCAACGGCCACAGGCGCTACTGCCCCATGGTGCCTCTACACGTGGGCAGCCAGTGGTAACGCCAATGGGCAACCGGCCACCATCAGCAAACCTGCTGCATGCAGATGGCAGCGCTGCCATATGCAAGGGTAGTAAGGGCATCAACGATTTTGACGCCAAAATTTTTTCCAAAACACAACACACGTAGTTCAAAATCAATCTATCGCGTGAACAACTTAGCTTTGATACCAATGTTGGGAAATCTTGGGGGTGACATCACATGTGCAGCGGAAGAATAGAAAACAAAATCCCCAATTCCCAAAGATATATTCGTCGTCGTGCAAAGATTAGTGCGCAAAACTCTGCAAAACTTAAAACTGTGTATAGAATAGATTGTATTACCTACGGAGATCGTATATCCTTGAATCCCTATAGATCTTTAAGAGAGGGTGGAGGAGGTCAAGCGCCCTCCTCTCTAGCGGTGATCCACACAATAGGGGTGTGAGGATGCTCCTTAAAACTCCATGTCCGCTCTGAGATGGAGAGAGGGAGGAGAATAGGAGAGCCAAGCAAAGGCTCTAGCCTATGAACTACTAAATTCCTCCCATTTATAGAGGTACCCTATCAACTTAACCATAATGGATCCTCCCCTATTGGATATTGGATCTTCATTCAATTACCTAAGCCTCTTGTATTAGTGGATCTCTATCTAATAATCTCTCATGGGCTCTTATTGAATCTCGTCCATGGGATCCAATAATTCAAGGGCTTATTGGATATCCAATAAGATAGGGGCTCCGACGGATATCTCATATCCGAACCGCTACCCATTGTAATGCCTACCATATATGTGTGACCCTCTAGGCCCAATATCGAGCTAGCTGTGAGTCATACCTGTCAGAACTCCTTCTGACTCAATGAATTATTATCTCCATAATAATTCACTGGACTTATCGATTGTGGACATACTAGGCCACTACGTCACAGTCCTGAGACGATACAGGAGAATCCAATCCATTGGACCTGTCTGCCCTCAGTTACTATGTATCTATAGTCCCTCATCCATCTAATATCCCAGAGACTGTATACCGAGCATAGTGTTGTCAAACCCATACGGTTTCTACTCGAGTCTTACTCTAATCGGATTCTCCCGAAGAACTCTTTCTCTCTCAATCCGAATGATCATAGCCAGGGATTTGTCTGAGCAAGAACATATGAGACATTCCTCTCATGACACCAAGAGTGAATGATCCTCTATTGACACTCAATAGCCTTGTAAGGTTGACTACAACTCCCGAAGATTGACTGTGCTAGATCTGGGACATCCAAACCTATAAATCTGATATCAAAGAGTGGAGCAATCATACAGGACATCCTTGGTGTCTCAAGTCTAAGGACCAAATACACCACTGGGACCATGGAATTATTGTTTGATAATAAGGCATCATCAACCATCCAACATTCAATAAGCGGATCAATCAGTGAACTAATTCTCCAATGAGCACCTGTACTATATCCCTAGTGTCCCTATATGAGTAGTTGTGAGATAAGCTACATCCATCATATGGATAGGTATACAATATACTAGTATGTCTGGTTATCTTGATGTCCCTCTCGAGTAATCTATGATCGGGATTATTTAGGATCTATGTTTGAAGACGGATCAGTCTCATTATCATGATCTTATAACGATCTGATTCCAATTACAAAGATCCAAGGACATCACAATATATATATATATATATATATATATATATATATATATATATATATATATATATATATATATATATATATATATATATTATCATTCATGTATCATCATTCACGTGATTAGCTTGCATGACACATATGACTAGCATAAATCATACATCAAAATATTTATTTTAGAGTCTTTAACTCTACTAGTGTCTTTGTGTATGATTTCAAGAGTGTGCCAAATATCAAAAATCATGAAATATGATTAAACTCGTTTTTATCTAAAGCGCAAAATAAAGTATTCATAGCTTTCGTATTTAAAGAAAATATTTTTTTCTCAAAGTCATGAATGTGGGGTTTGAAAACCAAGTTCAAAAATATTCCATAAATCAAAGTTCAAGGAAAGCAAGAAAACTCTTAGTCGAGTTTTCTAATAAATGTAGTCCGTCCCACTGAACATGGGAGGACTAACGATAGAAAAGCCCTCTTGAATGTCAAAAAGAGCCATTTCTCTTGGGTGTTAAACCAAGCAAGAAATAACGTGGCTTTGATAATAACTGTTAGCATTGAGTCGGCACTAAGAAGGAGGGTGAATTAGTGCAGCAAAAAAATTACGTCGGTTTAAAAATCTTCATACGATAAAAATTTAATTCTGACAAAAACCATTTTATTTTTCTTAAATGAGTAGGGAAGAGAGGATTGGACAGTTTATAATAAAGTAAAGTTGAATGCAGTAAAGATATTAAGTAGTAAGGAATGAACATATCAGAATTTATAGTGGTTTGGTCGTTGTGACCTACATCCACTTCTGATTCCTCCTCCGTTGAGGTCACCGGTATCCACTAATGGTCCTCCTTCAATAGGCGAAGACCAACCACCTCTTTACAACTCTATTCTCCTTTTGACAAGATTAAGAGAGAACTTTTACACCCCCACAACCTCCTCTCTTAAACTTCACTAATACTTTAGAGTTTGAGAGGAGTTCTCACAAGATTACAACAGCATTTTCTTCCTTTTTTACTCTCAATTCTTGTGTATATTAACTAGGGATGAGAGAGGTATTTATAAGCCTCAAGTGGATTCAAACTTGGAGCCTAAAAGTGTCTCATCCTTAGTTTTTAGGGTACTATCAGTACCATCGCTTATGCTGTGCAGTACCACCGTCTACAACATTGACACTGGGCGGTACCACCACCTAACAGTCTCAGAGTTTGAGTTTGAGCAGTATCGCCTCTTGACATAATCTCGGAGACTGTGCCACTGATGGTTCCATATGTTGGGTCACTGTTTGGGCCTTTCACTAAGCCCAATACAACCTAAACTTGGGCTCAACTGGCCCCTAATTGAATTGGCCCAATTTCAACCCAATTACACTTAAAACCTACTTCAATCTAGACAATTATTACAAAGCTTGAATCAAATATTGTCCAGCATATCATTGGTTCATCGACGCTTTGTCCAATTCATCGGTGCATCATCTCCTCTTGTGGCCAATTGCCCAATCGGCTAGTTGACCTCTGCAACTCCAATTTTCTTAGTACAATTTTCACTCTTCTTTGCCTAATGCTCGAACCCATGGCCTGAGGACATAATATGTTGATACGTCGACCGATCCTCCAGCTCAACATCCAATCTTCTGACATATTCCACTCCGGTTAAACATAATTCTTCCTACTTTAATTGTTTGTCCCTGATCGAAGCTTCCTATGTCACTCAAAACGTAGATCAGATAAACACTATTAATTAGTTTCATCATCAAAATTCGAAATTCAACAATGATAACTTTGGATTTATTGAGAAGATATGTTACATGAGATATACCCTACATAAAATAATTTTCTTATTTCTTGAAGATATTCTTCAATACAAATCTTGATTCTTTCACCTTATTTCTTTTTAAGTTCTTCACAAAACTCTTCTCCCACTATTCTGCCCTCCATCAACTAAGGAAAGGAGTCATACGAATATACCATGATATATCTTTAGGGTTTATTGATATGAAGCATCAATTAGCTGATATCTTTATAAAACCTTTAAATGAAGAATAATTTGATTTTATTCTGAATGCATGAGTTTGTTGTATATCTTTTCCAGACTTGGTTCATATCCTTTCATAAATTTGGTTCTTGATTTTTCTATGGAGAATGAATTCCTCCCTTCCTCTTCTTTTTATGTTTTTATGACAAAGGAAGAAAGAAACTTCATATCTTAAGAAGAACCAAAAAACTCTTAAGCAAAAATGCTAGCTTCTCATTTTTCATGCAAAGTTTTTGCTTAACTTCTTGTTTTGGCTTGGATAAATTAATGTAGAACTTACTTGAATAATTTATTTTTAAACACTTGTATTGTTGAATGGTTCTCTTTTTTGTTGATGACAAAAGGGGAGAAATGTGACAAATTGATAATAACTTAAAAGATGTCACATCCTGGATTTTTTTTTTTTTTTTATCTTTCCACACATTTAGGCCAAATAGATAAACATCACTTTATTCATCATTCATAAACATTTATTATAATTCATTTATTATAATCCATGTATTCATCGAATCATAAATAGAGAAATAAACATGGTGATGTTAACTTTAAGAATCATCCAAGTGGCTCTACCTAGCGGTAGAGGAAGGTCCGCTCTCCACTGGAATCTGATTTAGTACTAGAGGAAGGCTGCTCGGAAAATAAAAAACAAAGAAAATTCAGCAACGCTGAGTAGGAACCCCAAAAGTCAACTCAAAATGTATATATGATCAAAATTCAATCAAGCATCCTATTGGCGTATATCAAATACCCGAAGGAGCACTCCCCTAACAGTGGATGGAGAGGCTTTACCCTACTGTCACGGGCTTAGCTGGTTTTGCCTAAGTCGTGCGGCACCCTTGCGTGTCCGTCCGCAAAGGTCAGCCTCCCCGAAGCCTCCCATGGTCCCTTAGGTCCCACAAAAGAGAGAACAGGACAGAGAAAAGGCCTCACTCGGGATCCACAAGCAAACATCTCCGAAAAACACTTTATAGACAATGTAAATTACAAACAGAATTTACAAGCTCTGAACAATTGCACAACAAAGGGTAAAATGATCCATTATAGACCAAAAATCTCTCACACGTGTCCACATGACACAACCTTTATTTACAAGCCTAAAGCGGCCACCAACCCAACTAAAATGGGACTATTAAGCCTTCGGTCGTCCCTCAACATGCTGTACAAAACATGAACATACCAAAAGACACGGACATACATAAGCATTACATCAAACATCCAGTTTAGAAGTTTGTCCGTGACACTACGGGATGAGTTTGTTTTCTCCCAACAGCGGATGGAGGCAAACTCATATCGCACTCCCAACAGCGGATGGAGTGGTGTCCCACACCTGCCAAAGTGGGGACACGTTCCTCCCAACAGCGGATGGATGAACCGTCCAGCCGCCACGTCTGACGGCCCGCTAATCCCCGAAGAGAATCGCCCTACTTGCTCTCGGCAGGAAAATAATATAATCTCACACTGGTCATATCCATTTCGGGATGAAATAACATATTTAAAACGTCTCTTTCAAATATCATCAATATTAAATAATATAAATTAGCCCTCAATTGACTTGAACTCTAGTTTAATCGATTCAATTGAACTCGATTTACAAGAGCCTAACTGAACTGATATCTAATCCTTATTTAACTGGTCTGGAACCACCCTAGACTAGTATAATTTAGATTAGATTAAGTTCAATTAAGGTTAAACTAACTTGAATAAGTCAATCAATTCAGAATCACCCTGAATTGATCTAGACTAATCAAGTCTAGTTTAGTTCAATCAATATTTGGGCTCAAGCTCAACAATAACATTGGGCTAGATTGAGCCAGTCCATCTACTAGTCATGTGCATTATACATGATTGAGCATGCATTACACAAAACTGGCCCAGTCCTGGCTCATGGACTAGTTATGTGCGTCGCATGTGACCGCCCATAATGGTTGGGCTGGGGTAGCCTACGGGCCAAGGCCTGACCAATGGGTTAGGCCTGGCCTGTGAGCAATTTCATTCTAATTAATATCCAATTTCATATCATAGCATATACCCATTAACAATATAAATAAAAAAATATAATAATGTATTAAAAGATAGATAAGGAGAAAGGCTTTAATACAAAGAAATAACATTCTAAATTTGACTAGAAATCATAAGACATTAAAAGAGGGATTGGGAGATAAGTTTTAATACAAGGAAATAGCCTTCTAAATTTAAATAAAAATCATGTTTTCAACACATATAAAATTTCAACATATTCTAGTCATATTTTAAATCATTCAGAATAATATATTTTAAATTTCAGATCAAAGAATATCAAAAAGGATTTTAGATAACATATTCTAATCTAACAAGATTTTAATCCAGATAAGATTAAAGATAAATTGTAATACAAGAAATATCATATAAAACAAATATATTTTTAACATATTTGACTCTACAATAAAAACCTTAATCATGGGTCAAAGAATATTATGAAAACTTTAACTAATTACTTTAATGTAAAAAGTTTGATATTTAAAGAATTGATACATATTTTTCAAACTATAAAACTTTCAACATTTAAAGAATCAAAATAAAAGCTAAAACTTTTAAATTTAAGAAAGGTAGGGAAACCTACTGAGAAATCCCTCCCTTTAAATAGGAGGTATTCCCTTTAAATAGGAGGAGGTGAGCCTCTATTAAGAGAAATTCATTTTAATTTTTATATTTATTTAATATAAATTCATTTACCAAGCTCGACTAGGTGAGGAATGAAGGAGAGAAATCCCTCCCTTTAAATAGGAGGAGGTGAGCCTCTATGACATGTGATGGATCCCTGATATATCTTCGAAGCATAAACACATGGAATGTCACGACCCGAGTCTGATGAGCCAACTGGCCAATAACTCCATTTTGGTCCTGCAACCACGGACCAAAATGCTTAAGTAGGAGTTAACATAGTATACTCATCAGGCCCTTTTAAGCTAATCATACACATTGTCCACTTCTGATGTGGGACTAATGGGATGTTACATTATCCCTAACTCAATTAGCTTGACGTCCTCATTAAGGCCCGACATAACCCAGATCGAACCCTAGCATAGTGCATGTGAGGATTAACTCAATGGTGGCTCCATGCCGTGATGAGTTCTTTGACTCCATCCACGGGTAGCCCTTTCCTACTCGAGCCCTCTCACCCTGCCCAAATGCTAGGTCGGCTCTGATACCAAATGTCACGACCCGAGTCTGATGAGCTAACTGGCCAATAATGTGGCATGGATAATTAAGAATGTTTGAAATAATGTGTAAAATGTATCGTATCATGAATGCTTGAAACACGTCATAATGTGGCATGGATACTTAAAAATATTTCATTCTTAAAATCATGCTTGATTTCATATCAAAATGATAAATGTCTATAATGAGATATCGAATTATCATGCTTGATTTCATATCAAAATGATAAATGTCTATGATTTCATATTAAAACCATGCTTGATTATCATGCTTAATTTCCTACTTATAATTGGTATCATGCCTCGGATTAATGAATTGTCATCTTTTATAAAACTTGAAATTTGAATCTTGCTAAATCTTATATTTAAAATTTGTATCATACTTGAAAATAATGATTTTCTATCATCATTTGATATTAGACTTGAAAATAGATGTCATGCCTTAACATCATTTTTATTGTGATAAATATGTGGTATCATATTTTGAGATGGAAAATCATGATTAGTATGCATATAACTTATTGGTTTGATGCTTGAATTCAAAGGCCTTAAATTTAAAAGTATCTTTTCTCAAGTATGCCATATAGATAGGGGGAGTTAAGATTAACTCCATCATCAATTTATTGTTGTAAAAAAGGGGAGATTATTGAATATCGAATTTTGATGATGAAATTAATTTGTAAATTGTTTGATCCAATCTATATGTTGAGAAAAATGTGCAGCATTAACTATGATAGTGATCAAGGCATAAAGCAAAACAAAGTGCCAGAATTAAGATCAAGAATTTGTTAGGAGTTTGAGAGTTCGTCGAGAGTCCGGAGGTTCGTCGGAAGAGCTGCCAGAATTAGCCGAGAAGTCCAGGAGCTTGCCAAAGATACTAATCGAAACTCTCTAAGAAGATCATCGTAAAGTCCAAAAGCTGTTGAATCTCATATTTTGATGATGAAATCAATTGATAAATTATTTGATCGAATCTGTATATTGAGAAAAGTGTGCAAGATTAACTACAATAGCGGTAAGACATAAAGCAAGTGTTGTGCTAGAGTCAAGATCGAGATTTTGTTGGGAGTTCGAGAGTTCGCCGGAAGTCCGGACGTTCATCGGAAGTTCTACCAGAATTGACCGAGAAGTCCAGGAGCTTGCCAAAGAAGCTCGTTGGAACTCACCAAGAAGATCGTCGTAAAGTCCAAGAGCTTGCTGGGAGTCCATTGGAACATTGCTGAGAGATCGTTGGAAGTTCGTCGGAAGCTCACCGGAAAAATAATTTACATACTGGACCAAGATTGCTTAGTTAATGTCTTAAATTATCATAGTTAGACATTAAGTTGAGTTAGGATTGGGAGGTAATCCCACTAACTCAGTTAGGGGCCAATTGGACCCTTAACAGAGCTGAATTGGGCCAGTTGAACAACCCATTTAGCACCTGAAGTCACGACCGGTGATGGCACCACTTGGGACTCAATCTCGTAGGTGCTCTGGGCGGTGGTACCACCGATAGTTAATGCTATTAGGTGATGGAACCGCCAGAGCTCAGTCTCTGAGCTTTGTCAAGTGGTGGTACCGCCCAGACTAAGTGATGCTACTGCCCAATATCAATCTGCAGGCGATAGTACCACCCAATAATGGTAATGGTACCGTCAGTACCCCGAAATCTAGGGATGTGACACTTTTTGGCTCTAATTCTAAAGTCATTAGGGCCTATAAATACCCCACCCTTTTCTACATGAAAGGGCATGAAAGTGTGAACAAAATATTAAAGTCTTAGGGTGTAAAAGTACTGTAAAAGTGCTAAGAGTCCTCTTCCTCCTGTTCTAAGTCTTGTGATCATTCAAGAGAGGTATGAGGCTTGTGAAAGAAGATAAGATTTCCCCAACTATATGAGGAAATCTCTCTATTTTATTGAGAAAAATATTTTATTCTGTTGAGAAAAATCCTTTCTCCTAATTTGTATAAATAGGAGAGGGAACATGTTAATGTATTGAAGCATTTTCATTTCTTCAATAAAGCTTCTTCAATAATTGTTCTTATCTTCTATTCTTTTCATCATGGTATCAGAGCAGTGCGAAAAGCGAAGTTTCGCTCTTGCCTTTGGCTAATGACCAACGTTGTTAAGAAAAGCGAAGCTTTTGCCCTTGTCTTCGGCCAGCGACCAACGCTGCTGTAGCCACATTCCTAAGAGGCTCCACGGCCAATCCTCATCTTCCTCACCATGGTAGCCTTTGCTGCCTTCGCTGATCTGCCAAAAGTCAGTGGACTTAAGGAGAACGAAGGGTGGATGCAACAGCAATCATAATAGTAGCAGCAATATGCTCTTGCCCTACTCACGAAGTCTCTCGCTTGTAAACCATTATTTACATCGATCCAAGATTGGTATCCTTATCAGGAGCACCATCTTACGGGGGCATGATAGAAGATAATATTTCCCCAACTATATGAGGACATCTCTCTATTCTATTGAGAAAAATCCTCTATTCTGTTGAGGGAAATCCTTTCTCCTAATTTGTATAAATAGGAGAGGGAACATGTTATTGTATTGAAGCATTTTCATTTCTTCAATAAAGCTTCTTCAATAATTGTTCATATCTTCTATTCTTTTCATCAGCTTGTAAGGGTTATCTCCTAAACCCGTGAAAAGGAGAAAGCACTGTAAAGAGATGGTTGGCCTTTACCTATTGAAGGAAGACCATTAGTGAATGTAGGTCACAACGACCAAACCAATATAAATTCTGGTGTGCTCATTTCCATTCCGGTTTTCATTATTGTCATTACTTTCTAAGTTAATTACTAGTTCATTTACTTTAAATTCAAGCACTTTCCGGGATTGGTTTTCAACGAACGAATATTTTACAAACCTAAGATTTTTTTTGCTACACTAATTCACCCCCCCTCTTAGTGCTGCTCTTGATCCTAACAATTGGTATCAGAGCAAGGTCACACTTAATTTGGTTTAAAACCCAATAGAGATGGCATTTGCCGGTAACCAAGAGGGTCACTCAATTACACATCTATCTAAGTTCAATGGGACGGATTACACCTATTGGAAGACTAGAATTAGGATTTTTCCAATTTCTATGAATTTTGAGTAATGGAACATTATGGAAAACAACTTTTAAAAGTCCTCTCTTCCAATGAATGATTGGAATGAGTTGGAGAAGAAGACTTTCGCTTTAAATGCCAAGGCTATGAATGCCTTATTTTGCACTTTAGATAAAAACGAGTTCAATTGAGTGTCTATTTGTGAAACGACTTTTGATATTTAGCACATACTCGAAATCACTCACAGAGGCACTAGTAGAGTAAATAAGTCGAAGATAAATCCTTTAGTTCATACGTATGAATTATTCTGGATGAAGCCAAGCAAAACTATTATTGACATGTACACCCAATTTTACAGATGTCGTCAATAGTTTAAAAGCTCTTGGCAAATATTTTTCGAACTTTGAACTTATTAATAAAATCTTGAGATTCATTCCAAAGAGTTGAGACCCTAAAGTAACAGTCATTCAAGAGACTAAAGATTTGAATAACTTCCCTCTCGAAGAACTTATTGGGTCACTAATGACCTATGAGATGACTTGCAACAATCATGAAGAGCTTGAGAATAACCTTCCAAAGAACAGGAAGGATATGTCACTAAGAACTTATGAAGACCACTTGAAAGAAAATTCAAATTATGAGGATTATGATGATGACTTGGCACTCTTGACAAGAAGGTTCAAAAAAAATCATAAAAAGGAATAAATTTAAAAATATCACTAAAAATAAAATTGAACCCAAGAAAGAACAAGTTATATGCTACGAATGTAAGAAGCCGGGACATTTCAAAAGTGAATGTCTCCAAGTAAAGAAAAAGCAACCAAAGAAGAAGAAGGCGCTCAAAGTAACATGGAATGACTCGAGCAATTCCGAAGGCGAAGAACGAAGCAACAAAGAGATCACTAAATACGCACTAATGGCTATCGGAGATGAGAAATATTTACCATCATAAGCTTGGAGCAAGAGATGGTACATTGATAGTGAATGCTCAAGGCACATGATTGGAGATCCATCAAAATTCTCTAAGCTCACTAGCCTAGACGAAGGGTATATCACCTTCGGAGACAACAATAAGAGTAAAATCATTGGCAAAGGAACCATAGGTAACAAATCCAACTTTTTGATTAAAGATGTGTTGTTGGTTGATTACTTAAAGCATAATCTTTTGAGCATTAGTCAATTATGTGATAAAGGATATGTCATTAGATTTGAATCCAATGCTTGCATTATTGAACAACCATACAAAAACACCTCTATGATTACCCTAAAACAAAATAATATGTATACTATTGATATTGATGATCTTTGTAATGAAATATGTTTTTTGGTTTTGAATGATGATGCTTGGCTTTGGTATAGGAGATTAGGTCATGCTAGCATGAAATTAATCTCTCAAATCTCATCCAAAAAACTTGTAAGAGGAATTCCTGATATTACGTTTGTTAAAGATAATATGTGTGATGCATGTCAACTAGAAAAACAAATAAAAGATAGTTTCAAACCAAAGAATCAAATGAGCACCTCTAGACCATTGCAATTGATCCATATGGATCTATTTGGACCAATTGATATATCAAGCCTAGGAGGCAGCAAATATGCCTTTGTCATTATGGACGATTATAGTAGATACACTTATATATACTTCTTGGCACATAAAAGTGATTACTTTAGGTATTTTTTTAAGTTTTGTAAACTTGTTCCAAATGAAAAAGGCTTTATGATTTCATCAATTTAGAGTGATCACGGTGGCAAATTTTAAAACTGTGATTTCTAATTTTTTTATGAATCTAATGGATACAACCATAATTTCTCTACTCCGAGAAATCCTCAATAAAATGTAGTAGTAGAAAGAAAATATAGAAATTTATAAGAAATATCAAGAACCATGTTAAACGAACATAGCCTACCCAAATATTTTTGGGTTGAAGCCGTTAATACGGCATGCTATGTCATGAATATGATTCTAGTCCGACCATTACTTTCCAAAACTCCTTATGAATCGTGGAATGACAAAAAACCCAATGTTTCGTACTTTAAAGTTTTCAATTATAAATATTTTATCTTGAATGAAAAAGATGTCTTATGAAAGTTTGATTGAAAATCTGATGAAGTGGTTATTCTTCTATTTCAAAAGCATTTCGTATCTTTAATAAAAGAACCTTGGTCGTAGAAGGGTCTATTCTTATTGTCTTTTAATGAAGTCTCCGAATTTAATAAAAATGAGTTTGATGATGATCTTAATTTTGATGCTTTGAATTTAAATGAACCCTCTCCTCCAACTAGCAACTTGGATATATCTTCTTCCGAAACATCCTTACCCAATGAATGGAGGTATGTAGATGCTCATCCTAAGGAGCTAATCATAGGAGACGTATAAAAAGAGGTTCAAACTTGTTCTTCTCTTAAGAATTTTTATGCTAATACCGCTTTTCTTTCTCAAATTGAACTAAAATGCATTGATAAAGCCTTGAAAGATAATTCATGGGTTATTGTAATGGAAGAAGAGTTGAACCAATTTGAGAGAAATAAGATGTAGAAGCTTGTTCTGAGGCTAAATGACCATTTAGTTATTGGTACTAAATGGGTCTTTAGAAACAAGCAAGATGAATTTGGTATTGTGGTTAGAAACAAGACTAGATTAGTGGCCAAAAGTTTTAACTAATAAAAATGTATCGATTATGAAGAAACCTTTGCTCTTGTGGCATAATTAGAAGCCATAAGGATGCTCCTTACCTATGTTAGTAGTAATAATTTTAAATTATTTTAAATGGAGATTAAAAGTGCTTTTCTTAATGACTTTATTTTTGAAGAAGTTTATGTTAAACAACCTCCCGAATTTGATAATGATAATTTTCTGAATCATGTGTTTAAATTGACTAAAGCTCTCTATAGATTAAAACAAGCCTCAAGGGCTTGGTATGAGAGACTTAGCTCCTTTCTTATCCAAAATAATTTCTCTAAAGACAAGGTCGATACTACATTGTTTATTAAAAATTTTAAAAATAATTTTCTTGTTGTTCAAATTTATATTGATAATATTATTTTTGGTTCTACAAATGAATCCTTATATGAATCATTTGCCAAGAGTATGAGTCAAGAGTTTGAAATGAGTTTAATGGGTGAACTAACTTTCTATTTAGACTTACAAATCAAACAACTTAGTGATGATATTTTTCTTACTCAAACAAAATATGCATTAGACTTACAAAAATAATTTAATATGGATAGTTCGAAGGCTATTAATACTCCTATGAGTATCTCCACTAAGTTAGATATTGATGAAAGTCGAGAAAGCTTTGATTAAAAAGCTTATAGGGGTATGATAGGTAGTTTACTATACCTCACCATAACTAGACCGGACATCATGTTTAGCATAGGATTTTGTTCTATGTTTTAATATAATCCTAAGCTATCTCATCTTAAAGCAGTTAAAAGAATTCTTAGATATCTTAAAAGAACCACTAATCTAGGATTATGGTATATAAAATCTAAAAACTTTGAATTAATTGCTTATGCTGATGTGGATTTTGTTGGATGTAGAATAGATAGAAAAAGCACATCCGAAACATGTCAATTTCTTAGGTCATACACTTGTCTCTTAGTCTTCCAAAAAACAAAACTCGATTACACTATCTATGATCGAGGCCGAATATATAGCGGTTAGTGCATGTTATGCACAAGTTGTATGGATAAAAAATACATTGGAAGATTATAGAATTTATCTTAGGAATATTCCCATAAAATGTGATAACACAAGTGCAATATGTTTAATAAAAAATTATATTCAATACTCTAGAACTAAACATATTGATATTAGGCATCATTTCATAACAGATCATTTTAATAACTATGGCATATCTTTAGTATTTATTGATATAAAACATCAATTAGCCAATATCTTTACAAAACCTGAAGAACAATTTAATTTTATTATAAGAGAGTTAGGGATGTTAAATTGTCTGAATGCATGATTTTGATATATATCTTTTTCGGATTTTCTCTTTTTTTTATGAGGCTTTCATGGAATCCAAAATATCAATCTACTTAGTATCAAATTTATTTTATACAAACTTAATGATTTTTGATACACTCAGTCCCTTCACTCATGGAATTCATTGACAAAGGCATCTCTCACAAATTTCACTCTTGTGAATTTTTAATGAGCAATGGATTTGATTTATGATGTTTTATTCAAGGATTTTTAATCCTTCATTTGATGTGTGAATCCTTTTCATGAATCTTGATCCTTTTCATGAATCCCTTCTCTTTGTTAAAAATTGAAGAGTGATTTAATGAAACTCATCATTTTGAATTTGACTTAGTTCAAATCTTTTCATGAATCTGGCTCTTGATGGATTCTTTCTTACCCTTCTTCATCTTCTTCTAATTCTTATGACAAAGGAAGAAAGAAAATTACACATCTAAAGAATAACCAAAAAACTCTTGAGTAAAAATATTAGCTTACCTAAGCAAAGTTTTTGCTTACCTTCCTTTATGGTTTGGATAAATTAGTGTGAAACTTGCTTGAATTTTTACCACACTTACATTGTTGAATTATTTTCCTTTTTATCCAAGCCAAAAAAGAGGGTAAGCAAAAACTTTGCATGATAACTACTTTTGATTTTTAAAATGGATAAGCTAACATTTTTACTTTGGATGTGAAAAAGCTTTTTGGTTCTTATTGAGATGTGCAAGTTTCTTTCTTCCTTTGTCATAAAAAATAAGAAGAAGAGTAAGGGAGGACTTCATCAAGAACCAAATTCATGAAAGGATTTGAACTAAGTCAAATCCAAAACAATAAATGAATTTCATCAAATCAAGCTTCTATTTTAACAAAGAGAAAGGATTCATTGAAAGGATCAAGATGTCCATACAAAATCAAATCCTTATTCTTGCAAGTGATTATTACGTACTAAATGTCCATAAAAATTATTCTTTCATGAGAAGAGCAAGAAAAAATTCATGGGAAAGGAGCATCAAATGAAGGATCAAAATTCCATGAATGAAATCTATGAGAGATGTATTTGTCAATGAAATCCATGAGTGAAGGGACTAAGTGTATCAAAAATCATTAAGTGATGGAGCAAGGGTATGAAATAAATTTGATACCAAGTAAATTGATATTCCAGATTTCATGAAAGCCTTATTAAATGAAATAATTTCATGAAACTTTATTTTAAAAAATCAAGAAAGTCCAGAAAAGATATACAACAAACTCATTCATTCAGACAATTTAACATCCCTAACTTTGCAATTAATCATCACATGAGAAATAAGACATCAAATCATAGTTCAATCATGTTTTGTTTTATCATATATCCAAAATAGTTGTCGTGTCCTATCATAATCTAATATATTATTCCTAATTCCATTTGACTAACTTCATCACGATGATGTTGTTTTGGAAGTAGGATACTTATCACGATGTGATGAAGCAATTTTGTGCCAAAGGGTAGCAAATGTTCATAACATTTTGGAGCGATGGACAGATTTAGGTTACCAAAGATAGTTCCTAATGCCTCATAATATGTAACTCCAATTGATTCTTCATCCTATAGTCCTCTAAAGTAACAACTTCTTCTTTTCTCAGGAATTCCTACAAGGTTATAAATTATACTATTCGTGATAGATATGTGATGCCCTAAGAGATAAGTTGATACCTTATCATTTTCATCCACATACAGGTTGTTGTAAAACAAATGAACAAGTCTTTGATAAATGGGTTCACTTATTTGGAGGATTGGAAGGATATCTAAGTTGGTAAATGATTGAATTGGTTCTAAATTACTTAATTCTTCTAGATTTACATATTTTCCCTTATGAACACTTTTAGATTCAAATGTTGGGAATTTAATGGCATGTTGAGGGGAATCAAAGAGTATGGAATCATAGATTTTATCTACTCTCCTCTTTCCTTTGTCACTTGAGGATCTTCTAGATTTCATAGAACTACACAAGTTATCAATAAGAGAACTACAAGTAAGAAGCAAGATCTTATAAATGAATTGAGAGAAAAGTTTTGAGGATTACCCTTATAGTGATCCCTTGAAAAGTTGAGATCGATCCTTAGATTTATAGAAGAGAAGGGTTTTCTTAGGTTTCTAGAGGAAGAGCAAGAAGAATGTGAGATGGAGAAGGGTTTAGAGGTGTGGAAAAGAGGTGTAGGAAGGCTTGGGGAAGGTTCTACCGCAGGCCCTAAAAGGGTTTATATAGGGCAGAGTTGTGGGCGGTGCTACCTTTAGTTGGGCGATGCCATCGCCTACAACTAGTGTTTACTGACGGTGCTATCACTAGTCCAACGGTGCCATCGTCGGTGCACTATTTTTCCTGTTTTCTTTATCTAGCATTATTACTTTTGTTTTGAGATACAGCAAGCAAGTATTCTTGCCTCCTTTTTATTTGAGACAAGTAAGATCATAGTCATAATGTGTGCAAATGCTTATTTGCATAAATATCATATCAACTCATTTCAAAGTTTTGACATTCATAAGAATACTTATAGAAATGATTAGTTTAAACATACCAATCATCCATGAATCAGATCTTTTGTTTTGTGAATTGCAAAGAGAAGAAATAAAAGTAAACAATCTTGAAAAAGAAGATTGAATTTTCAAAGGTCATGAAATCTGGAAAATATAAAAGAGGAACTCACGCATAAGAATTCTCAAGTTTCAAATATCAAGAAATCAAGATCAAATGTTTATAACATAAGATTTCAAATAATCATTGCATCATCAAGTCATCAAGCATGATTTCATTGAATATGAACCATCTTCAATCATTTTGTAACCGATAATTCTAATTCTAACGATCTTTTCTTTATTGTTTTGGCTAGAGAGCTTTATGGGGTATTTTGGATCTCCGGTAATAAGCCTTGAGCATCCACTATCAAAATATTATTTTTGCTCCTAGCTTGTGATAGTAAATATTTCTATAAAAAAGGGATATTTTTAGGTAATCATTTGACCTTAGGTGCCTTAAAAATCGATATACTCAACTTATTGTTTTGCATGGAGATTTTTACGGTTCCTTTAGGAACCCAAATCAATTTGTGTGTGTTAGGATCAAGAGTACTAAGAAGGGGAGGGGGGGTGAATTAGTGCAGCGGAAAACTTTCGACGTTTAAAACTGCGTTTGTACGAAAAAAGCGATTTTGGTATGAAAGCCAATTCAGAAGTTGCTTTAACTTAGATTAGGCAAAGTGCAATTAAAGTAAAGCTATGGAGACAATTTGTAGTTAAGATAGAGAGCAGAAAGTAAATGCAAACCGAGATTTAGAGTGGTTTGGTCAATCTTGACCTACATCCACTTTTTGCTTCCTCCTCCGATGAGGTCACTGACATCCACTAGAGGCCTTCCTTCAATAGGAGAAGACCAATCACCCTTTTACAGTTTCACTCCTTTTGATGGGCTTAGGAGACAACCCTTATAGAAATTTCTCTCCTCTCTTGAAAGATCAAAACTTGGAAGAAAAGAGGGAGGAGAACTTCTAGCCTTTACAACACTTTTGAGCTCTAAAAATCATAGAGTAAGATTGGATTTTCGATGCCCTTTCATGCAGGAAAGGGTGGGGTATATATAGGCCCTAAACTGGTTTGAATTTGGAGCTAAAAATTGTCTTTTCCTAGATTTCTAGGGTCCTGGCGGTACTACCTCCTGACTGGGGCGGTACAACCACCTAGCAGCTCAGAGACTAAGCCTCTAGGCAGTGCCATCGCCTGACAGGGGCTGTTGCACTGCCTAGTCTCACTCGGAGACTAAGCCCAAGCGGTGCCACCACCTAATTGGAGCGGTTTCACCGACCAGTCTTGCTCGGAGTTTGAGCCCAAGTGGTGCCACTGCTTGACTAGAGTGGTTGCACCGCCCATCTTTCTTGGGAGACCATCTCCTAGGCGGTGCCACCGCCGACCCTGGCGATGCTTTCGCCTGATAGGAATTTTGGTCCGAATGGGTTGATATATTCGGTCCAATTTGGGTTTGTCAAGGGCCCAATTGCCCCCAGATTAAGTTAATGGGATCACCTCCCATTCATAACTTAATCTATATGCTAACTATGATATTTCTTAAGATATTTACTGCAACTTGCTCCGGTGCGTCAATTGCTTCTTTCGGGGAGCTTCCGGCGAACATCCGATGAACCTTCGGCGATGCTCCGGCGGACTTACGGCAAACTCCTGGACTTGCGACGATCCACTTAGCGAGTTCCAACGAGCTTCTTTGGCAAGCTCTTGGACTTCTTAGATTTGTTCCCGCAGAACCTCCGACGACCGTCCGGACTTCCGTCGAACTCCCAACGTGATCATAGTCTTGACTTCGGCATAACTCCTGCTGCATGTCTTACTTCCATCGTAGTTAATCCTGCACATGTAAAATAAAACTTCAATCGAGATAATTAATCCTAAGCAATTAACTAAGTTGTCCGGCATGTCATTGGTCCCTCGACGCTTCGTCCGATTATTCGGCGCATCGTCCTCTCTTACGGCCTATTGCCCAATTGGCCAGTTGACTCCGCAACTCCAATATCCTTGGCACAATACCCGCTATTCTTGGCCCGATACCCGAAGCCTTTTGTTGATACATCGATCGATCCACCGGCTCGACGTCCAATCTTCTGACATGTTCCTCCGGCCCAACATAATTTTTCCTGCTTTAATTGTCTCATCTTGATCGAAGCATCCTGCATCACTCAAAACGCAGATTAAATCATAAATATATATCAAGTGGTTTCATCATCAAAATACGAGATTCAACAGTGTGAACTATATATCTTAAACGGACATTTATAAACAACATGTCCGAGTTTATAATAAAATTTTCATTTGGTGCGAGGGGATACATGCAATATATGACCTTTAACAAAGGTGATAGGATTTTGGTGAGAGCTACTCATAAATCCGATTCTCAATTGCCTCTAAGTGTTCACACTTAGTGCATGGGGGCAATGAAGGACTATCATGCTTAAGTTTTTTAAATTCAGTATTTAAAAGGGCATGCTCCCATTTCAAACAATTAAACTTTTTGCTTATTATTCTACATTCATCAAATAAATCATAAAAAGCACTTAAAAGCTTATTGAAAGATAAATTTGCATCTAATGAACTACTTACCTCATCTTTGATAGCCATTAGTGTATAGTTGGTGACTTCCTTGTTGCTTTGTTCTTCGTCTTCGGAATCGCTCAAGTCATCCCATGTTGCTTTGAGCGTCTTCTTCTTCTTTGGTTGTTTCTTCTTCACTTGGGAACATTTGCTTTTGAAATGTCCTGGCTTCTTGCATTCATAGCATATAACTTGTTCCTTTTTAGTTCAATTTTATTTTTAGTGTCATTTTTAAATTTATTTTTTTATGAATTTTTTGAACTTTCTTGTTAGGAATGCCAAGTCATCATCATAGTCCTAATCACTTGAATTTTCTTTCAAGTGGTCTTTATGAGTTCTTAGTATCATATCCTTCATATTTTTGGAAGGTTGTTCTCAAACTCTTCATGAGCATTGTAAGTCATTTCGTAGTCATCAAAGACTTAATAAGTTTTTCGAGCGAAAAGTTATTCAAGTCCTTGGCTTCTTGAATTGCCGTTACTTTAGGATCCTATCTCTTTAGGAGGGATCTTAATATTTTGTTCACAAGTTTAAAATTAGAAAAACTTTTATCAAGTCCTTTTAGACCATTGACAACATCCGTAAATCAGGTGTATATATCTCTAGTGGTCTCACTTGGTTTCATTCGAAATAATTCATAAATATGAACTAAAAGATTAATTTTAGACTCCTTTAGTCTACTAGTGCCCACATGAGTGATTTCAAGTGTATGCCAAATATTGAAAGTTATTTCACAAATAGACACTCGATTGAACTCATTTTAATCTAAAGCGCAAAATAAGGCATTCATAGCCTTCGCATTTAAAGTAAAAGTCTTCTTCTCCAACTCATTCCAATCATTCATTGGAAGAGAAGACTTTTAAAAATTATTTTTCATAATGTTCTATAACTCAAAATCCATAAAAATTAGAAAAATCCTCATTCTAGTTTTCTAGTAGGTGTAATCTATCTCATTGAACATGGGTGGACATGTGATTGAGTGACCTCTTGGTTGTCAGCAAACATCATCTCTCTTGGGTTTCAAACCAAAATGAGAGTGACCTTTCTCTGATACCAATTGTTAGGATCAAGAATGGCACTAGGGAGGTGAATTAGTGCAGCGGATAAAATGATCAATTTAAACGATTTTAAAAAACTTTGTACGATGAAACTCTTAGTTCTATGAAAAATTATTTTGAGAATATGTTTGACTTGAATAAACTTATAAGTGATTAGAGAAGAGGGGATTAGACAGTTTGCAATAAAGTAAAGCAAAAGGCAGTAAAGAGAATAAGCAGTAAGGAAAGAACACACCGGAATTTTATAGTGGTTCGATCATTGTGACCTATATCCACTTTCGATTCCTCCTCCGTCATGGTCATCGACGACCACTAATGGTCTTTTTCATAGGCAAAGACCAACTACCTCTTTACAATGTTTTTTTCTTTTCACAAGTTTAGGAGATAACCCTTACAAGCCTCACATCTCTTCTTGGATGATTACAAAGCTAAAGAAAAAGAGGAGGATGACTCTTGCACTTTTACAATACTTTTTACACCCCAATACTTAAAGATTTTTCCACACTTCGATATCACTTTATTATCCTTTTATGCAGAAAAGGGTGAGGTATTTATAGGCCCCAATAGCTTTAAAATTGGAGTAAAAAAGTATCTTATCTTGGGTTTCTAGTGTATTGACGGTACCACCTATTGAATCTTAGATTTTGATGATGAAACCAATCGATAAATATTTATATTTTAATCTGCATTTTGAGTGACATAGGATGCTTCAATCAGGATGAGACAATTAAAGCAGGAAGAATCATGTTGGGCTAGTGGAACATGTCAGAAGATTGGACGTCGGACCAGAGGATTGGTCGATATATCGACAAAAGGCCTCGGGCCTTGGATTCAGGCATCGAGCCAAGAAGAGCGAATATTGTACCAAGGATATTGGAGTTGCGGAGTCAATTGGCCAATTGAGCAATAGGCCATAAGAGAGGACGGTGCACCGAAGAATCGAACAAAGCATCGAGAGACCAATGACATACCAGACAACTTGATTAATGCTTA